>CM029021.1:18158736-18504578 GCA_016801055.1 Panax notoginseng
CCGTAATTGATACACGCTTTGGGTTGTTGTGTACAGTTTAGACTGATGTGTCCCTCCTCTCCGCATCTGTAGCATACGACCGGTGGTTGTTCTCCTTCCTTAAAAACGGGTGCTGGTGCTACTGTCTTTCCATCATTATTGGACCTTCTCTTTTTAAAATTTCCACTTGACTCATTTCTTCTATTATCTTGGCCAGGATTACCACCGAAGTGGTTACCATTTCTAGCATGATAATTTTCCCCACGTTTGCTATCACCGCTTCGATGACTGTTGTGACCCCCCAAAACAGGTATACATCACCCATCTTGAGTCGCCAGATACATGGTACATAAATTCAAATACAACTTAATTATACAACAGTCGTGTAAAATACGACAAAACATAGCTGAGAGTTTAAACAAGAATATTGTCATCTAGACAATATCCACACTCAATGGTGTCCTCATTACAATTATTATCACATTATTCCATAGAATAGTGAGGACTACTAAAGCCATTTATCCTGTACCATCACTCCATTCTCCGACTCGTCCCAACTATATTTTCATTTCCTGAAGAGAACAATAAATGAAAGGGTGAGCTCAACTAGCCCAATAAGAAATATTATGACTAAGATAATGCAGAATAAATTATCATTAGCCTTCAACAATGTTAAACTGATAGAATATAATAGACAACAAGTTTAACTGCAGCGGAACAAGCAATCCATTAGAAGAGTCAAGTAGAGCATAAAATCTACTATCTTCTATGATTTAGAAAGTTTTTCATCAACTTTATCGCTGAGACTTAGCTTAACAAATAAAATCGTATCATCCCTGCATCAAGACCAAGGATATTCATGTAATCATCAATGGTCATGATTATACCGAATAATCCCTGGTCATAATCATGCCAACAATTGTCCATCAATGAACTATAGGCCAATGAAGACTTTCACCACATCATTCGTCACATTACGGTCATGATTATACCGAATAATCCCTGGTCATAATCATACCAAGTCCATCTATGCACGTAAGCCAAAGATGACTTTCATCACAATATAAGCATGAGGATGTTGACCATGACATAACAATTCAATAAAACAAGTTCAAGGATAAATTTTAAAGATTTATAATTTAATTTATCTAGAATTCAATAACGTTCAAATTGTCAACATGATACTGCTTTGTGGAGTAAAATTCAAGAATAATATTCATGTATCAAAAATAATTTGAACAGAATAGAAATATATTTTTTGGGTGAATAGTATCCGTGAATAGTACTTCGGGAATAGTATCCCGTGAATAGTACACCGATATGAAAAGTACCCCAAATACCCGAGTGAATGATACTAGAGTGAATAGTAATCGGGTGAATAGTAACTCGTAAAAGAAAAATACCAAAGTAAATGATATTCCATGACGAGTACAAAAAAAATGATATCTCATACGAGTATAATAGAATATACGAAACTGCAAATGGATTTTCATCCGCTATATGGTAATCCACGTAGACAGATCATTTTCAATAGAATAATAAAGAATGGAATAATAAAAGAATTCACCAGGCATGCGATAGACTGCACAGACAGGTTATTTCCAACCGAATAATAAAGAATAGAATAACAGAAGAATTCACCAGGCATGCGATAGACCGCACAGACAGGTTATTCCCAACAGAATAATAAAGAATGGAATAACAGAAGAATTCACCAAGCATGCGATAGACCGCACAGACAAGTTATTCCTAACAGAATAATAAAGAATGGAATCAAGTCATGCGTAGACTGCACAAATAGGTTATTCTAACAGAATAATGAATAATAGAACCAGGTCATGCGTAATACGCACATACATGATATTGCAATAGAATAATAAAGAATGGAATAACAGAAGAATTTCACCATGTATGCGGTACTTCGCATAGACAGGTTATTCCAACATAATAATAAAGAATGAAATAACAGAAGCTCTCATCATGAATACAAAAGAAATAATACCCCTTACCTCAAAAGAAGACTAGATACTGGAATAATGAGGTTGCAGACTTCTCTTCTTCTTTCTCTCTATAATAATTGCTCTATTACTTTAGTGAATTGGTGAGAAATGAAGGAAGAATGAGCTTCTATTTATAGAAAAATATAGTTTCAATAATTGCACGTTTTGGGGCTCAAAATATTACAGTATAATACCTTTCTCTTTTTCTTTATTTTTAATTTAGTCCTGCAAGTATTATCAAACTTGCACCACCTCCCCTAATAGTAAAAGAATGGATCAATAGTACACACATGTAAATAAATAGTTATAAGCATGTGAAATAATAACAATTAATTGCTCATTTATTCGATGAATTACCCGATTGGTCAATATAACCTCCAGACATTAATTATTATCGAAATAAATGTCGATTTCTACTAACACTAATAAGTTCCACACAATAGAACTATCAATTTTATCTTTAATCAACACGAACTTATTCATCATTAATATTATAACTCACAATATTTAACAACCAGGTCGTTCCCAAGAAAGTGGAGCTTTTCGATAAGGATTTCTCCCTATTGGCACGCAATTAGATTATTTAACCTCTCCTTGAAAGAACTTCTAGACATTGTCGATATTGTAAATAATAATATGAATAACTTTGTCGTCTGAATTATTGATTTAATAATATAACATAATATGCAGATGATACTGTGACAATAATTGAATCAATAATATGAGAGATATGATGCAGCAATTACTATAACAATAATTGAGTATAACTAAGTGACTTATCACGTAAGCATTAATAATCAATACCGTGTGCTACTATGCAACCACGCGTATTACTGTACTTTTACTACCGGGTAGTTCGACAGTTTTAACGGTAACACTTTCGCCGTTATTTTTATAAAAAGATAATTCTGTCGTTTTTTAACTACGACAATACTTCCGTTGTGGGGTCCACCAATGATTGTGCCGTCGTACGAATATTTCTTGTTAAAACGAATATTTCCCGACCAATCGAATATTATATAACCACTTGCTTACTTTTACAAAATTTATAAATATTACCCACAATTATAACATCAAATCCACACCATAATATTAAAAAATATTTCAAGAAATTTAAATCTTTATTCAAAAAATTTGGGGTCTCACAACGGTTGCCACTGGTATGACCATTATCGTTTTTTTGGTTGCTATCTTTTGGTTGGGCTGACTCATTATCGCACTCCAATAACTGAGCCCTATTCATAACATCTGAATATAAATAAACTTCGTGAGAAATGAGGTATTGACGAATTTCAGGCTTCAAACCTCACAGAACATTCGCGTCATACGCTCCTCATTATCTACCAAATGGGATGCAAATCGGGATAACTCCGCAAACTTTGCCTTGTATTGCGATACGATCATATTGTTTTGTTCCAGCTTGATAAATTCTACCTCCTTTATGTGACGAATACTCTTTGAAAAGTACTTGTCGTTGAATAATTTTTAGAACTTCTGCCAAGACATCTTCAGTGCCGAAAGATGAGTACGTTTTACAGATTTTCACCAGTAATCTGCTTCTCTACGCAACATGAAGGTGACAAAGGGAACCTTTAGCTCCTCGGAGCATCCCAATATATTAAATATCTTGGTGATCTGCTTAATTCACGTCTTTGCCTTAAGTGGCTCTAGCTTTCTCAAAAACTCCGGTGGTCCCAGCTCCTTAAATTGCTTAGCAGTGACCAGCTGTGAGTTGCCATTGATTCCACCTGTATTTTGAACAGGAATCTCTCTCGTTTGGTGTTACATGAATTGTAGAAAGCTTCTGAACATCCCATCGTTCATCATTTGGTAGGTGTTGTTGTTTATTTGAGTATTATTGCCTTCCTGATGCACATTATCCTGGTTATTGATTGACTGTGAATTAATGGTCTCATGTGCTCCATTGATTATCTCAAAATTTTCGGATGCCAGTTTCAAACATTGCCACAAAATAAGGGTTAATTGATATACCATATATTATCCCTATATTCTGACCGACCAATTAAATAACAAATAAGCTTAGGTAGGATACACTAGCGAAGGATTTATTCGTCTCTCCCCTCCTAGTTCTAGCCTCAGATATCTGTCAGAGATCATAACCCTAAGCTTTGATACCAACTGTGATGCCCCGAAATAGGTCCATACAACCCATTCTGAGTCGCCAAATACATGGTACATAATTCAAATACAAACTTAATTTACACAATTATTAATTGTCGTGCAGAATACGACCAAACATAAGCTGAGAGTTTTAGAACGAATATTATCTCGTAGACAATATCCAAACTCAAATGGACTCCTAATTACAATTATTATCACACTATTTTATAGAATAATGAGGACTACTATAGCCACCATCTTGGACCATAACTCCATTCCCCGACTAGTCCTAGCTATATTCTCATTTCTTGAAGAAAACAATGAAAGAAGAGGGTGAGCTCAACTAGCCCAATAAAAAATATTATGACAAAGATAATGTAAAATAAATTATCCTTAGTCTTCAACAGTATAAAACTGATAAAATACAATAGACAATAAGTTTAACTGCAGTGGAACAAACAATCCATTAGAAGAGTTAAGTAGAGCATGATGTCTACTATCTTCTATGATTTAAAAGTTTATCATCAATATTTTATCTCTGTATATATTTCAATAAATAATCCACATCACTGAATTATCCATCCATTACGGGCCAAGGATATTTGTTAGTATCACATCCACGAATTATCCATGCCCTACGGGCCAAGGATATTCATTATTATCACCAGTGGTCATGGTCATGCCAAATAACTGTCCATTAATGTACTACGGGTCAATGAGGACTTTCACCACATTATTTATCAGTAACATTACAGGTCATGATTATACTAATATATAATTTTTGGTTATAATCATACCAATCAATAGTTCTTCTATGCACTATGGGCCAAAGATGACTTTCACCACAATATAAGCATGAGGATGATGACAATGATATAAGAAATCAATCAAGTGAGTTCAAGGATAAATATTAAAGATTTATAACTAAATTTATCCAGAGTTTAAGAATGTCCAAATTGTCAACATGATAATTAATTATGGAGTAAAATTCAAGAATGATATTCATGTATCAAAAATAATTTGGATAGAAAAAAAACCAATTTTGTCGTGAATAGTACCCCGGGTGAATAGTACCATGTGAATAATACTTTGTAAATAGTACTCCGTGAATAGTACCGTATGTATGAATAGTACTGTATATATTAATAGTACCCCGACATAAAAAGATTAAAATTTAACAAGAATGTTCAGAAAAATATTTCAGTAAAACGATACTAGATAAATCACAAATTTCAAGGATATTCTACTAATTTCAAGGAGTACAAAAACAATACTTATCAAAATAAGTGTAGATTTAGGAATATGAAAACGAAATAATATTACTATAGAGTATGGAAGAAAATAATATTTCTTACGAATATTGAAAGAAAATATTACCTCTTATCTTAAAAGGAGAGTAATTCTGACTGGTATAGCGAGGATATTCTTGAAAAAAACTTGTACTATTTGCTACACTCAAAGTTTCCTTAAACTCAAAAGAAATACGTTCAATATTATAGAAGAAGAATTCTCTGATTCTGGTATGATTTTCATTTCTAAACTAAGCATCCTATTTATAGGAGAATGGTAGAATACTATTTAAGAAAAAATATCACGGGCAAACAATAAACTTTCACGGGCGAATTTGACGAATTTTCTGATTTCTACTGTGCAACACTATGCAATAAAATATTCTAATAAAATAAAAACTTTATTTAAAATATAATATATTCTATTTATAATCTAATAAAACGAATAACTTTATATATAATATAAAAAGTATTCTGTTTTATATAAAAAAAATTCTATTTTATTACTATTATAATAATAATAAAACAAAAATAGAGATAACGTTTTACTGGCGATTTTGAAAAATGAGTAAGTGAGTGTCCATGTAATAAGCCAAACTTACAACAAATACTTCGTGAAAACCCCCTCTATTTATCACAAATCACTTGTCTTCAATAAACACATTTTTAATCTTTCAACAATTATTCATCATTAATATTATGACTCACAATATTAACAACCAGATCATTCTCAGGAAAGAGGGGGCATTCCGATAAGGACTTCTCCTTATTAGCGCATAATTAGATGACCTAATCCCTTTTCTCGACAGAATTTTCTAGACATTGTCAATAATGCAAATAATAATACGAATAACTTTGTCGTCTCAATTATTGATTTAATAATATAAATTATTGTGCAGATGATACTGTGACAATAATTGAATCAATAATATAAGATAGTATGCAGCAACTACTGTGACAATTATTAAATGAACTGAGTGACTTCTCACGTAAGAATCAATAATAAGAGACACTGTATAATACTATGTGCTACTGTGCAACCACGAGTATTATTGTACTTTTATCACCGGGTATTTCAACAGTTAACGGTAAAAATTTTACCGCTATTGTAAGACCCTGAATTTTATGAAATGAAAGTATTCAATTTTCTTATAATTATTAATCTATTTAGTAAATGGTTAAATTGATAAAAGGTTAAAGTTAAGAGTGATATGTGAAAATTTTACAAAGTAAGCAAGTTGTCACAAAATATTCGTTTGGTCGGG
Organism: Panax notoginseng; assembly: GCA_016801055.1. NCBI lineage: Eukaryota > Viridiplantae > Streptophyta > Magnoliopsida > Apiales > Araliaceae > Panax > Panax notoginseng. The sequence continues at coordinate 18,165,391 of CM029021.1, forward strand.
GAATATTCTTTTTGTCGGAGAATATCTGTACGACGACACACTCATTGGTGGACCCCACAACGAAATTATTGTGGAATATAGAAAGCGACAGAAATAACCATTTTTTATAAAAATAATGGCAAAACTTTTACCGTTAACTGTTAAAATACCCAGTGATAAAAGTACAGTAATATGTGTGGTTGCATAGTAGCACACGATATAGTACAGTATCTTTGAATTATTGATGCTTACGTGAGAAGTCATTCAATTTTACTCAATTATTGCATCAGTAGTTGTTGCATAATCTCACATTATTGATTCAATTATTGTCACAGTATCATCTGCACGATATTTTATATTATTAAATCAATAATTGAGACGACAAAGTTATTCATATTATTATTTATATTATTAATAATGTCTAGAAAGTTCTGTCGAGGAAAGGGATTTGGTCACCTAATTGCTCCCCAATAAAGAGAAGTCCTTATCGGAAAGCCCCCCTCTTTTTTGGAATGATATGGTTGTTAATATTACGAGTTATAATATTAATGATGAATAAATGTTATTAAAAATGTGTTTAGTGAAGCCAAGTAAATGGAGATAAATAGAGGAGTTTTTTTTAATGAAGTATTTGTTATAAATTTGACTTATTTCATAGACCCCCACTTACTCATTTTTCAAAACTGTCGGTAGAAATTTATCTCAGTTTTGTTTTATATATATATATATATATATATATATATATATATATATATATTATATATTATATATATACAAGTTATCTCAGAAGCAGACTGTTCGTAAACGAACAGTCCTAGCTGGCTCTTTTAAATTGAATAAGTGGGCCCAACTTATATACTATCTCACTTTCTCACCCAAACAAAATATTACTAAAAGACAAAACTTAAAGCATCCTAACAAGCTTGAAGTCCCGAATGAGTTAACCAAACAAAATGTTAAAAAACCCAAAAAATTATGAAGTAAGTGGAACCATAAAACTTATCAGAGGCATGCCTTCTTCCCTCTTCGTACCACTTATTCTCTTCTCCTTTTGCATACCAGCGAAAAACAATCTTGAAGAGTCATTCCGTCCATCCCTCTCAAGTTCGACGTCCTCTTAATTCCGTGGATCTCGATTTCAAGTAATACTTTTTTTCTCTTTTCAGATTTGGGTTTAAATGAAAAAAAGAAAAAGAGGAATCTAAGTTTAAACCTAGATCTAAATAACTAAATCAGTGTATATAAATTTTGCCAATGTATATAAAGAACTTAATTTCTCTAAAAATTACAAAGAAAAAAGTCCTAATTTTGGATTAATTGTTCTGTTTTTTTTCCTCTTCTTTACAAAACAGAAAAATTAATATTATTCATATTGGGTGCAATTAATGTGACTACATTAAGCCAATTAATATTTGTTGAGTATAAAATTTTTATTTGCATCAGAAAAACCTTCTTCTTCTGAAAAAATAAATAAATAAATTTTGGGAGTTATTTACAGATTGTTTTTTTGCATAATTTTTTATATTTACAGATTGTTGAAGTTCAATGACTAAACTTTTAGAAAGCTACGATTGCATCTTCTACATAATTTTGCATATTTACAGATTGTTGCATAATTTTTGCATATAACCTTCCTATTTTTGCATAATTTTGTATATTTACAAATAAAGTTTGTCTTCTTCTTTTTTGCATAATTTTGTATATTTACAGATTGTTGAAATGGACACTGTTGACTTAGAGTTTGGGAGTTGTGACAATATTGATTTGAATGTAGGAGAGAGTGGTGATGATATAGAGTTTCAAGTAGAGAATGAGTTAGAAGAGTCAATGTCCATTTATAATCCTCAAGTAAGACTTGAGCTAAAGCCCAAAATAGGACAGCAATTTGAAACATTAGAGGATGCCAAAAAATTTTACAATGCATATGCAAAAGAGGCCGGATTTAGTATTCGAATTTGGACCCAAAGGAATAAAGGGGGAGGGAGTGAAGAAATCATAAGGAAGAAATATGTTTGTTTTAAGAAAGGACGGGGTTCAATAGTAGCAAATACTGATACACAAAGGCGTCGGGGGAATGTGAAAGAGAATTGCAAAGCTAAAATTGCTTTTTTAAAATCAAAATCTGGATTTTTTGTTGTGAGTGTATTTATTGAAAGGCATAGTCACGCATTGTCCACCCCAAGAAAAGTCCATCTTTTAAGATCTCACCGCAATGTTTCTAATGCCCAAAAATGCTTAACACAACAACTTGGAATGGTAAATATACCACTGCATCAACAATATAATTTTTTGGGAGTTCAAGTAGGGGGTTAGAAAACATAGGATGTACGCAAAAAGATTTATATAATTATGAGAGGGATAAACGGAATGAGATGAAGGGGCATGATGGTGGTATGTTGGTTGAATATTTTAAATTAGAACAGATCAAGAATTCTTCTTTCATCTTTCAAATTGAGTCGGATGACGAAAATCGTATTATTTGTTGTTTTTGGGCCGATGGAAATTCTAGACGGGCTTATAACTTTTATGATGATGTGGTTATATTCGATACTATATACAATACCAACCGGTATGGAATGATTTTTGCACCATTGTTGGGGGTTAATAATCATGGGCAGACCATTGTCTTTGCTTGTGCTTTCTTATCTGATGAGACTGTAGATTCTTTTGTTTGGCTTTTCAATCAATTCCTAGAATTTATGCCAGGTGATGCTCCAAAGATGATTATCACTGATCAAGATCCAGCAATGACAAAAGCTATTTCTAAAACTCTTCCAAGTACTTATCATAGGTATTGTAGTTGGCACATTTTGACAAAATTTTCTGAGAAGTTAGATTCGGTAAAATATGCTCAATACTATAAGGAATTTTCAGATTGTATATGGAAATCAGAAAGTACAGAAGAGTTTGACTCTAGGTGGTTGGGTCTTGTTCTCATAAGTGGGTTGAATGAGAATAAATGGCTCAATTCAATGTTTAAAATTCGTTCAAGATGGGTGCCTGCATATGTTAATCATGTTTTCTCGGCCGGTATGTCAAGTAGCCAACGAGCTGAGGGCGCTCATGCATTCTTCAAGAGATATGTTAACAAAAGAAATTCATTGGTGGATTTTATGATTCAGTTTGGTAGGGGTCTTGCACACCAACGTCATGAAGAATTAAAGGCCGTTAATAAAGACATGAATGAAAAGCCTAAGGTGAAAATGGTCCACTCTTTTTTGTTACAAATGGTTGATATTTACACATGTGAATTATTTTATAATTTTCAAGATGAGTTGTGGGGGAGCTTCTTGAATTATAGATTCCAGCTTATTGGAAATTATGATAATCATTGTGTGTATAATATAAAAAAATGATGATAAGTATAAAATGAGGGAGATTGTTTATGAAAAAGACTTGGATTATGCTTCATGTAGTTGTAAAAAATTTGAGAGCATTGGAATTCCTTGTAGGCATCTTTTAGCTTATTTGAACAAGTTTCATGATCTAGAGAAACTTCCAAATAAGTACATATTAAAGAGATGGACTCAATCTGCAAAATGTGGGAATGTTAGAGATAGTGCAGGAATGGAGATAAATGATGACAAATTATATCTCACGTTGCGGAGTCAATTGGTTCAAGAATCTTTGGAAGTTGTTGATAAGACACTTGTAACTGTGGAAGGAACTAAGATATTTAGGGATGCTTTGAGTAATGCACTTGAGAAAATGAATATACTGAATAATGGTGATAAAAGTGTAGGAGTTTCTGCTGAAAAAATTGGTCTTGATATACTTAGTTCAGTGAAATTGAGTTCAACATATGAACATATGCTTCAAGAACTGAGTCAAGTGCAGGTAAAGGGGTGCGAAAAAAGGCTCAAAGGAGGAAAAGAAAGAGCATTAGGGAGGCCAAAAAAATAGAAACCGAGAATGTGTCGTGGATGTGGAAAAATTGGACAAGCACATGATAAAAGAAATTGTCCAATGCTTCAACTCAGGTAACAAATCTTTTTATTTCTGTTTTATAATTTTAATTTGATTTTGGTAAAATTATGAATATTTTTTTATTTAATGTGATTTTATTGAATTTTTTGTAGGTCGTCAATATGCTCTGAAGATTCCAATTCAAATGCAAGTGAAGACGATGGCGAAAATTATTCATCTACTTGATTGACTACTATTTTTTTTTTTTTGACTATGTAATGTCTATTGAAGTTATGTGCAGTTAACTAAAGTTGTTAATTCACTAGAATTATGTTTTATTGACCAAATGTAATGGCTATTGAAGTTATATTTAGTTAACCAAGGTTGTTAATTCACTGGAATTATGTTTTCTTGGTCAATGTAATTGAAATTCAATAGTCATTGGATTGATGTTTTAAATTTTTTGGCTACTACAATTGCTACTGAAGTTGTTATGATAATTGATAATTTGTAAAATTGATAATTCTCACTAAAATTGTGTTGAAATTGATAATTTGTAAATTATGTTGAAATTGATAATTACAGTTTTTATTTTTATTTTCAAGTTGGAACGATTATTTTTATTATTTTACTATTTGTTTTATTCTTATTCAAGTTGGAACGATTTATTATTATTATTATTTTAATTGTTTTTATTTATTTTTCCTGATATTTGGTTGTACAAGCGTATGTTTGGATGCTTTAAGCTTTTTTGGATGCTTTAAGTTTTGTCTTTTAGTGAATGTTTTGTTTGAGTGAGAAAGTGAGATAGTACATATGAGCCCCACTTATTCAATAAACAAACTGAGACTAATTGTGTATATATATATATATATATATATATATATATATATATATATATTATATATATATATATATATATATTATAAGTTTTATTTTTTATATAAAATAGAATATTTATATTTTATTATATGCATAGTATTGTATAGCGTTTGTATAGTACTGCATAGTGCAACATAGTGTTGCATAGTAAAATCAAAAAATTTCACATGAATTCGCCGCTGCGCTCCCGTGAACTTCCCCTACTGTGCAGTCCGTGATTATTTCCTAAATAATATCATGTCATTCTCCTATAAATTATATGCTTAGTTTAGAAATAAAAATCACACTAGAATTAGAGAATTCTTCTTCTATAATATTGAGCATATTTTTTTGAGTTAAGAAAACTTTGAGTGTAGCAAATAGTGCAAGTTTTTCTTCAAAAATATCTATGACAACCCGGAATTTTAGATTATCCAGAATTTAGGTTTAAAGAATTAGTTATTAATAAAATGAATTTTTATTAATACTATTATGTGCTATGTATTTATTAATCGTTCTAGAACCTATGATGATTATAAGTCGGGAGTATTCTGGCTACGAGCTAGATTGAACGAGTAAGAATTTTCAAGATGATAATGGAAATTTTCCGGGAAAAAAATATTTTCGGGGAAAAAGACGAAATAGGCACTATTCATCAGTTTCTGTTCGAATATTTATTTTGAAATTCCTAGAATTTAATGATTACGTATAATTTTGAGACGTGATCGAATATTCAATAATATTTCAGTTATGGCAAAAACGAAGTTTTCGCCTGCGGACTCAAAACTTAAGGGTTAGGGAAAGTGAGTTCTGAGAATACTATGACCACGTATAATAATTAGGGTTATTATGCGTGAGAGATACGAGTATAATACTAGTTATTATATGAGTATAGTACGAAGATTAGTACGACGTATAATACGAATATCGTACGAACGATATGCGAAGAGAATACGAGAATACGAGAATGGAATGCGTAGAATACGATTAGTCTTAATGGACTTTGAGTTCATGGACTTTGTAGAATCCAATTGGACTTGGATTATATCAAGCCCAATGCTTTGTGATAATCAAGCCCAAGATAGGCCCAATAAGAATTAGGGTTAAGGCCCAAACCAAGAAAAGAAACTGCAGATCGAACCGATGGGTAAACGGATGGGTAAGAACCATTGGGGCAACCCATGGGCATGTGGGCCGGTCACTTGGCCACCAAGTAAGGGTGGAGGCCAATTTTACTTGGTGACTAAGTGTTGGAGGAGGTGGGAATAGTAAGGAGGTGGAATAGTAAGGAGGTTAAGGGGGCGAAATGACTAAACTACCCCTAACTTTGGTTTTCTATAAATAGGAAGCACATTTCATTGTTTTGGGATTTTGAAAATCCTAAGACACTTGAGAGAGAGAGAGAGAGAGAGTTCGGATGGGAGGAGGAGGAGGAGGAAATGCTAACCCGTGTACAAACTTTGTCTGGCGGGAGAAGATTAAAGAAGAACAGTAATCCGAACTCTAGTCTCTTCTAATATTTTCTTTAAGTTTAATATGTTTAAAAACATAACTTAATGAAGATAAGAAGTAAATAAGGTTAGAGATGATTTCATACGGTTGAAATCATAAGAAAAATGAAGAAATAAGAATTAGAAGTTTAGTTTATAAATTTCTTAAGGTGGTATAAGATTCGTAATGAATTAGAACGATCCGAGTGGATTATATGAATAAGTAGGTGAAATAAGTAAGGAATGATGTTATATAACATCAAATTCCAATAAAAAGGGAAATCGTAATCCAAAATATCGATTAAAAATGAAGAACGAACGAAGAACGCGAAGAACACACGAAGAACATTGTTGATGGACAAATTTAAAACCATCGTAGGATAATTGTTGTTGATGGACAAGTTTAAAACCATCGTGTATAAGTTAGTTGCATATTCCTTGGTTAGGAATGGTAGAAACGTTCATGCAGAACGGATTAAAACGTATCTATAACGAAGTTATAACGAAATTTCGTAAAAGACGAACGAGAATTAGAAAGTTAGTAAATGGACCCGAACGTGTAGGGTTTTATAAGAAAGTAAGAGAATGTAGAAAACGTGAGTCGTGGACTCAAGAACGAACGAGTTCCGAGTTCGGATGACCGAATTACGGATGACCAAACAAAGAACGTTAAAAGCGTAAAAAATGAACGAAGGGTGAAGATCAAGCCAATAGAATGGTATATTAACGGATTCAGAATGAAGTTCTATCTAAGGGGTATTGAAATACGTAAGATAAGGAAGAGAATGGCTTTGGAACGATCTCGTTCCGAGTTATAACGAATAAGTTACGAAATTTCGAAGTAAGAAATTCAAGCTTGTAAAAGACTTAGGAAAAAATTTCTAGGGTTTAGGCTCGGCGCCGCAGCGCCGGCTGAGCTTCGAGAAATGGCACCGCAGTGCGAGCTCAGAGCCTCAGGTACTGTTAGTTGGCGCCCCAGCGTGAGTGATAACAAAGGGTTCGGCGACGCAGTGCCAGACCAAGGGAAGAGGGTGAAGTAGGTCGCGCCGTAGCGCGAGAGAAAGGAAGGGACACGGCGCCGTAGCGCCGGTGCAGGGCAGTTCCCAGTAATGAGATTTTTATTGCTCAAGTACTGGGGATGTACAAGAAAGAAATAGGAACATATAGTTCACCTAAAATAACACTTAAGCAAGTAAGTTAAACCTTTAGTGAAGGTTGAACGAAAGGATTAAATGAGATTAAAAGATAGAGAATGTAAGCGCTAGATTATGTAACCGATATCCGGGACCATAGTCGTGATGAACGAACGTGAGTGATTGGTATGATTGTAATTCCTTAGATGTTGAGTGACGAAGATAATGAATAACATTTCGATATTATGTCATGGTGATGAGAGATAAGTGTAAAGCGTATAGACGTTGTGAACGTAATGCTGTTGCGATGAACGGTCGGTCTTAGCATACAACGAACCGTATAACTTCGACATTAAGGAAGAAGAATGAACATGGGGTTCATGGGTTGGATAACGAATGAAAGCGATTAAAACCTTGAGTAAAGTTTGAATGAGAGAATAAAAGTCGAGCAGCGTGAACGTTGACTACGTAAACGATTCTCGTGAATTGTATTCGCGTCGGACGAACGTTCTAAGAGTACATTGGTTGTATGACTTAGACATTGATGTAGGTAGTAAGTAAGATATGATTTATCAAGGAAAGCCATAGCGAATGGTAATGAGATTAATGAAAGTCTGAATATGAGTCAGATAGAGAATGGGATAATGAAAGGTAATCGTTAAACACTTTAACCAACGTAAGGGTTGAGTGTACGTGAATATTAAACATGCAGAACCTACACTCCATGTATGGTTTGACCGTAAGGTAATGAATACTAAGATTTAACTGAGAACGGTGAAGAAACTAAATTAAAGACAATAACGTATAACGTTAAAAAGACGAGTTAATAAGTATAACTTGGACAATGTTCCGAATCGAATGAACCAGACGTTGTAAGATATGAATAAGATAATATAAAATGTTTAACGCTATGTCCACATAGTATTGACATGGAATGATCATTCTGAGTATACGAAAGACTGTATGACTTAGACGATAAAGAAATGAATCTTGAGGTATGACATTTAGTTGCCAGAATGCCATAAGGAATAAGAATTTGACTTAACGAAAGTTATAGTTTAATGGTTCGGATAAGTTAGGTTGTGGTACAATCGTAACTTTGATGGTTGACATATGGGAGCTGGGCTAAACAATTCCTTCAGAGAGCGAAGGTATACACAAAACTGGCAACTGATCTAACTCACTGTGTGGGCAGTGTAGATGAGACGGGAACTTGTTTGTTGGTTGTTTGTGGGAAACCACTCAGAGTACCATCTGGACTACTAGCAGAGAAGCGATGTATGTTGAGTCCTATAAAAGTTATAAGAAGAAGATAAGAATGTAAATCATCAAAGATAATGAACGTTTTGAGTAAGAAATGTCCGTATGTCATGAAGCTGTAAACCGATAGTAAAGGAAGTTAGTCGCGTAAACTTAAATTACAAGAGCGCGAACCTTAAGAAGTAAAGTTAAGTAAACCAATACGTAAGTCAAGTATATGACTAATTGGTGTACGTGTTATTTCCTTATGTGTTACATAGGAATTGGAATGAGCAGTTCAGCATAAACTATAGGCTGTAGCTGTGCGTAAGGCAAGTTTCCTAACTTCATTCATTTTATTTGAATGCTAGTTTCTTAAACTTCTCAGATGTTGAACTTGAGAAGTTCTGTCTATGTGCGAATGTGCGATATTTGTACAAGGTGGTAGAACGTATGAGACCTTGTGCCACAATATGAACACTTCGGTGTTTTTTTGAGATGAACTGTTCTGTGATTGAGCTGTTCAATACGAGTATGTTCGGTTTATACATGAATCATTACTGTTAAGGCTGTGCTAATGATTCTAGCCAGATAGGATATGTATGGAAAAAGGTAGAAGAATGAATGTAGTGTAAAGAGTATGTGATGAATGTTGTAAGATGATAGGAATCGAGACTATTCCTATTGTTCAAGCTGCTTCATAATCTTTGTTCGGTTATTGAAGTTCTGAAGAATGTTTAAACTCTTGAAGTTGTTTGTTCAACTGTTATGACTTGCTGGGCAATTGAATGCTCACACTTGGTTTAAATAAAAAACATTTTCAGCGAATGATGTTAGAAAGAACTTAAGGATCCCGTAAAGATCAAGTTGATCGGTATCCAGATGAAGTGTCATTCAGTATGTGAATGTGCGTGAAGAACAAGTGAAGACTTGTAATATAGAATGATAGAATTGAACTATAGACTAGTTTAATGAACAGTTATGTAACTTGGTGGCAGATGAAAGTCACTCGTGTAAGATGTAAAGAATAATGTAATTATCATTATTTGTAATGAAAGAGATTATAAGGTTTCGAGAACCTGGGATTTGAGAATGTATGTCATTATATTTAACTATATAATGAGGTATGTTTGGTAAGAAGTAGAACGGTGACGCACGGAATTCGGGTATAAGGTAGACCGAATTTCGGGGCATTATAGATTGGTGTCAAAGCTATAGGTTATAACTCTTAGGCATGTGTACCTAAGACTATAATCGTAGAGAGAAGGATAAGAAAATCGTTGAGTTAAACGATTAAGGAAGAAGATCTCCACGTGATCATAGTGAATCGTAGTAATAGATAAGCTGTTAAACGATGAATGATTTATAGCTAATGCTATGAAGGAATGGTACTATGAAGTAATGCGGGGGAAAGAAGAACTCAAATTGAGTTGAGAAGGATAGCATATGAATTAAAGAAAATTCGTATTAAGTAAAGAGAAATGTAGAAGTTGTAAGATTTCAATTGAGGACTCATGTAATGGCTGAGTTGTATGAACCTCTGTATGGGCAGAGGTTTGTGCTTGGTGTAACAACTACTCAGTTTATTATAGTGATAATCATTGGAATTGGTTGCGCTATTAAGATGTATATGACGAGAAGGTGAATCTTTTCTCATGTATATACTTGATAGGTAGAGAACGATAAGGTAGGTGCGAGTTTTTGAAACTCATACTTATGGTAAGTTCGTGACTCATAATAATATGGTATGTTTTTGAACATCTCAGCGAATGGACGCCTAAGGTTCGTCTGGATGTTCTTAAACTCATACTATTGCGGAAAGTTCCTGAACTCATAATGTGTGGTAAGTTGATGGACTGTACTAAAGTATAGAGATGTTTAGACTTAAAATGAAGTATTTTCAGTAGACTTAGCATTGAAGGTGCTAGAGAAGTTTAAATATTATCGTAGTAAGACAATGAAGGAAGATGGAGACTAGGATATTCCAAATCTTCTAGCCATGCTAGATTTTGAAGTTTATTGAAATCGTGCTTATGTGTACATTTCAAAAAGGAAAGAATTGGTTCAACTTTTGGAACCAATAGATTTTAAAAGAGCTATTCTTTTTATGTCTATGCCAATTACTTCGGCTAGACAGAAGTTGATTTGAAATATCAAAATGAATTTAATATCATCAGTGCATTTAATGTCAGGATGGTAAAAAGATGGAGTTGTTAATGCAATTGAACCTGGGGGATGTGATCTTAGGATCAACAAACCGCTATGGTAAGATGTATAATGACGAAGTCATAAACTGACGAAGTCCTCAACGCACTGTGAAAAGTGTGGTATCATGACGTCATGAAACGTTTTGATGTATTGCGAAAAGAATCTAAAAAAGTAGTCGATGTCAATTGAGTTGACTAGACAAATGTTTCAAGTGATATCCAAAATTTTTGGTATTAAGTCTAAGGTGAATATACCACGAAATGGGGATATACTGTAAGACCCCAAATTATTAATAAATGAAATTTAATTTCCTCTATTTATTATTCTGAAATAGTAAGGGTTAATTTGATTAATGTGGTTAGTTATGGGTAAAATGCGCAAATATTTTAAATAAGCAAGTGGTTATAAAATATTCATTGTTGTCGGGGAATATTCGCTTGGTCGTGGAATATTCTTACTGTCGGAGAATATTCGTACGACGGCGCAGTCTTTTGTGGGCCTCATAACGGAAAGCGATTGGATGAAGAAAACGACAAAAATAAGTTGTTTATAAATAACGGCGTAGTTGTTACCGTTAATACTGTTGGAATACCCGGTGGTTAAAGCACAGTAATACGCGTTGTTGCACAGTAGCACACGATATTGCACCAATTATTGATTCTTACGTAAGAAGGCACTACTCAATAATTGTTACAGTAATTACTGTTCAATATTGTATTTTATTGATTCAATAATTGCTGCGTTGATATTTTATATTACTGTTGTTTTAATAATTGTCACTACACAGTATTTTCTATTATCGGAACAATAATTCATATTATTTGAATAATATTATTAGATAACATTATTGGCAATGTCTAGAAAGTTCTGTCTAAGGAGAGGTTTGGTCATCTAATTGCGCGCCAGTAAGGAGATATCCTTAGTGGAAAGCCCCCTCTTTCCTGGGAACGGCCTGGTTGCCAGTACTGTGGTTCTGTAATATTATTTGTGTATAATTAATTATTGATTTATATGATGAGAAAAATATTGATTTTATGTGGATATAGATGGAGAAAATTTTTAATGTGACAATTGTTGAATTAATATTTTATCTTTTTCTGATAAAATAATTCATTTAAATATATTATTTTAATAATATATTGATGGTGATATTTTTACAATGAATGTGGGATATATGAGTATATGAGGAGGAAGAGTATTTTTGTGGTATTAAATGATTAACACATGTTTTGTGTGTTGGTGGACACAATTCTTGATCGAAAATTTATTATTGACTGTAAAATCGTCCGTTTATGGATTTCAGTCAATTTCTGTTTGGAATTTGGAAAAACTTTCTTCTGTAAAGTTGTAGAGAATTGAATTTCCTATAAAAACTCGCGAGATTCGAATTTTCTGATAAAAGGGCTATTTATTATGAATTATTGAAGTTCCGAAGTTCCGAAATAATTGATTTTTGGAAGTTTTATTTATTAGAGTTAAGAAAAACGTTTTTTGTATTTTGTTGGACATCATTAACATGCGTGGCTGGTGTTTTTGACCAAAGGTGTGCTAAGAAAATTAAGAAAATTATATTATTAATTTATTCAATTTTCTACTTTGGTGTTCTAAGCATTTTCCTATAAATAGGGTGCTTAGGTTAGAATTGAAAATCACACCAGAAACACAAATTTCTCTCTCTTTCTCTCTCTATATCGAGCGTATTCTTGTGAGTATTTGATACTTTGAGTGTTGCTATACGGTGCAAGTTTCCTTCAGCACTATATCTAGTATTCCAGTCAGAAGTACCGTCTTTCCGAGGTAAGGAATGTTATTTCTTCTTAAATGATATTATTATCTTCAATATCATTATGCCGAAGTATTGATCTGAACTTTTTATCAAATTTAGAACTTTTCATGTCGGGATTACTATTCATGAGTTACTATTCATGAGTTACTATTCACGAGTTACTATTCACGAGTTACTATTCACCGAAAAATAAAATTTTCTTTTTTTCGTCCAAAATATCTATTCTGGATACTAGCTTTGATTGTATCCATGTTTTGATCATTCTTGAATTTTACTCCACTATGATTATTTATGAGGTATTTTTGGACATGGAATAGTTGAAATACGAATCCTTAATATTTGTTCTTTTGTTTCACTGGATTCGTTTCTTTAAAATATTTTTCATCATCCTCAGTCTTAAATGATGATATAACTGAATATCTTTGGCCTGTAGTGCAAAGATGAATGATTTCTGATGAATATCTTTGGCCTGTAGTGCAAAGATGAATGATTTCTGATGAATATCTTTGGCCTGTAGTGCAAAGATGAACAGGTGTTGAGATGAACATGATCGACTGATGATACAAATATCTTTGGCCTGTAGTGCAAAGATGAATATTTGATTAAAGATGGTTATTGATTGTTGTTACAGGGATAAAATATTGATGATGGACTTTTAAATCTTAGAAGATAGTAGAACTCATTCTCTACTTGACTCTTCTAATGGTTTGCTGTTTCCGCTGCAGTTATTGATTTAAAACTTGTTGTCTATTGTATTCTATTAGATTTTTCCCTGTTGAAGACTAACGATAATTTGTTGTATATTATCTTAGTCATAATATTCTTTACTGGGCTAGTTGAGCTCACCCTTTTCCTTGTTGTTCCATTTTCTTCTCAGGAGGCGAGAATATAGCAGGATCTAGTCGGGGTATGGAGTGATGGTTCTAGAAAGTTGTTTTAGTAGTCCTCACTATTTTGTAAAATAGTGTATCAATAAGTATAATGGGGACTTAATTGAGTATGAATACTGTCTAGATGACAATATTTGTATTTAAACTCACAGTGTATGTGTTGTCGTATTTTGCACGACAATTGTAATAATAAAGTTGTAGTTATTTTCTGTACCATGTATTTGGCGACTCAGAATGGGTTGGATGGATTGAACCTGTTTTGGGGGCGTCACAGTTGGTATCAGAGCTATAAGTAAAGAGCCCCGAGCCTCTCGCTGGTGACATCCTGTTGACGGGGAATGCACCGAAGCCAGACTCTCCGTAGGGGACGCCGTTTTGCGGTGGCAAGCTGATAGGTACCCTTGTGAGGTGCTGACACATGATGGTGTCCAGTGTCACAGTTGGTATCAGAGCTTAGGGATATGATCTCTGGCGGAGATCGGAGAATAGGACTAGGAGGGGAGAAACGAGTAAATCCTTCACTAGTGTGTCCTACCTAAGCTTATTTGTTGGTCGGTCATAATATAGGGATATTATGTGATTTGTTAATTTGTTAAATTAATCCTTGTTTTATGGCAGTATTTGAGAATGTCGACTGAGAATGTTAACAGTGGAGTAAATGAAACTATTCAATGACAAGTACTTTCCTGAAAGTATTCGTCATATGAAGGAGGTAGAGTTTATTAGACTGGAGCAGAATAACATGACGGTGTCCCAATACGAGGCGAAATTTGTAGAGTTGTCCAGGTTTGCACCTCATTTGGTAGAGAATGAGGAACGTATGACGCGGATGTTTCTGAGAGGTTTGAAACCGGCATACGTCAATATCTCATTTCTCATAAATTTTCTCTCTATTCAGATGTTATCAACAGGGCTCAATTATTAGAGCGAGATAGCGAGTATGATCAATCGAGGGACCACAACCAGGATTATACCGGTGACAGCAGTCATCAGAACAACGATAACCAGTGGAGAAAGAAGAATACGGACAAGAACGGCAACCACTCTGGTGGTAATCGTGGCCATGAATATAGAAGAAGCGAGTCGGGAGGAGATTTTAAAAAGAGGAGATTCAACAATGATAATACGAAGACGTCAGCACCAGCAGTAACTGGTTCCAAGGGAGGAGAGCGACCACCGGTCATATGCTATAACTGTGGAAAGGAAGGACATATCGCTCGAGATTGCACTGTAGCGAAACCAAGTCTAACGGGGGTGGTGACTCAAAAAGTTGTCCCAGAAAAGTCAAAGTCAACGGTTCCTGGAAGAGCGTTTTTCGTGACTGGTCAGAATGCGAGGAACCCGAACGAAGTTAGCACGGGTTAGTTAATTATAAATTTTTGCGAAGTCTATACCTTATTAGATACCGGTTCTACCCATTCATTTATTTTTCTTGCTTGCGTTCAACGTTTAAACTTGACTCCGGAGAAATTAGACTTTGACTTATCTGTTGAAACTCTGTTAGAAAAAATTTTCATCACATCCATTGTTTATAAATCTTATTTGATCCAAGTTGGCACCATCACATTACCTGTTGATCTTATCTCTTTAAAGATACTTGCTTTTGATGTGATTTTAGAAATTGATTGGTTAACTACTCATCATGCCAAAATTGATTGCTTTCGTAAGGTTGTTAGTCTTTATATTCCTAAGCAACCTGTTATTCAAATTCAAGCAACCAAACCATTGAAGTCAAACTCTTTCATATCAAGCCGTAAAGTCATTCGTTTATTGAAAAACGGATGTCAAGCTTTCTTAGCTATGTTATGGACTTGAACAAAATACGTCAGATTTGAATGATATTTCTATTGTTAGTAAATTCCTGACGTCTTTCCTGAAGAATCTCTTGGCCTACGTGTGATATTGAATTTTGTATCATTTTTGAATCTGGTACAAAACCCATTTCTAAAATCTCATACCGAATGGCTCCTATTGAACTTCAGGAGTTAAAAATTCAACTATAGAAGTTGATAACCGAGCCTCTATCTGGTGACTTCCTTTGTGGAATGCACTGAAGCCAGACTCTCCGTAGGGGATACCATATTCGTGTGGTAGTAAACTGATAGGTGTCATTGTGACGTGCTATCCAAGATTGGGATATGAGTCACAGTTGAGAGCAACCTAAGTCAGTAATCGAAATACGTAGCTTTCTAGTTATTATCGGAGATTCGTAAAAGGATTTTCTCAAATCGCTACTCTATTAACTCAGCTGACTCGAAAAGATACAAACTTCGAATGGACCGAGGAATGCGAGAAGAGCTTCCAAGAATTCAACATGCGACACCGACGTTGGCTCGAGCTGTTGAAAGATTTCGATCACACCATCCAATACTATCCTAGAAAAGTAAACGTGGTAGCTGACGCATTGATCGTATGCGAGTACGAGTGCGATATTGTTGAACACAAAGACCTATTTTGTATAATTTATAAATGATAGAGATAAAGTTAATGACTCTAGGGACCCACGTGATGATATACGAGTAAAATCGACTTTAATCGATAACGTTAAAGCCACTCAAGCTACAGACCTGGAGCTGATGAATATAAAGAAGAAGGTGCAAGAATGTGTTATTCTAGAAGTAAGAGTCGATGAAGAGAAGAAAGCTCAAGCCTTCAATTTATTTGAAATCCTCGATCGAGTAGGAACTGTGGCCTATAGACTCGCCTTAACGCTAAGTATGTCACGTGTTCATAACATTATTTACGTATCGATGTTACGTAAATATGTGGACGACCCGAACCACGTTATTGAGTTAGAACCAAACGAGATAGCTGAAGACTTAACGTACGAAGAGGTACCTGTCAAGATCTTGGATAGGAAGGAGCATGTCCTACGCACGAAGGTCTTACCACAAGTTAAAGTTTTGTGGAGAAACCATGCTATTGAGGAAATAACCTGGGAGTTGGAAACGGAAATGAAAGCGAGGTATTCTCATCTTTTCGAAACACCAGGTACGTATGTCAATTTCGAGGGCGAAATTTCATAAGGAGGGGAGGTTGTAAGACCCCAAATTATTAATAAATGAAATTTAATTTCGTCTATTTATTATTCTGAAATAGTAAGGGTTAATTTGATTAATGTGGTTAGTTATGGGTAAAATGCGCAAATATTTTAAATAAGCAAGTGGTTATAAAATATTCATTGTTGTCGGAGAATATTCGTTTGGTCGTGAAATATTCTTACTGTCGGAGAATATTCGTACGACGGCGCAGTCTTTTGTGGGCCTCATAACGGAAAGTGATTGGATGAAGAAAACGACAAAAACAAGTTATTTATAAATAACGGCGTAGTTGTTACCGTTAATACTGTTGGAATACCCGGTGGTTAAAGCACAGTAATACGCGTTGTTGCACAGTAGCACACGATATTGCACCAATTATTGATTCTTACGTAAGAAGGCACTACTCAATAATTGTTACAGTAATTACTGTTCAATATTGTATTTTATTGATTCAATAATTGCTGCGTTGATATTTTATATTACTGTTGTTTTAATAATTGTCACTACACAGTATTTTCTATTATCGGAACAATAATTCATATTATCTGAATAATATTATTAGATAACATTATTGGCAATGTCTAGAAAGTTCTGTCTAAGGAGAGGTTTGGTCATCTAATTGCGCGCCAGTAAGGAGATATCCTTAGTGGAAAGCCCCCTCTTTCCTGGGAACGGCCTGGTTGCCAGTACTGTGGTTCTGTAATATTATTTGTGTATAATTAATTATTGATTTATATGATGAGGAAAATATTGATTTTATGTGGATATAGATGGAGAAAATTTTTAATGTGACAATTGTTGAAAATTAATATTTTATCTTTTTCTGATAAAATAATTCATTTAAATATATTATTTTAATAATATATTGATGGTGATATTTTTACAATGAATGTGGAATATATGAGTATATGAGGAGGAAGAGTATTTTTGTGGTATTAAATGATTAACACATGTTTTGTGTGTTGGTGGACACAATTCTTGATCGAAAATTTATTATTGACTGTAAAATCGTCCGTTTATGGATTTCAGTCAATTTCTGTTTGGAATTTGGAAAAACTTTCTTCTGCAAAGTTGTAGAGAATTGAATTTCATATAAAAACTTGCGAGATTCGAATTTTCTGATAAAAGGGCTATTTATTATGAATTATTGAAGTTCCGAAGTTCTGAAATAATTGATTTTTGGAAGTTTTATTTATTAGAGTTAAGAAAAACGTTTTTTGTATTTTGTTGGACATCATTAACATGTGTGGCTGGTGTTTTTGACCAAAGGTGTGCTAAGGAAATTAAGAAAATTATATTATTAATTTATTCAATTTTCTACTTTGGTGTTCTAAGCATTTTCCTATAAATAGGGTGCTTAGGTTAGAATTGAAAATCACACCAGAAACACAAGTTTCTCTCTCTGTCTCTCTCTATATCGAGCGTATTCTTGTGAGTATTTGATACTTTGAGTGTTGCTATACGGTGCAAGTTTCCTTCAGCACTATATCTAGTATTCCAGTCAGAAGTACCGTCTTTTCGAGGTAAGGGATGTTATTTCTTCTTAAATGATATTATTATCTTCAATATCATTATGCCGAAGTATTGATCTGAACTTTTTATCAAATTTAGAACTTTTCATGTCGGGATTACTATTCATGAGTTACTATTCACGAGTTACTATTCACGAGTTACTATTCACCGAAAAATAAAATTTTCTTTTTTTCGTCCAAAATATCTATCCTGGATACTAGCTTTGATTGTATCCATGTTTTGATCATTCTTGAATTTTACTCCACTATGATTATTTATGAGGTATTTTTGGACATGGAATAGTTGAAATACGAATCCTTAATATTTGTTCTTTTGTTTCACTGGATTCGTTTTTTTAAAATATTTTTCATCATCCTCAGTCTTAAATGATGATATAACTGAATATCTTTGGCCTGTAGTTCAAAGATGAATGATTTCTGATGAATATCTTTGGCCTGTAGTGCAAAGATGAATGATTTTTGATGAATATCTTTGGCCCGTAGTGCAAAGATGAACAGGTGTTGAGATGAACATGATCGACTGGTGATACAAATGAATATCTTTGGCCTGTAGTGCAAAGATGAATATTTGATTAAAGATGATTATTGATTGTTGTTACAGGGATAAAATATTGATGATGGACTTTTAAATCTTAGAAGATAGTAGAACTCATTCTCTACTTGACTCTTCTAATGGTTTGCTGTTTCCGCTGCAGTTATTGATTTAAAACTTGTTGTCTATTGTATTCTATTAGATTTTTTCCTGTTGAAGACTAACGATAATTTGTTGTATATTATCTTAGTCATAATATTCTTTACTGGGCTAGTTAAGCTCACCCTTTTCCTTGTTGTTCCATTTTCTTCTCAGGAGGCGAGAATATAGCGAGTACTAGTCGGGGTGTGGAATGATGGTTCAAGACAGTTGTTTTAGTAGTCCTCACTATTTTGTAAAATAGTGTATCAATAAGTATAATGGGGACTTAATTGAGTATGAATACTGTCTAGATGACAATATTTGTATTTAAACTCACAGTGTATGTGTTGTCGTATTTTGCACGACAATTGTAATAATAAAGTTGTAGTTATTTTCTGTACCATGTATTTGGCGACTCAGAATGGGTTGGATGGATTGAACCTGTTTTGGGGGCGTCACAGTTGGTATCAGAGCTATAAGTAAAGAGCCCCGAGCCTCTCGCTGGTGACATCCTGTTGACGGGGAATGCACCGAAGCTAGACTCTCCGTAGGGGACGCCGTTTTGCGGTGGCAAGCTGATAGGTACCCTTGTGAGGTGCTGACACATGATGGTGTCCAGTGTCACAGTTGGTATCAGAGCTTAGGGATATGATCTCTGGCGGAGATCGGAGAATAGGACTAGGAGGGGAGAAACGAGTAAATCCTTCACTAGTGTGTCCTACCTAAGCTTATTTGTTGGTCGGTCATAATATAGGGATATTATGTTATTTGTTAATTTGTTAAATTAACCCTTGTTTTATGGCAGTATTTGAGAATGTCGACTGAGAATGTTAACAGTGGAGTAAATGAAACTATTCAATGACAAGTACTTTCCTGAAAGTATTCGTCATATGAAGGAGGTAGAGTTTATTAGACTGGAGCAGAATAACATGACGGTGTCCCAATACGAGGCGAAATTTGTAGAGTTGTCCAGGTTTGCACCTCATTTGGTAGAGAATGAGGAACGTATGACGCGGATGTTTCTGAGAGGTTTGAAACCCGGCATACGTCAATATCTCATTTCTCATAAATTTTCTCTCTATTCAGATGTTATCAACAGGGCTCAATTATTAGAGCGAGATAGCGAGTATGATCAATCGAGGGACCACAACCAGGATTATACCGGTGACAGCAGTCATCAGAACAACGATAACCAGTGGAGAAAGAAGAATACGGACAAGAACGGAAACCACTCTGGTGGTAATCGTGGCCATGAATATAGAAGAAGCGAGTCGGGAGGAGATTTTAAAAAGAGGAGATTCAACAATGATAATACGAAGACGTCAGCACCAGCAGTAACTGGTTCCAAGGGAGGAGAGCGACCACCGGTCATATGCTATAACTGTGGAAAGGAAGGACATATCGCTCGAGATTGCACTGTAGCGAAACCAAGTCTAACGGGGGTGGTGACTCAAAAAGTTGTCCCAGAAAAGTCAAAGTCAACGGTTCCTGGAAGAGCGTTTTTCGTGACTGGTCAGAATGCGAGGAACCCGAACGAAGTTAGCACGGGTTAGTTAATTATAAATTTTTGCGAAGTTTATACCTTATTAGATACCGGTTCTACCCATTCATTTATTTCTCTTGCTTGCGTTCAACGTTTAAACTTGACTCCGGAGAAATTAGACTTTGACTTATCTGTTGAAACTCTGTTAGGAAAAATTTTCATCACATCCATTGTTTATAAATCTTATTTGATCCAAGTTGGCACCATCACATTACCTGTTGATCTTATCTCTTTAAAGATACTTGCTTTTGATGTGATTTTAGAAATTGATTAGTTAACTACTCATCATGCCAAAATTGATTGCTTTCGTAAGGTTGTTAGTCTTCATATTCCTAAGCAACCTGTTATTCAAATTCAAGCAACCAAACCATTGAAGTCAAACTCTTTCATATCAAGCCGTAAAGTCATTCGTTTATTGAAAAACGGATGTCAAGCTTTCTTAGCTATGTTATGGACTTGAACAAAATACGTCAGATTTGAATGATATTTCTATTGTTAGTAAATTCCTGACGTCTTTCCTGAAGAATCTCTTGGCCTACGTGTGATATTGAATTTTGTATCATTTTTGAATCTGGTACAAAACCCATTTCTAAAATCTCATATCGAATGGCTCCTATTGAACTTCAGGAGTTAAAAATTCAACTATAGAAGTTGATAACCGAGCCTCTATCTGGTGACTTCCTTTGTGGAATGCACTGAAGCCAGACTCTCCGTAGGGGATACCATATTCGTGTGGTAGTAAACTGATAGGTGTCATTGTGACGTGCTATCCAAGATTGGGATATGAGTCACAGTTGAGAGCAACCTAAGTCAGTAATCGAAATACGTAGCTTTCTAGTTATTATCGGAGATTCGTAAAAGGATTTTCTCGAATCGCTACTCCATTAACTCAGCTGACTCGAAAAGATACAAACTTCGAATGGACCGAGGAATGCGAGAAGAGCTTCCAAGAATTCAACATGCGACACCGACGTTGGCTCGAGCTGTTGAAAGATTTCGATCACACCATCCAATACTATCCTAGAAAAGTAAACGTGGTAGCTGACGCATTGATCGTATGCGAGTACGAGTGCGATATTGTTGAACACAAAGACCTATTTTGTATAATTTATAAATGATAGAGATAAAGTTAATGACTCTAGGGACCCACGTGATGATATACGAGTAAAATCGACTTTAATCGATAACGTTAAAGCCACTCAAGCTACGGACCTGGAGCTGATGAATATAAAGAAGAAGGTGCAAGAATGTGTTATTCTAGAAGTAAGAGTCGATGAAGAGAAGAAAGCTCAAGCCTTCAATTTATTTGAAATCCTCGATCGAGTAGGAACTGTGGCCTATAGACTCGCCTTAACGCTAAGTATGTCACGTGTTCATAACGTTATTTACGTATCGATGTTACGTAAATATGTGGACGACCCGAACCACGTTATTGAGTTAGAACCAAATGAGATAGCTGAAGACTTAACGTACGAAGAGGTACCTGTCAAGATCTTGGATAGGAAGGAGCATGTCCTACGCACGAAGGTCTTACCACAAGTTAAAGTTTTGTGGAGAAACCATGCTATTGAGGAAATGACCTGGGAGTTGGAAACGGAAATGAAAGCGAGGTATTCTCATCTTTTCGAAACACCAGGTACGTATGTTAATTTCGAGGACGAAATTTCATAAGGAGGGGAGGTTGTAAGACCCCAAATTATTAATAAATGAAATTTAATTTCCTCTATTTATTATTCTGAAATAGTAAGGGTTAATTTGATTAATGTGGTTAGTTATGGGTAAAATGCGCAAATATTTTAAATAAGCAAGTGGTTATAAAATATTCATTGTTGTTGTGGAATATTCGTTTGGTCGTGGAATATTCTTACTGTCGGAGAATATTCGTACGACGGCGCAGTCTTTTGTGGGCCTCATAACGGAAAGCGATTGGATGAAGAAAACGACAAAAACAAGTTG
Source organism: Panax notoginseng (assembly GCA_016801055.1). Lineage (NCBI taxonomy): Eukaryota > Viridiplantae > Streptophyta > Magnoliopsida > Apiales > Araliaceae > Panax > Panax notoginseng. The sequence goes on from CM029021.1 coordinate 18,187,628, forward strand.
TTTATAAATAACGGCGTAGTTGTTACCGTTAATACTGTTGGAATACCCGGTGGTTAAAGCACAGTAATACGCGTTGTTGCACAGTAGCACACGATATTGCACCAATTATTGATTCTTACGTAAGAAGGCACTACTCAATAATTGTTACAGTAATTACTGTTCAATATTATATTTTATTGATTCAATAATTGCTGCGTTGATATTTTATATTACTGTTGTTTTAATAATTGTCACTACACAGTATTTTTTATTATCGGAACAATAATTCATATTATCTGAATAATATTATTAGATAACATTATTGGCAATGTCTAGAAAGTTCTGTCTAAGGAGAGGTTTGGTCATCTAATTACGCGCCAGTAAGGAGATATCCTTAGTGGAAAGCCCCCTCTTTCCTGGGAACGGCCTGGTTGCCAGTACTGTGGTTCTGTAATATTATTTGTGTATAATTAATTATTGATTTATATGATGAGGAAAATATTGATTTTATGTGGATATAGATGGAGAAAATTTTTAATGTGACAATTGTTGAAAATTTATATTTTATCTTTTTCTGATAAAATAATTCATTTAAATATATGATTTTAATAATATATTGATGGTGATATTTTTATAATGAATGTGGGATATATGAGTATATGAGGAGGAAGAGTATTTTTGTGGTATTAAATGATTAACACATGTTTTGTGTGTTGGTGGACATAATTCTTGATCGAAAATTTATTATTGACTGTAAAATCGCCCGTTTATGGATTTCAGTCAATTTCTATTTGGAATTTGGAAAAACTTTCTTCTGCAAAGTTGTAGAGAATTGAATTTCCTATAAAAACTCTCGAGATTCAAATTTTCTGGTAAAAGGGCTATTTATTATGAATTATTGAAGTTCCGAAGTTCCGAAATAATTGATTTTTGGAAGTTTTATTTATTAGAGTTAAGAAAAACGTTTTTTGTATTTTGTTGGACATCATTAACATGTGTGGCTGGTGTTTTTGACCAAAGGTGTGCTAAGGAAATTAAGAAAATTATATTATTAATTTATTCAATTTTCTACTTTGGTGTTCTAAGTATTTTCCTATAAATAGGGTGCTTAGGTTAGAATTGAAAATCACACTAGAAACACAAGTTTCTCTCTCTTTCTCTCTCTATATCGAGCGTATTCTTGTGAGTATTTGATACTTTGAGTGTTGCTATACGGTGCAAGTTTCCTTCAGCACTATATCTAATATTCCAGTCAGAAGTACCGTATTTCCGAGGTAAGGGATGTTATTTCTTCTTAAATGATATTATTATCTTCAATATCATTATGCCGAAGTATTGATCTGAACTTTTTATCAAATTTAGAACTTTTCATGTCGGGATTACTATTCATGAGTTACTATTCACGAGTTACTATTCACGAGTTACTATTCACCGAAAAATAAAATTTTCTTTTTTTCGTCCAAAATATCTATTCTGGATACTAGCTTTGATTGTATCCATGTTTTGATCATTCTTGAATTTTACTATGATTATTTATGAGGTATTTTTGGACATGGAATAGTTGAAATACGAATCCTTAATATTTGTTCTTTTGTTTCACTGGATTCTTTTCTTTAAAATATTTTTCATCATCCTCAGTCTTAAATGATGATATAACTGAATATCTTTGGCCTGTAGTGCAAAGATGAATGATTTCTAATGAATATCTTTGGCCTGTAGTGCAAAGATGAATGATTTCTGATGAATATCTTTGGCCCGTAGTGCAAAGATGAACAGGTGTTGAGATGAACATGATCGACTGGTGATACAAATGAATATCTTTGGCCTGTAGTGCAAAGATGAATATTTGATTAAAGATGGTTATTGATTGTTGTTACAGGGATAAAATATTAATGATGGACTTTTAAATCTTAGAAGATAGTAGAACTCATTCTCTACTTGACTCTTCTAATGGTTTGCTGTTTTCGCTGCAGTTATTGATTTAAAACTTGTTGTCTATTGTATTCTATTAGATTTTTCCCTGTTGAAGACTAACGATAATTTGTTGTATATTATCTTAGTCATAATATTCTTTACTGGGCTAGTTGAGCTCAACCTTTTCCTTGTTGTTCCATTTTCTTCTCAGGAGGCGAGAATATAGCGAGTACTAGTCGGGGTGTGGAATGATGGTTCAAGACAGTTGTTTTAGTAGTCCTCACTATTTTGTAAAATAGTGTATCAATAAGTATAATGGGGACTTAATTGAGTATGAATACTGTCTAGATGACAATATTTGTATTTAAACTCACAGTGTATGTGTTGTCGTATTTTGCACGACAATTGTAATAATAAAGTTGTAGTTATTTTCTGTACCATGTATTTGGCGACTCAGAATGGGTTGGATGGATTGAACCTGTTTTGGGGGCGTCTGATGAGTGAGTTTTATACACATGAATTGGATACATTCGGGCTTAATTTATTATTGTTCTCAAGTCTTTTAGGATGTTTTTATGTGTTTGTGTCTATTCATGCATGTTTTATATTGTTTTGTAGGAATTGGGACAAAAGTTACATGGATCGACGTTCGGGGTGGCTAGATGCGCGTTTTCGGCTTACCATTTACACAGCAGTCACTTCAGAGTCAATTTGAGTATTTCTACGGACCTTATTTCGAAAAACTTAAAGAATGAAAGTTGTAGATCTACTTCTCCTCTTTCCGGAACATCTTGAATCATCGAAATCGGAGTTCGGACGAAGAAGTTATGGCCATTTTCCCAAAGGACGTCGGAGCAGAAAATTCTAGAAAAACTTCCAGCGCCGGGGCGCTATTTCTCTATGTAATTCCAGCGCCGGGGCGCTGGGGGCAGAATCCCAGCGCCGTGCCCAGCGCCGGGGCGCTGGGAAGTCAATGGAAAGGCTTGGACGCGTTTTGGGGCGAATTTTGACATCTTTTTGACTCCAAATTGGATTGGGTTTGTTCCTAACCTAAAAATTAGACTTGTAACCTATAAATATATGATGTAAGACATAAAATAGAGGGGGATTACATAGATTAGACTAGATAAAACACTCTATTAGATTAGAATCTAAACCCTAGTTCTTAATTAGCCATTAGAGATTGAAGCAACTTGGAGATAATTGAAGATCAAGAGCAGGAGCAAGAGGGGAGCATCAGATTTGCTGACAACAGATTCTATTCTCTTCTCTTATCATACTTTTATCTTTTAATGTCTATTCAGTTGTGGATTCTTAGTTTCAATTCATTAATTATGAACTAACTCTTTTATTGAGATTTCAATTGAACCTTTTATGTCTATGAATTAGTTATTCGATTTATTCCAATTATTTATGTCAAAGTGAATTGTTTATCTTGTCTTGAGCTTATTGATTAATTATCTGATCAGTAATTACCTTATTACTCTAGAAGGAATCGGAAGAGAAATTCTAGGGTTAGAACTGGGCATGATGACATGTGACTTAGTTATTTGCACAGTGAATAATTAGGTTTGTGAATAAAATGGAAATATCTCTTCACCATATGTAACGCATAAGGAATTGGGTTTGTAACGAGTTTAATTCAATTGTTTTGCATAGGAATATAGCAAGATTAATCTGGATTAAATAGAAGGCAATTGATCACTTGGAAAAGGACTTTTGGCATTTGAGAATTTCTGTTAACAATTCAGTAGGCATAATAATTGGGATGGTTGGATAATTGATTTATAGTTCATAATTGGGGATATTGAAGTCTTAATCTTTATTTATCTGAATTTAGTCATAAAGCAATTTAGTTTTTTTAGAGTAATCTAGTTTTAATTGATTAATTTAGTTTTCTTAATTAGAAAAATCATAATTTATGGTTGTTTAAATAAAATTGATTTGGTTAAGAATTAGTACTTGGTGATTTTTATTAAATAATTCCTCATGGGAACGATACTTTTATTATCACTTTATTACTTGTTGACCGTGTATACTTGCACGTATTCATTGATTGCGAAATCGATCAACAAGTTTTTGGCGCCGCTGCCGGGGAATTAATTTAATAATTATTTACCAATATTAATTTCAATCAATTTAGTCTTAATTTAAACATTTTTATTTTTATTTTTAATTCTCTTCCTATATTTCTCTCTTTTTAGGTACCATGGATGACTTTACGTATCAATGGCCATACACGAACATGACTCAACCAAGGGGAGCGGAGATTGACAGACTCGAGAAACTTTCTGCATTGGCAGCACAGGTGGCCGCAATAGCTAAGAAAATAGAGACATGGAGTCCACCATCCACGCAGCAAGTAGCTATGGTTTGTGAGTTATGTGATGGGAGTCATGCTACATATCAATGTGCCATAAATGCCAAATCAACTAAGTTTGTAGGGAGCTATAGTCATGTCTATCCCAACAATTATCATCAGGATTGGGGGTATCACCCGGATTTTTCATGGAGTAACAATCAAGATCAATTTTATGCTCCAAGTCCAACATACCCACCGGATTTGTCGTGTCCACCTCCACTACAACAGGAAGACCATTCAAATTTGGAGGAAGCCTTGGAAAAATTTATTAAAGCTTCTGAAAAAAGGAACGAGGAACAAGACAAAAAATTGAATCAAATAGAACTGAACATGAAAAGCCAAGGTGCATCGATAAAGAATCTGGAAAATCAATTGGGGCAGATAGCACAAGCGTTGAACAACCATCCTCAATACACTTGGCTCTATGACATGGATGACGAAACTGATGATGAGTCCGAACCAAATCTGCAACCGGATGGGCCAAATGATATAGATGTTGAAAGAGAGAAAACAATTGGGAACAAACAAAAGGAGATCAACGAAGATTTAACTGTAAGATTTAACGAAGATGAATCGATTTCATTAGTGTCCCATGTACCTTCTCCACCAAAGTTCAAGAATCCGGGCAGTTTTGCAAAACCATGCCCAATTGGCAGTCATGTCGTCGGCAAAGCTCTTTATGACATAAGAGCTAGTACAACTGTGGAGTCATGGTGGGATGAAAAAGAGAAGATAGAGGAAGAGCCCATTGTGTTTGACAAGCTTCCATTCCACACTCTGATCACAGACACAATGGGGAAAGCACCTAGTTGTTTGTCATATTTAATGGGGATCCGATCTAAAAAGAGAATGCTAGGTGACTTAGATTCAATGGCCATTACAAATGGGAACCTACCAAAAGTTATATTATTTCCGATGGATGGAGGGTTCCTCAAATTTCGTAGGGGAATTGGATAGAGAATTAAAGAAGTCAGGCTGAGAATATAAAACAAGTGCTTATTGGGAGGCAACCCAAGTTTAATTTTTATTTTTAGTTTTTATTAAGTTTTATATTAGTAGTTTTGAATTTTCATTTATTTAGGATTTAATAAAAGTGCTTATATCATAGTTTTACAGGTTATTCAAGTCAAATTCAAGTGTGGTGCCCAATTTATTCAATGTGCTTAGCCTATTCTCCAAACTTAGCGGACAAGGAGGAAGATTGCTATATTTTCAGGGAAGTCCTCTGCTTTAATTTTTTCTATTGTAGCCATTGAGGACAATGTCTAGTTTAAGTTTGGGGGCATTTTAGTGTCGTATTGCATATAGTTAGTTATTTACATTGTAGTTCGTTATATTTTCGGGTTATTTACATTTAGTTTTTGCATTCAGTTTTTTGTTTTAAAAAAAAAATTTAAAAAATTACAAAAATAGTAGTTAGTTTACTATGTTTGTTGCAGTTAGTTTATATTTGCATGATTTCAACTGTTAGATAGTAAAAGTCTATTTTGGCCAATGATGAGACTGGAGTTAAGTAGATAAGTATAGTATTGAATATTCAGGCTTTGATGTGATTTCTTGTTATGAATTGAATCTTTTCCTGTTGAAAACTGGTATAATTAAGGTTAGCACGTTAATAACAACTGTGTTGACTGATTAAGTTTAAATTGATACATAATAAATTTCTTAAGGATAATACTAATGTGAAGGAATGAAAGACATGAATAGGCGGAGATGGCTAAATTTTGATAAAAACTTAAATTTGGGAGGAAAATTTGGGATATATAAGCTTCGCTAAAAAAAAAATAAATAAAAAATAAAAATTACCGTGGCTAGTTTTGTTTCGGGGCCTTTGTTACTTGAGTAAGTACGCCCGAAGGGGTATCTTAAAACCTAGCGCCCTATGGTCTTATATGGTCTGGGAGTCGTTGGTCGAAAGCTCGCTAAGGGGTGACACTGTTAGCCTAATGGAATGAGACATTGCACAGTCATGGTTAAAAAAAAACAATAAAACGGGAAAAGAGCAAAAAGCCCCCGTAATGAAAAGTAAAGCATAAGTATCCCGGATTGGACTCTTGAACTTGGTGGATGTTTAACTTTAGTTGGATCTAGCTTGTTCGTGAATTTTGTGAGTTTTCACTGTATGATGCCTTTAAAGAGGCCTATTATGTGTTAAATTTGATTTTATATTAGTTAACATTGTTTTGGAGCACACACGCACTATATCAGTGATAACAGTCTAAGATTTGATGAGTGATTGGAAAATTACTGATTTGTTTTAATATGATGTATTATCATGTTTATTTGATTTCTCTAAGGCCGGTTGAATAGACTTTTTTCTGTCATTACTGTTGGATTCGTAGGCATATAGATTAGTTTCATTACATTGCATTGTATAACATTTTTGTGTTTTTGCTTGAGGACAAGCAAATATTTAAGTTTGGGGGTACTTGATGAGTGAGTTTTATACACATGAATTGGATACATTCGGGCTTAATTTATTATTGTTCTCAAGTCTTTTAGGATGTTTTTATGTGTTTGTGTCTATTCATGCATGTTTTATATTGTTTTGTAGGAATTGGGACAAAAGTTACATGGATCGACGTTCGGGGTGGCTAGATGCGCGTTTTCGGCTTACTATTTACACAGCAGTCACTTCAGAGTCAATTTGAGTATTTCTACGGACCTTATTTCGAAAACCTTAAAGAATGAAAGTTTTAGATCTACTTCTCCTCTTTCCGGAACATCTTGAATCATTGAAATCGGAGTTCGGACGAAGACGTTATGGCCATTTTCCCAAAGGACGTCGGAGCAGAAAATTCCAGAAAAACTTCCAGCGCCGGGGCGCTATTTCTCTATGTAATTCCAGCGCCGGGGCGCTGGGGGGCAGAATCCCAGCGCCGTGCCCAGTGCCGGGGCGCTGGGGAAGTCAGTGGAAAGGCTTGGACGCGTTTTGGGGCGAATTTTGACATCTTTTTGACTCCAAATTGGATTGGGTTTGTTCCTAACCTAAAAATTAGACTTGTAACCTATAAATATATGATGTAAGACATAAAATAGAGGGGGATTACATAGATTAGACTAGATAAAACACTCTATTAGATTAGAATCTAAACCCTAGTTCTTAATTAGCCATTAGAGATTGAAGCAACTTGGAGATAATTGAAGATCAAGAGCAGGAGCAAGAGGGGAGCATCAGATTTGCTGACAACAGATTCTATTCTCTTCTCTTATCATACTTTTATCTTTTAATATCTATTCAGTTGTGGATTCTTAGTTTCAATTCATTAATTATGAACTAACTCTTTTATTGAGATTTCAATTGAACCTTTTATGTCTATGAATTAGTTATTCGATTTATTCCAATTATTTATGTCAAAGTGAATTGTTTATCTTGTCTTGAGCTTATTGATTAATTATCTGATCAGTAATTACCTTGTTACTCTAGAAGGAATCAGAAGAGAAATTCTAGGGTTAGAACTGGGCATGATGACATGTGACTTAGTTATTTGCACAGTGAATAATTAGGTTTGTGAATAAATAAATATATCTCTTCACCATATGTAACGCATAAGGAATTGGGTTTGTAACGAGTTTAATTCAATTGTTTTGCATAGGAATATAGCAAGATTAATCTGGATTAAATAGAAGGCAATTGATCACTTGGAAAAGGACTTTTGGCATTTGAGAATTTCTGTTAACAATTCAGTAGACATAATAATTGGGATAGTTGGATAATTGATTCATAGTTCATAATTGGGGATATTGAAGTCTTAATCTTTATTTATCTGAATTTAGTCATAAAGCAATTTAGTTTTTTTAGAGTAATCTAGTTTTAATTGATTAATTTAGTTTTCTTAATTAGAAAAATCATAATTTATGGTTGTTTAAATAAAATTGATTTGGTTAAGAATTAGTACTTGGTGATTTTTATTAAATAATTCCTCGTGGGAACGATACTTTTCTTATCACTTTATTACTTGTTGACCGTGTATACTTGCACGTATTCATTGATTGCGAAATCGATCAACAGCGTCACAGTTGGTATCAGAGCTATAAGTAAAGAGCCCCGAGCCTCTCGCTGGTGACATCCTGTTGACGGGGAATGCACCGAAGCCAGACTCTCCGTAGGGGACGCCGTTTTGCGGTGGCAAGCTGATAGGTACCCTTGTGAGGTGTTGACACATGATGGTGTCCAGTGTCACAGTTGGTATCAGAGCTTAGGGATATGATCTCTGGCGGAGATCGGAGAATAGGACTAGGAGGGGAGAAACGAGTAAATCCTTTGCTAGTGTGTCCTACCTAAGCTTATTTGTTGGTCGGTCATAATATAGGGATATTATGTGATTTGTTAATTTGTTAAATTAACCCTTGTTTTATGGCAGTATTTGAGAATGTCGACCGAGAATGTTAATAGTGGAGTAAATGAAACTATTCAATGACAAGTACTTTCCTGAAAGTATTCGTCATATGAAGGAGGTAGAGTTTATTAGACTGGAGCAGAATAACATGACGGTGTCCCAATACGAGGCGAAATTTGCAGAGTTGTCCAGGTTTGCACCTCATTTGGTAGAGAATGAGGAACGTATGACGCGGATGTTTCTGAGAGGTTTGAAACCCGGCATACGTCAATATCTCATTTCTCATAAATTTTCTCTCTATTCAGATGTTATCAACAGGGCTCAATTATTAGAGCGAGATAGCGAGTATGATCAATCGAGGGACCACAACCAGGATTATACCGGTGACAGCAGTCATCAGAACAATGATAACCAGTGGAGAAAGAAGAATACGGACAAGAATGGCAACCACTCTGGTGGTAATCGTGGCCATGAATATAGAAGAAGCGAGTCGGGAGGAGATTTTAAAAAGAGGAGATTCAACAATGATAATACGAAGACGTCAGCACCAGCAGTAACTGGTTCCAAGGGAGGAGAGCGACCACCGGTCATATGCTATAACTGTGGAAAGGAAGGACATATCGCTCGATATTGCACTGTAGCGAAACCAAGTCTAACGGGGGTGGTGACTCAAAAAGTTGTCCCAGAAAAGTCAAAGTCAACGGTTCCTGGAAGAGCGTTTTTCGTGACTGGTCAGAATGCGAGGAACCCGAACGAAGTTAGCACGGGTTAGTTAATTATAAATTTTTGCGAAGTCTATACCTTATTAGATACCGGTTCTACCCATTCATTTATTTCTCTTGCTTGCGTTCAACGTTTAAACTTGACTCCGGAGAAATTAGACTTTGACTTATCTGTTGAAACTCTGTTAGGAAAAATTTTCATCACATCCATTGTTTATAAATCTTATTTGATCCAAGTTGGCACCATCACATTACCTGTTGATCTTATCTCTTTAAAGATACTTGCTTTTGATGTGATTTTAGAAATTGATTAGTTAACTACTCATCATGCCAAAATTGATTACTTTCGTAAAGTTGTTAGTCTTCATATTCCTAAGCAACCTGTTATTCAAATTCAAGCAACCAAACCATTGAAGTCAAACTCTTTCATATCAAGCCGTAAAGTCATTCGTTTATTGAAAAACGGATGTCAAGCTTTCTTAGCTATGTTATGGACTTGAACAAAATACGTCAGATTTGAATGATATTTCTATTGTTAGTAAATTCCTGACGTCTTTCCTGAAGAATCTCTTGGCCTACGTGTGATATTGAATTTTGTATCATTTTTGAATCTGGTACAAAACCCATTTCTAAAATCTCATATCGAATGGCTCCTATTGAACTTCAGGAGTTAAAAATTCAACTATAGAACTTGATAACCGAGCCTCTATCTGGTGACTTCCTTTGTGGAATGCACTGAAGCCAGACTCTCTGTAGGGGATACCATATTCGTGTGGTAGTAAACTGATAGGTGTCATTGTGACGTGCTATCCAAGATTGGGATATGAGTCACAGTTGAGAGCAACCTAAGTCAGTAATCGAAATACGTAGCTTTCTAGTTATTATCGGAGATTCGTAAAAGGATTTTCTCGAATCGCTACTCCATTAACTCAGCTGACTCGAAAAGATACAAACTTCGAATGGACCGAGGAATGCGAGAAGAGCTTCCAAGAATTCAACATGCGACACCGACGTTGGCTCGAGCTGTTGAAAGATTTCGATCACACCATCCAATACTATCCTAGAAAAGTAAACGTGGTAGCTGACGCATTGATCGTATGCGAGTACGAGTGCGATATTGTTGAACACAAAGACCTATTTTGTATAATTTATAAATGATAGAGATAAAGTTAATGACTCTAGGGACCCACGTGATGATATACGAGTAAAATCGACTTTAATCGATAACGTTAAAGCCACTCAAGCTACAGACCTGGAGCTGATGAATATAAAGAAGAAGGTGCAAGAATGTGTTATTCTAGAAGTAAGAGTCGATGAAGAGAAGAAAGCTCAAGCCTTCAATTTATTTGAAATCCTCGATCGAGTAGGAACTGTGGCCTATAGACTCGCCGTAACGCTAAGTATGTCACGTGTTCATAACGTTATTTACGTATCGATGTTACGTAAATATGTGGATGACCCGAACCACGTTATTGAGTTAGAACCAAACGAGATAGCTGAAGACTTAACGTACGAAGAGGTACCTGTCAAGATCTTGGATAGGAAGGAGCATGTCCTACGCACGAAGGTCTTACCACAAGTTAAAGTTTTGTGGAGAAACCATGCTATTGAGGAAATGACCTGGGAGTTGGAAACGGAAATGAAAGCGAGGTATTCTCATCTTTTCGAAACACCAGGTACGTATGTTAATTTCGAGGACGAAATTTCATAAGGAGGGGAGGTTGTAAGACCCCAAATTATTAATAAATGAAATTTAATTTCCTCTATTTATTATTCTGAAATAGTAAGGGTTAATTTGATTAATGTGGTTAGTTATGGGTAAAATGCGCAAATATTTTAAATAAGCAAGTGGTTATAAAATATTCATTGTTGTCGGGGAATATTCGTTTGGTCGTGGAATATTCTTACTGTCGGAGAATATTCGTACGACGGCGCAGTCTTTTGTGGGCCTCATAACGGAAAGCGATTGGATGAAGAAAACGACAAAAACAAGTTGTTTATAAATAACGGCGTAGTTGTTACCGTTAATACTGTTGGAATACCCGGTGGTTAAAGCACAGTAATACGCGTTGTTGCACAGTAGCACACGATATTGCACCAATTATTGATTCTTACGTAAGAAGGCACTACTCAATAATTGTTACAGTAATTAATGTTCAATATTGTATTTTATTGATTCAATAATTACTGCGTTGATATTTTATATTACTGTTATTTTAATAATTGTCACTACATAGTATTTTCTATTATCGGAACAATAATTCATATTATCTGAATAATATTATTAGATAACATTATTGGCAATGTCTAGAAAGTTCTGTCTAAGGAGAGGTTTGTTCATCTAATTGCGCGCCAGTAAGGAGATATGTGACGCCCCCAAAATAGGTATACAACACCCATTCTGAGTCGCCAAATACATGGTACAGAAAGTAAACTACAACTTCAATAATACAAATGTTGTGCAAAATACGACAACACATACTGTGAGTTTAAATACAAATATTGTCTTCTAGACAATATCCACACTCAAATAAATCCTCATTACAATTATTCAAACACTATTTTACAGAAATAGTGAGGACTGCTAAAACATCTTTCTAGAACCATCACTCCATACCCCGACTAGATCCTGCTATGTTCTCACCTCCTGAGAAGAAAAATGGAACAAAAAGGAAAATGGTGAGCTCAACTAGCCCAGTAAAGAATATTATGACTAAGATAATATACCAACAAATTATCGTTAGTCTTCAACAGGGAAAAATCTGATAGAATATAATCGACAACAAGTTTTAGATCAACAACTGCAGCGGAAACAGCAAACCATTAGAAGAGTCAAGTAGAGAAAGAATTCTACTATCTTCTAAGATTTAAAAGTCCATCATCAATATTTTATCCCTGTAACATCAATTAATAATCATCTTTATCCAAATATTCATCTTTGCACTACAGGCCAAAGATATTCATTTGTATCACCTGTCAGTCATGTTCATCTCAACACCTGTTCATCTTTGCACTACAGGTCAAAGATATTCATCAAGTAATCATACATCTTTGCACTGCAGGCCAAAGATAATCATTAATATCATCATTTAGGACTGAGGATGATGAAAAATATCTTAAAGAGAACGAATCCAATGAGACAGAAGGACAAATAGTAGGGATTCGTATAACAGTTTATCCAAGATCAATAATACTTCATAATAATCAATTGTGAAGCAGAATTCAAAAATAAAGATCAAAACATGGATACAATCAAAAATAGTAACCATAATAGACATCTCGGACAAAAAGGAAAAATTTTATTTTTCGGTGAATAGTGCCGTATTCGTGAATAGTGCCGTATACGTGAATAGTGCCGTATACATGAATAGTAACCCCGACACAAAAAGTTCCAAATTTGATAAAAACTCATATCAATATTTCAGCATAATGATATTGAAGAAAATAATATCATTTAAGAAGAAAATAATATCCCTTACCTCAAGATATCAGTACTTCTGGTCGGAATACCGGTATAAGGCTGAAAGAAACTTGCTCTGACGAATAGAAACTCTCAAAGTATCTAAATACTCACAAAATACACTCAATAATCTAGAGAGAGAAAGAGAGAAAACTTGTTTCTGGTGTGATTTTCAATTCTAACATAGCCCTCTATTTATAGGAAAATTTTAGTAGGTTTGACCTGCAACCTGATGGCTTTACCTGCTACTATTCCCACCCACCACATTTGAAATATAATTCAGCACATTTCTTCACCAACCACAAGTGGGGCCCACCAATTCTAGAATTTTCCATCAAAATGATAAACTCCGAAAATTCAACAATTTCTGAACCAGTCATCTCGTAAAATTCATAATAAATCATACGTTCATTTTTAACGGTTCAAAATTTGTGGACATATACTCAACTTATATATGTATAACATATCCAAAAATTACCGCGATCCAACGGTCGGATTAAAAATTATAACACCCGCAATATTTCTCAAAAACCCTGATTTGATTTTTAATACCTCCATTCCGATAAAAATACTGATAAAACACCTCAACATTAACTCCTTCATTTTTAACCACAAAATTATATCCCTCATTTATATCCATATAAAATAACTATTTCCTTATCATATGAATCAATAATTAATTATTCACAAATAATATTACAGAATCAGATTTATGACAACCAGGCCGTTCTCAGGAAAGAGGGGGCTTTCCAATAAGGATTTCTCCTTACTGGCGCGCAATTAGATGACCAAACCTCTCCTTAGACAGAAATTTCTAGACATTGTCAATAATGTTATCTAATAATATTATTCAAATAATATGAATTATTGATCTGATAAAGGAAAATACTGTGCAGCAATAATTATTGAAACAACAATAATATAAAATATCAACGCAACAATTATTGAATCAATAAAATAAAATATTGAACAATAACTACTGTAACAATTATTGAGTAGTGCCTTCCTTCGTAAGAATCAATAATTGGTGCAATACCGTGTGCTACTGTATTTTAACCACCGGGTATTCTAACAGTATTAACGGCAACAACTACGCCGTTATTTATAAATAACTTATACTTGTCATTTTCTTCATCCAATCGCTTTTCGTTATGGGACCCACACAAGGCTGCGCCGTCGTACGTATATTCCCCGACAGCAAGAATATTCCACGACCAAACGAATATTCCCCGACAAAATGAATATTTTATAACCACTTGCTTATTTTGCAAAATTTGCACATTTCACCCATAACCAAAGTATTATATCAAATTAGCCCCTTATTATTCACAATAATATTTAGAGAAAATTTGATTTTATTCATTAATAAGTTGGGGTCTTACAAGATATCCTTAGTGGAAAGCCCCCTCTTTCCTGGGAACGGCCTGGTTGCCAGTACTGTGGTTCTGTAATATTATTTGTGTATAATTAATTATTGATTTATATGATGAGGAAAATATTGATTTTATGTGGATATAGATGGAGAAAATTTTTAATGTGACAATTGTTGAAAATTAATATTTTATCTTTTTCTAATAAAATAATTCATTTAAATATATTATTTTAATAATATATTGATGGTGATATTTTTACAATGAATGTGGAATATATGAGTATATGAGGAGGAAGAGTATTTTTGTGGTATTAAATGATTAACACATGTTTTGTGTGTTGGTGGACACAATTCTTGATCGAAAATTTATTATTGACTGTAAAATCGCCCGTTTATGGATTTCAGTCAATTTCTGTTTGGAATTTGGAAAAACTTTCTTCTGCAAAGTTGTAGAGAATTGAATTTCCTATAAAAACTCGCGCGATTCGAATTTTCTGATAAAAGGGCTATTTATTATGAATTATTGAAGTTCCGAAGTTCCGAAATAATTGATTTTTGGAAGTTTTATTTATTAGAGTTAAGAAAAACGTTTTTTGTATTTTGTTGGACATCATTAACATGTGTGGCTGGTGTTTTTGACCAAAGGTGTGCTAAGGAAATTAAGAAAATTATATTATTAATTTATTCAATTTTCTACTTTGGTGTTCTAAGCATTTTCCTATAAATAGGGTGCTTAGGTTAGAATTGAAAATCACACCAGAAACACAAGTTTCTCTCTCTTTCTCTCTCTATATCGAGCGTATTCTTGTGAGTATTTAATACTTTGAGTGTTGCTATACGGTGCAAGTTTCCTTCAACACTATATCTAGTATTCCAGTCAGAAGTACCGTCTTTCCGAGGTAAGGGATGTTATTTCTTCTTAAATGATATTATTATCTTCAATATCATTATGTCGAAGTATTGATCTGAACTTTTTATCAAATTTAGAACTTTTCATGTCGGGATTACTATTCATGAGTTACTATTCACGAGTTACTATTCACGAGTTACTATTCACCGAAAAATAAAATTTTCTTTTTTTTGTCCAAAATATCTATTCTGGATACTAGCTTTGATTGTATCCATGTTTTGATCATTCTTGAATTTTACTCCACTATGATTATTTATGAGGTATTTTTGGACATGGAATAGTTGAAATACGAATCCTTAATATTTGTTCTTTTGTTTCACTGAATTCGTTTCTTTAAAATATTTTTCATCATCCTCAGTCTTAAATGATGATATAACTGAATATCTTTGGCCTGTAGTGCAAAGATGAATGATTTCTGATGAATATCTTTGGCCTGTAGTGCAAAGATGAATGATTTCTGATGAATATCTTTGGCCCGTAGTGCAAAGATGAACAGGTGTTGAGATGAACATGATCGACTGGTGATACAAATGAATATCTTTGGCCTGTAGTGCAAAGATGAATATTTGATTAAAGATGGTTATTGATTGTTGTTACAGGGATAAAATATTGATGATGGACTTTTAAATCTTAGAAGATAGTAGAACTCATTCTCTACTTGACTCTTCTAATGGTTTGCTGTTTCCGCTGCAGTTATTGATTTAAAACTTGTTGTCTATTGTATTCTATTAGATTTTTCCCTGTTGAAGACTAACGATAATTTGTTGTATATTATCTTAGTCATAATATTCTTTACTGGGCTAGTTGAGCTCACCCTTTTCTTTGTTGTTCCATTTTCTTCTCAGGAGGCGAGAATATAGCGAGTACTAGTCGGGGTGTGGAATGATGGTTCAAGACAGTTGTTTTAGTAGTCCTCACTATTTTGTAAAATAGTGTATCAATAAGTATAATGGGGACTTAATTGAGTATGAATACTGTCTAGATGACAATATTTGTATTTAAACTCACAGTGTATGTGTTGTCGTATTTTGCACGACAATTGTAATAATAAAGTTGTAGTTATTTTCTGTACCATGTATTTGGCGACTCAGAATGGGTTGGATGGATTGAACCTGTTTTGGGGGCGTCACAGTTGGTATCAGAGCTATAAGTAAAGAGCCCCGAGCCTCTCGCTGGTGACATCCTGTTGACGGGGAATGCACCGAAGCCAGACTCTTCGTAGGGGACGCCGTTTTGCGGTGGCAAGCTGATAGGTACCCTTGTGAGGTGCTGACACATGATGGTGTCCAGTGTTGGTATCAGAGCTTAGGGATATGATCTCTGGCGGAGATCGGAGAATAGGACTAGGAGGGGAGAAACGAGTAAATCATTCGCTAGTGTGTCCTACCTAAGCTTATTTGTTGGTCGGTCATAATATAGAGATATTATGTGATTTGTTAATTTGTTAAATTAACCCTTGTTTTATGGCAGTATTTGAGAATGTCGACTGAGAATGTTAACAGTGGAGTAAATGAAACTATTCAATGACAAGTACTTTCCTGAAAGTATTCGTCATATGAAGGAGGTAGTGTAAGACCCCAACTTATTAATGAATAAAATCAAGTTTTCTCTAAATATTATTGTGAATAATAAGGGGCTAATTTGATATAATACTTTGGTTATGGGTGAAATGTGCAAATTTTGCAAAATAAGCAAGTGGTTATAAAATATTCATTTTGTCGGGGAATATTCGTTTGGTCGTGGAATATTCTTGCTGTCGGGGAATATTCGTACGATTGCGCAGCCTTGTGTGGGCCCCATAACGGAAAGCGATTGGATGAAGAAAATGACAAGTATAAGTTATTTATAAATAACGGCGTAGTTGTTACCGTTAATACTGTTAGAATACCCGGTGGTTAAAATACAGTAGCACACGGTATTGCACCAATTATTGATTCTTACGAAGGAAGGCACTACTCAATAATTGTTACAGTAGTTATTGTTCAATATTTTATTTTATTGATTCAATAATTGTTGCGTTGATATTTTATATTATTGTTGTTTCAATAATTATTGCTGCACAGTATTTTCCTTTATCAGATCAATAATTCATATTATTTGAATAATATTATTAGATAACATTATTGACAATGTCTAGAAAGTTCTATCTAAGGAGAGGTTTGGTCATCTAATTGCGCGCCAGTAAGGAGAAATCCTTATTGGAAAGCCCCCTCTTTCCTGAGAACGGCCTGGTTGTCATAAATCTGATTCTGTAATATTATTTGTGAATAATTAATTATTGATTCATATGATAAGGAAATAGTTATTTTATGTGGATATAAATGAGGGATATATTTTTGTGGTTAAAAATGAAGGAGTTAATGTTGAGGTGTTTTATCAGTATTTTTATCGGAATGGAGGTATTAAAAATCAAATCAGGGTTTTTGAGAAATATTGCGGGTGTTATAATTTTTAATCCGACCGTTGGATCGTGGTAATTTTTGGATATGTTATACATATATAAGTTGAGTATATGTCCTCAAATTTTGAACCGTTAAAAATGAACGTATGATTTATTACGAATTTTACAATATGACTGGTTCAGAAAATGTTGAATTTTCGGAGTTTATCATTTTGATGGAAAATTCTAGAATTGGTGGGCCCCACTTGTGGTTGGTGAAGAAATGTGCTGAATTATATTTCAAATGTGGTGGGTGGGAATAGTAGCAGGTAAAGCCATCAGGTTGCAGGTCAAACCTACTAAAATTTTCCTATAAATAGAGGGCTAAGTTAGAATTGAAAATCACACCAGAAACAAGTTTTCTCTCTTTCTCTCTCTAGATTATTGAGTGTATTTTGTGAGTATTTAGATACTTTGAGAGTTTCTATTCATCAGAGCAAGTTTCTTTCAGCCTTATACCGGTATTCCGACCAGAAGTACTGATATCTTGAGGTAAGGGATATTATTTTCTTCTTAAATGATATTTTTTTCTTCAATATCATTATGCTGAAATATTGATACGAGTTTTTATCAAATTTGGAACTTTTTGTGTCGAGGTTACTATTCACGTGTACGTTACTATTCACGTATACGGCACTATTCACAAATACGGCACTATTCATCGAAAAATAAAATTTTTTCTTTTTGTCCAAGATGTCTATTATGGTTACTATCTTTGATTGTATCCATGTTTTGATCTTTATTTTTGAATTCTGCTTCACAATTAATTATTATGAAGTATTATTGATCTTGGATAAACTGTTATACGAATCCCTACTATTTGTCCTTCTGTCTCATTGGATTCGTTCTCTTTAAGATATTTTTCATCATCCTCAGTCCTAAATGATGATATTAATGAATATCTTTGGCCTGTAGTGCAAAGATGTATGATTACTTGATGAATATCTTTGGCCTGTAGTGCAAAGATGAACAGGTGTTGAGATGAACATGACTGACAGGTGATACAAATGAATATCTTTGGCCTGTAGTGCAAAGATGAATATTTGGATAAAGATGATTATTAATTGATGTTACAGGGATAAAATATTGATGATGGACTTTTAAATCTTAGAAGATAGTAGAATTCTTTTTCTACTTGACTCTTCTAATGGTTTGCTGTTTCCGCTGCAGTTGTTGATCTAAAACTTGTTGTCGATTATATTCTATCAGATTTTTCCCTGTTGAAGACTAACGATAATTTGTTTGTATATTATCTTAGTCATAATATTCTTTACTGGGCTAGTTGAGCTCACCCTTTTCCTTTTTGTTCCATTTTTCTTCTCAGGAGGTGAGAACATAGCAGGATCTAGTCGGGGTATGGAGTGATGGTTCTAAAAAGATGTTTTAGCAGTCCTCACTATTTCTGTAAAATAGTGTTTGAATAATTGTAATGAGGATTTATTTGAGTGTGGATATTGTCTAGAAGACAATATTTGTATTTAAACTCACAGTATGTGTTGTCGTATTTTGCACGACATTTGTATTATTGAAGTTGTAGTTTGCTTTCTGTACCATGTATTTGGCGACTCAGAATGGGTGTTGTATACCTATTTTGGGGGCGTCACAGTTGGTATCAGAGCTTAGGGATATGATCCCTGGCTGAGATGTGAGACAAGAACTAGGAGGGGAGAGACGGGGAATTCCTTCACTAGTATGACTTGACTAAGTTTATTGGTGTTTATTTGGTCGGTCAGAGTATAGGGATAATATATGACATGACTATTAACCCTTGTTTTATGGCAGTATTTAAGAATGGCAGCTGAGAACGTTAATAATGGAGTAAATCAGACCGTGGAGACACCTTTGATCACCACCCAGGGGAACGTGCAACAGGAAGACAATATTCCTCCTGTAAACAACGTTACCGAGCAAACGATGAATGATGGAATGTTTAGGAGCTTTTTGCAGTTCATGCAAAATCAGACGAGGGAGACTCGTGTGCAGAATACGGGTGGAAATGATAACGCGCGGTTTGTCACAGCTAAGCAGTTCAAAGAATTGGGACCACCAGAATTTAAGGGAAAGCCGGATCCGATCATGGCGGAAACGTGGGTCAAGCAAATTACCAAGATATTCGATGTCTTGGGATGCACGGAGGAACAAAGGTTCCATTCGCCACCTTTATGTTCCGCGATGAGGCAGACTACTGGTGGGAGTCTGTGAAGCGTACCCAGCCTGACGCACTCAACATGTCCTGGGAAACATTTCAAAAACTGTTCAATGACAAGTACTTTCCTGAAAGTATTCGTCATATGAAGGAGGTAGAGTTTATCAGACTGGAACAAAACAACATGACGGTGTCCCAGTACGAGGCGAAGTTTGCAGAGTTATCCAGGTTTGCACCTCATTTGGTCGAAAATGAGGAACGAATGACAAGGATGTTTCTGAGAGGTCTAAAACCCGAGATTCGACAATATCTTATCTCTCATAAATTTTCTTTATATTCAGATGTTGTAAATAGGGCTCAATTATTAGAGCGAGATAATGAGTATGTGCAACCGAGGGACCACAACCAGGGTCATACCGGTGGCGGCAGTCATCGAAGCAATGAAAACCAGCAGGGAGGAAAATATTCGGACAAAAGCGGTAACCACTCTGGTGGTAATCGTGGTCGTGATAATAGAAGGAGCGAGTCGGGTGGAGATTTCAAGAAGAGAAGGTACAACAATGATAATGTGAAGACGTCAGCACAAACATCAACTGTTTCTAGGGGAGGAGAACGACCACCGGTCGTATGTTACAAATGTGGGAAAGAGGGACATATCAGCCCAAACTGCCCACAACAATCCAAGGTATGTTATAACTGTGGAAAGGAGGGTCATATAGCTCGAGAGTGTTCTGTAGCAAAACCAAGTTCAGCGGGGATGGTGACTCCAAAAGCTGTCCCGGATAAGTCGAAATCAGCGGTTCCTGGAAGGGCGTTTGTCGTTACTGGCCAAAACGCGAGAAACCAGAACGAGGTGATCACGGGTAAGCTAATCTTGAATTCTTGCGAAGTTTATACTTTACTAGATACCGGTTCTACCCATTCTTTTATCTCTCCTGCTTGTGCTCAACGTTTAAACTTGACTCCGGAGAAATTGGACTTTAACTTATCTGTTGAAACTCCGTTGGGTGAAACCTTTGTTACATCTACAGTTTATAAATCTTGCATGATCCAAGTTGGCACTATCACATTACCTGTTGATCTTATCTCTTGAAAGATACTTGCTTTTGATGTGATTTTAGGAATTGATTGGTTAACCACTCATCATGCCAAAATTGATTGCTTTCGTAAGGTTGTTAGTTTTCATATTCCTAAGCAACCTGTTATTCAAATTCAAGCAACCAAACCATTGAAGTCAAATTTTTTCATATCAAGCCGTAAAGTCATTCGTTTATTAAAAAAACGGATGTCAAGCTTTCTTAGCTATGTCATGGACTTGAACAAAAATACGTCAGATTTGAGTGATATTTCTGTTGTTTGTTTCCTGACGTATTTCCTGAAAAATTTCTTGGCTTACTCCCAAATTGTGATATTGAATTTTGTATCGACTTTGAACCCGGTACAAAACTCATTTCTAAAATCTCATATTGAATAGCTCCTATTGAACTTCAGGAGTTAAAAACCCAACTATAGAAGTTGGTACCTGAGCCTATATCTGGTGACTTCCTTTGCGGAATGCACTGAAGCCAAAATCTCCGTAGGGGACGCCATATTCGTACGATAGTAAACTGATAGGTGTCATTGTGACGTGCTATCCAAGGTTGGGATATGAGTCACAGCTAAGAGCAATCTAAGTCAGTAATCGAAGTACGTAGCTTTCTAGGCTTAGCTGGTTATTATCGGAGATTTGTGAAAGGATTTTCTCGAATCGCTACTCCGTTAACTCAGCTGACTCGGAAAGATACAAAATTCGTATGGAGTGAGGAATGTGAGAAGAGTTTCCAAGAACTCAAGAGGAGACTCATTTCGGCACCTGTTCTGACAATACCATCTGGTTCGGATGGATTTGTTATCTACAGCGATGCTTCAGGCAAAGGGTTAGGATGTGTTCTCATGCAACATGGGAAAGTCATAGCCTATGCCTCACGACAACTCAAAGAATATGAGAGGAATTATCCTACTCATGATTTGGAGTTGGCAGCAGTCGTTTTTGCGTTGAAGATCTGGAGACACTACCTGTATGGGGAGAAAGTGGAGATCTATACAGATCATAAAAGCCTCAAATATTTCTTCACCCAAAAGGAACTCAACATGCGGCAGCGACGTTGGCTCGAGCTGTTGAAAGATTACGATCATATCATCCAATATCATCCTGGAAAAGCAAACGTAGTAGCTGACGCATTGAGTAGAAGATCATATGCGGGTACGAGTGCAATATTGTTAACACAAAGGCCCATTTTGTATGACTTACAAAGGATGGAGATAGAGATGAAGGCTCCAAGTACCCACATGATGATATCAAATATACGAGTAGAACCGACTTTAATCGATAAAGTTAAAGCTGCTCAAGCTACGGACATGGAGCTGATGCGTATGAAGAAGAAAGTGCAAGAAGGTGCTATTCCAGAAGCAAGAATCGATGAAGAAGGAATACTTCGAGTCAACTCCAGACTTTGTGTTCCTAACGATTTTGACTTGAAGCATAGAATAATGATGGAGGCACACAACACACCGTTTGCAATCCATCCTGGGAGTACCAAAATGTATCACGATCTTCGACAAACATTTTGGTGGAGCAATATGAAAAGAGAGATCGCGGAGTTTATCTCGAGGTGTTTAACTTGTCAACGTGTAAAGGCGGAGCATCAAGTGCCAAAGGGTCCATTGCAACCACTTGAGATTCCGAAATGGAAGTGGGAACACATTACTATGGATTTTGTTACGGGTCTTCCCAAGGTTTCTCAAGGTATAGATGCGATTTGGGTTATTGTTGATAGATTAACCAAGTCCTCTCATTTCTTGCCGATACGTGAGATTTATTCCCTTGAACGTCTTGCTAGTATGTACGTGAACGAGATTGTGAGATTGCATGGCATGCCAGTATCCATAGTTTCGGATCGTGACCCAAGATTCACTTCACGATTTTGGGTTAGCTTGCAGAAAGCTATAGGCACGGATTTACGATTCAGTTCGGCATACCATCCTCAAACGGACGGACAATCAGAGAGGACTATTCAAACTCTTGAAGATCTATTAAGACTTTGTGTCCTAGATCTCAAAGGGAGTTGGGATAAGTACCTACCATTGGTGGAATTCTCCTACAACAACAGTTATCAGGCGAGCATAGGTGTGGCTCCATTCGAGGCGTTGTATGAAAGAAAATGTCGTTCTCCAGTATGCTGGGACGAGGTGGGTGAAGCAACATTGTTGGGACCAGAGTTGGTACGCATTACTACAGAGAAGATCCAAACGATTCGACAACGTATACAAACGGCACAGGATCGACAAAAGAGTTATGCGGATCTTCATCGGAAGGACGTGAAATTTAATATTGGGGATCATGTATTGTTACGTGTTGCACCATGGAAGGGAGTTACAAGATTTGGGAAGAGAGGAAAGCTCAATCCAAGATTTGTTGGTCCATTTGAGATTCTTGAGCGAATAGAAAATGTGGCATATAGACTCGCATTACCTCCAAGCATGTCTCGTGTTCATAATGTTTTTCACATATCTATGCTTCGTAAATATGTTAAAGACCCGAACCACATTATTGAGTTAGAACCAGACGAGATAGCTGAAGATTTAACGTACGAGGAGGTACCTGTTAAGATCTTGGATAGGAAAGAGCATGTCCTACGCACGAAGGTTATACCACAAGTTAAGGTTTTGTGGAGAAACCATGCTATTGAAAAAATGACCTGGGAGTTGGAATCAGAAATGAAAGCGAGGTATCCTCACCTTTTTGAAACATCAGGTACGTACGTCAATTTCGAGGACGAAATTTCATAAGGAGGGGAGGTTGTAAGACCCCAACTTATTAATGAATAAAATCAATTTTTCTCTAAATATTATTGTGAATAATAAGGGGCTAATTTGATATAATACTTTGGTTATGGGTGAAATGTGCAAATTTTGCAAAATAAGCAAGTGGTTATAAAATATTCATTTTGTCGGGAATATTCGTTTGGTCGTGGAATATTCTTGCTGTCGGGGAATATTCGTACGACGCGCAGCCTTGTGTGGGCCCCATAACGGAAAGCGATTGGATGAAGAAAATGACAAGTATAAGTTATTTATAAATAACGGCGTAGTTGTTACCGTTAATACTGTTGGAATACCTGGTGGTTAAAATACAGTAGCACACGGTATTGCACCAATTATTGATTCTTACGTAAGAAGGCACTACTCAATAATTGTTACAGTAGTTATTGTTCAATATTTTATTTTATTGATTCAATAATTGTTGCGTTGATATTTTATATTATTGTTGTTTCAATAATTGTTGCTGCACAGTATTTTCCTTTATCAGATCAATAATTCATATTATTTGAATAATATTATTAGATAACATTATTGGCAATGTCTAGAAAGTTCTGTCTAAGGAGAGGTTTGGTCATCTAATTGCGCGCCAGTAAGGAGAAATCCTTATTGGAAAGCCCCCTCTTTCCTGGGAACGGCCTGGTTGTCATAAATGTGATTCTGTAATATTATTTGTGAATAATTAATTATTGATTCATATGATAAGGAAATATTTATTTTATGTGGATATAAATGAGGGATATATTTTTGTGGTTAAAAATGAAGGAGTTAATGTTGAGGTTTTTATCAGTATTTTTGTCGGAATGGAGGTATTAAAAATCAGGGTTTTTGAGATATTTTGCGGGGGTTATAATTTTTAATCCGACCGTTGGATCGTGGTAATTTTTGGATATGTTATACATATATAAGTTGAGTATATGTCCACAAATTTTGAACCGTTAAAAATGAACGTATGATTTATTACGAATTTTACAAGATGACTGGTTCAGAAATTGTTGAATTTTTGGAGTTTATCATTTTGATGGAAAATTCTAGAATTGGTGGGCCCCACTTGTGGTTGGTGAAGAAATGTGCTGAATTATATTTCAAATGTGGTGGGTGGGAATAGTAGCAGGTAAAGCCATCAGGTTGCAGGTCAAACCTACTAAAATTTTCCTATAAATAGAGGGCTAAGTTAGAATTGAAAATCACACCAGAAACAAGTTTTCTCTCTTTCTCTCTCTAGATTATTGAGTGTATTTTGTGAGTATTTAGATACTTTGAGAGTTTCTATTCATCAGAGCAAGTTTCTTTCAGCCTTATACCGGTATTCCGACCAGAAGTACTGATATCTTGAGGTAAGGGATATTATTTTATTCTTAAATGATATTATTTTCTTCAATATCATTATGCTGAAATATTGATATGAGTTTTTATCAAATTTGGAACTTTTTGTGTCGGGGTTACTATTCACGTGTACGTTACTATTCACGTATACGGCACTATTCACGAATACGGCACTATTCACCGAAAAATAAAATTTTTCCTTTTTGTCCGAGATGTCTATTATGGTTACTATCTTTGATTGTATCCATGTTTTGATCTTTATTTTTGAATTCTGCTTCACAATTGATTATTATGAAGTATTATTGATCTTGGATAAACTGTTATACGAATCCCTACTATTTGTCCTTCTGTCTCATTGGATTCGTTCTCTTTAAGATATTTTTCATCATCCTCAGTCCTAAATGATGATATTAATGATTATCTTTGGCCTGTAGTGCAAAGATGTATGATTACTTGATGAATATCTTTGGCCTGTAGTGCAAAGATGAACAGGTGTTGAGATGAACATGACTGACAGGTGATACAAATGAATATCTTTGGCCTGTAGTGCAAAGATGAATATTTGGATAAAGATGATTATTAATTGATGTTACAGGGATAAAATATTGATGATGGACTTTTAAATCTTAGAAGATAGTAGAATTCTTTCTCTACTTGACTCTTCTAATGGTTTGCTGTTTCCGCTGCAGTTGTTGATCTAAAACTTGTTGTCGATTATATTCTATCAGATTTTTCCCTGTTGAAGACTAACGATAATTTGTTGGTATATTATCTTAGTCATAATATTCTTTACTGGGCTAGTTGAGCTCACCATTTTCCTTTTTGTTCCATTTTTCTTCTCAGGAGGTGAGAACATAGCAGGATCTAGTCGGGGAATGGAGTGATGGTTCTAGAAAGATGTTTTAGCAGTCCTCACTATTTCTGTAAAATAGTGTTTGAATAATTGTAATGAGGATTTATTTGAGTGTGGATATTGTCTAGAAGACAATATTTGTATTTAAACTCACAGTATGTGTTGTCGTATTTTGCACGACAATTGTATTATTGAAGTTGTAGTTTACTTTCTGTACCATGTATTTGGCGACTCAGAATGGGTGTTGTATACCTATTTTGGGGGCGTCACAGGTAGAGTTTATTAGACTGGAGCAGAATAACATGACGGTGTCCCAATACGAGGCGAAATTTGCAGAGTTGTCCAGGTTTGCACCTCATTTGGTAGAGAATGAGGAACGTATGACGCGGATGTTTCTGAGAGGTTTGAAACCCGGCATACGTCAATATCTCATTTCTCATAAATTTTCTCTCTATTCAGATGTTATCAACAGGGCTCAATTATTAGAGCGAGATAGCGAGTATGATCAATCGAGGGACCACAACCAGGATTATACCGGTGACAGCAGTCATCAGAACAACGATAACCAGTGGAGAAAGAAGAATACGGACAAGAACGGCAACCACTCTGGTGGTAATCGTGGCCATGAATATAGAAGAAGCGAGTCGGGAGGAGATTTTAAAAAGAGGAGATTCAACAATGATAATACGAAGACGTCAGCACCAGCAGTAACTGGTTCCAAGGGAGGAGAGCGACCACCGGTCATATGCTATAACTGTGGAAAGGAAGGACATATCGCTCGAGATTGCACTGTAGCGAAACCAAGTCTAACGGGGGTGGTGACTCAAAAAGTTGTCCCAGAAAAGTCAAAGTCAACGGTTCCTGGAAGAGCGTTTTTCGTGACTGGTCAGAATGCGAGGAACCCGAACGAAGTTAGCACGGGTTAGTTAATTATAAATTTTTGCGAAGTCTATACCTTATTAGATACCGGTTCTACCCATTCATTTATCTCTCTTGCTTGCGTTCAACGTTTAAACTTGACTCCGGAGAAATTAGACTTTGACTTATCTGTTGAAACTCTGTTAGGAAAAATTTTCATCACATCCATTGTTTATAAATCTTATTTGATCCAAGTTGGCACCATCACATTACCTGTTGATCTTATCTCTTTAAAGATACTTGCTTTTGATGTGATTTTAGAAATTGATTGGTTAACAACTCATCATGCCAAAATTGATTGCTTTCGTAAGGTTGTTAGTCTTCATATTCCTAAGCAACCTGTTATTCAAATTCAAGCAACCAAACCATTGAAGTCAAACTCTTTCATATCAAGCCGTAAAGTCATTCGTTTATTGAAAAACGGATGTCAAGCTTTCTTAGCTATGTTATGGACTTGAACAAAATACGTCAGATTTGAATGATATTTCTATTGTTAGTAAATTCCTGACGTCTTTCCTGAAGAATCTCTTGGCCTACGTGTGATATTGAATTTTGTATCATTTTTGAATCTGGTACAAAACTCATTTCTAAAATCTCATATCGAATGGCTCCTATTGAACTTCAGGAGTTAAAAATTCAACTATAGAAGTTGATAACCGAGCCTCTATCTGGTGACTTCTTTTGTGGAATGCACTGAAGCCAGACTCTCCGTAGGGGATACCATATTCGTGTGGTAGTAAACTGATAGGTGTCATTGTGACGTGCTATCCAAGATTGGGATATGAGTCACAGTTGAGAGCAACCTAAGTCAGTAATCGAAATACGTAGCTTTCTAGTTATTATCGGAGATTCGTAAAAGGATTTTCTCGAATCGCTACTCCATTAACTCAGCTGACTCGAAAAGATACAAACTTCGAATGGACCGAGGAATGCGAGAAGAGCTTCCAAGAATTCAACATGCGACACCGACGTTGGCTCGAGCTGTTGAAAGATTTCGATCACACCATCCAATACTATCCTAGAAAAGTAAACGTGGTAGCTGACGCATTGATCGTATGCGAGTACGAGTGCGATATTGTTGAACACAAAGACCTATTTTGTATAATTTATAAATGATAGAGATAAAGTTAATGACTCTAGGGACCCACGTGATGATATACGAGTAAAATCGACTTTAATCGATAACGTTAAAGCCACTCAAGCTACAGACCTGGAGCTGATGAATATAAAGAAGAAGGTGCAAGAATGTGTTATTCTAGAAGTAAGAGTCGATGAAGAGAAGAAAGCTCAAGCCTTCAATTTATTTGAAATCCTCAATCGAGTAGGAACTGTGGCCTATAGACTCGCCTTAACGCTAAGTATGTCACGTGTTCATAACGTTATTTACGTATCGATGTTACGTAAATATGTGGACGACCCGAACCACGTTATTGAGTTAGAACCAAACGAGATAGCTGAAGACTTAACGTACGAAGAGGTACCTGTCAAGATCTTGGATAGGAAGGAGCATGTCCTACGCACGAAGGTCTTACCATAAGTTAAAGTTTTGTGGAGAAACCATGCTATTGAGGAAATGACCTGGGAGTTGGAAACGGAAATGAAAGCGAGGTATTCTCATCTTTTCAAAACACCAGGTACGTATGTCAATTTCGAGGACGAAATTTCATAAGGAGGGGAGGTTGTAAGACCCCAAATTATTAATAAATGAAATTTAATTTCCTTTATTTATTATTCTGAAATAGTAAGGGTTAATTTGATTAATGTGGTTAGTTATGGGTAAAATGCGCAAATATTTTAAATAAGCAAGTGGTTATAAAATATTCATTGTTGTCGGGGAATATTCGTTTGGTCGTGGAATATTCTTACTGTCGGAGAATATTCGTACGACGGCGCAGTCTTTTGTGGGCCTCATAACGGAAAGCGATTGGATGAAGAAAACGACAAAAACAAGTTGTTTATAAATAACGGCGTAGTTGTTACCGTTAATACTGTTGGAATACCCGGTGGTTAAAGCACAGTAATACGCGTTGTTGCACAGTAGCACACGATATTGCACCAATTATTGATTCTTACGTAAGAAGGCACTACTCAATAATTGTTATAGTAATTACTGTTCAATATTGTATTTTATTGATTCAATAATTGCTGCGTTGATATTTTATATTACTGTTGTTTTAATAATTGTCACTACACAGTATTTTCTATTATCGGAACAATAACTCATATTATCTGAATAATATTATTAGATAACATTATTGGCAATGTCTAGAAAGTTCTGTCTAAGGAGAGGTTTGGTCATCTAATTGCGCGCCAGTAAGGAGATATCCTTAGTGGAAAGCCCCCTCTTTCCTGGGAACGGCCTGGTTGTCAGTACTGTGGTTCTGTAATATTATTTGTGTATAATTAATTATTGATTTATATGATGAGGAAAATATTGATTTTATGTGGATATAGATGGAGAAAATTTTTAATGTGACAATTGTTGAAAATTAATATTTTATCTTTTTCTGTTAAAATAATTCATTTAAATATATTATTTTAATAATATATTGATGGTGATATTTTTACAATGAATGTGGGATATATGAGTATATGAGGAGGAAGAGTATTTTTGTGGTATTAAATGATTAACACATGTTTTGTGTGTTGGTGGACACAATTCTTGATCGAAAATTTATTATCGACTGTAAAATCGCCCGTTTATGGATTTCAGTCAATTTCTGTTTGGAATTTGAAAAAACTTTCTTCTGCAAAGTTGTAGAGAATTGAATTTCCTATAAAAGCTCGCGAGATTTGAATTTTCTGATAAAAGGGCTATTTATTATGAATTATTGAAGTTCCGAAATAATTGATTTTTGGAAGTTTTATTTATTAGAGTTAAGAAAAACGTTTTTTGTATTTTGTTGGACATCATTAACATGTGTGGCTGGTGTTTTTGACCAAAGGTGTGCTAAGGAAATTAAGAAAATTATATTATTAATTTATTCAATTTTCTACTTTGGTGTTCTAAGCATTTTCCTATAAATAGGGTGCTTAGGTTAGAATTGAAAATCACACCAGAAACACAAGTTTCTCTCTCTGTCTCTCTCTATATCGAGCGTATTCTTGTGAGTATTTGATACTTTGAGTGTTGCTATACGGTGCAAGTTTCCTTCAGCACTATATCTAGTATTCCAGTCAGAAGTACCGTCTTTCCGAGGTAAGGGATGTTATTTCTTCTTAAATGATATTATTATCTTCAATATCATTATGCCGAAGTATTGATATGAACTTTTTATCAAATTTAGAACTTTTCATGTCGGGATTACTATTCATGAGTTACTATTCATGAGTTACTATTCACGAGTTACTATTCACGAGTTACTATTCACCGAAAAATAAAATTTTCTTTTTTTCGTCCAAAATATCTATTCTGGATACTAGCTTTGATTGTATCCATATTTTGATCATTCTTGAATTTTACTCCACTATGATTATTTATGAGGTATTTTTGGACATGGAATAGTTGAAATACGAATCCTTAATATTTGTTCTTTTGTTTCACTGGATTCGTTTCTTTAAAATATTTTTCATCATCCTCAGTCTTAAATGATGATATAACTGAATATCTTTGGCCTGTAGTGCAAAGATGAATGATTTCTGATGAATATCTTTGGCTTGTAGTGCAAAGATGAATGATTTCTGATGAATATCTTTGGCCCGTAGTGCAAAGATGAACAGGTGTTGAGATGAACATGATCGACTGGTGATACAAATGAATATCTTTGGCCTGTAGTGCAAAGATGAATATTTGATTAAAGATGGTTATTGATTGTTGTTACAGGGATAAAATATTGATGATGGACTTTTAAATCTTAGAAGATAGTAGAACTCATTCTCTACTTGACTCTTCTAATGGTTTGCTGTTTCCGCTGCAGTTATTGATTTAAAACTTGTTGTCTATTGTATTCTATTAGATTTTTCCCTGTTGAAGACTAACGATAATTTGTTGTATATTATCTTAGTCATAATATTCTTTACTGGGCTAGTTGAGCTCACCCTTTTCTTTGTTGTTCCATTTTCTTCTCAGGAGGCGAGAATATAGCGAGTACTAGTCGGGGTGTGGAATGATGGTTCAAGACAGTTGTTTTAGTAGTCCTCACTATTTTGTAAAATAGTGTATCAATAAGTATAATGGGGACTTAATTGAGTATGAATACTGTCTAGATGACAATATTTGTATTTAAACTCACAGTGTATGTGTTGTCGTATTTTGCACGACAATTGTAATAATAAAGTTGTAGTTATTTTCTGTACCATGTATTTGGCGACTCAGAATGGGTTGGATGGATTGAACCTGTTTTGGGGGCGTCACAGTTGGTATCAGAGCTATAAGTAAAGAGCCCCGAGCCTCTCGCTGGTGACATCCTGTTGACGGGGAATGCACCGAAGCCAGACTCTCCGTAGGGGACGCCGTTTTGCAGTGGCAAGCTGATAGGTACCCTTGTGAGGTGCTGACACATGATGGTGTCCAGTGTCACAGTTGGTATTAGAGCTTAGGGATATGATCTCTGGCGGAGATCGGAGAATAGGACTAGGAGGGGAGAAATGAGTAAATCCTTCGCTAGTGTGTCCTACCTAAGCTTATTTGTTGGTCGTTAATAATATAGGGATATTATGTGATTTGTTAATTTGTTAAATTAACCCTTGTTTTATGGCAGTATTTGAGAATGTCGACTGAGAATGTTAACAGTGGAGTAAATGAAACTATTCAATGACAAGTACTTTCCTGAAAGTATTTGTCATATGAAGGAGGTAGAGTTTATTAGACTGGAGCAGAATAACATGACGGTGTCCCAATACGAGGCGAAATTTGCAGAGTTGTCCAGGTTTGCACCTCATTTGGTAGAGAATGAGGAACGTATGACGCGGATGTTTCTGAGAGGTTTGAAACCCGGCATACGTCAATATCTCATTTCTCATAAATTTTCTCTCTATTCAGATGTTATCAACAGGGCTCAATTATTAGAGCGAGATAGCGAGTATGATCAATCGAGGGACCACAACCAGGATTATACCGGTGACAGCAGTCATCAGAACAACGATAACCAGTGGAGAAAGAAGAATACGGACAAGAACGGCAACCACTCTGGTGGTAATCGTGGCCATGAATATAGAAGAAGCGAGTCGGGAGGAGATTTTAAAAAGAGGAGATTCAACAATGATAATACGAAGACGTCAGCACCAGCAGTAACTGGTTCCAAGGGAGGAGAGCGACCACCGGTCATATGCTATAACTGTGGAAAGGAAGGACATATCGCTCGAGATTGCACTGTAGCGAAACCAAGTCTAACGGGGGTGGTGACTCAAAAAGTTGTCCCAGAAAAGTCAAAGTCAACGGTTCCTGGAAGAGCGTTTTTCGTGACTGGTCAGAATGCGAGGAACCCGAACGAAGTTAGCACGGGTTAGTTAATTATAAATTTTTGCGAAGTCTATACCTTATTAGATACCGGTTCTACCCATTCATTTATTTCTCTTGCTTGCGTTCAACGTTTAAACTTGACTCCGGAGAAATTAGACTTTGACTTATCTGTTGAAACTCTGTTAGGAAAAATTTTCATCACATCCATTGTTTATAAATCTTATTTGATCCAAGTTGGCACCATCACATTACCTGTTGATCTTATCTCTTTAAAGATACTTGCTTTTGATGTGATTTTAGAAATTGATTGGTTAACTACTCATCATGCCAAAATTGATTGCTTTCGTAAGGTTGTTAGTCTTCATATTCCTAAGCAACCTGTTATTCAAATTCAAGCAACCAAACCATTGAAGTCAAACTCTTTCATATCAAGCCGTAAAGTCATTCGTTTATTGAAAAACGGATGTCAAGCTTTCTTAGCTATGTTATGGACTTGAACAAAATACGTCAGATTTGAATGATATTTCTATTGTTAGTAAATTCCTGACGTCTTTCCTGAAGAATCTCTTGGCCTACGTGTGATATTGAATTTTGTATCATTTTTGAATCTGGTACAAAACTCATTTCTAAAATCTCATATCGAATGGCTCCTATTGAACTTCAGGAGTTAAAAATTCAACTATAGAAGTTGATAACCGAGCCTCTATCTGGTGACTTCCTTTGTGGAATGCACTGAAGCCAGACTCTCCGTAGGGGATACCATATTCGTGTGGTAGTAAACTGATAGGTGTCATTGTGACGTGCTATCCAAGATTGGGATATGAGTCACAGTTGAGAGCAACCTAAGTCAGTAATCGAAATACGTAGCTTTCTAGTTATTATCGGAGATTCGTAAAAGGATTTTCTCGAATCGCTACTCCATTAACTCAGCTGACTCGAAAAGATACAAACTTCGAATGGACCGAGGAATGCGAGAAGAGCTTCCAAGAATTCAACATGCGACACCGACGTTGGCTCGAGCTGTTGAAAGATTTCGATCACACCATCCAATACTATCCTAGAAAAGTAAACGTGGTAGCTGACGCATTGATCGTATGCGAGTACGAGTGCGATATTGTTGAACACAAAGACCTATTTTGTATAATTTATAAATGATAGAGATAAAGTTAATGACTCTAGGGACCCACGTGATGATATACGAGTAAAATCGACTTTAATCGATAACGTTAAAGCCACTCAAGCTACAGACCTGGAGCTGATGAATATAAAGAAGAAGGTGCAAGAATGTGTTATTCTAGAAGTAAGAGTCGATGAAGAGAAGAAAGCTCAAGCCTTCAATTTATTTGAAATCCTCAATCGAGTAGGAACTGTGGCCTATAGACTCGCCTTAACGCTAAGTATGTCACGTGTTCATAACGTTATTTACGTATCGATGTTACGTAAATATGTGGACGACCCGAACCACGTTATTGAGTTAGAACCAAACGAGATAGCTGAAGACTTAACGTACGAAGAGGTACCTGTCAAGATCTTGGATAGGAAGGAGCATGTCCTACGCACGAAGGTCTTACCATAAGTTAAAGTTTTGTGGAGAAACCATGCTATTGAGGAAATGACCTGGGAGTTGGAAACGGAAATGAAAGCGAGGTATTCTCATCTTTTCAAAACACCAGGTACGTATGTCAATTTCGAGGACGAAATTTCATAAGGAGGGGAGGTTGTAAGACCCCAAATTATTAATAAATGAAATTTAATTTCCTTTATTTATTATTCTGAAATAGTAAGGGTTAATTTGATTAATGTGGTTAGTTATGGGTAAAATGCGCAAATATTTTAAATAAGCAAGTGGTTATAAAATATTCATTGTTGTCGGGGAATATTCGTTTGGTCGTGGAATATTCTTACTGTCGGAGAATATTCGTACGACGGCACAGTCTTTTGTGGGCCTCATAACGGAAAGCGATTGGATGAAGAAAACGACAAAAACAAGTTGTTTATAAATAACGGCGTAGTTGTTACCGTTAATACTGTTGGAATACCCGGTGGTTAAAGCACAGTAATACGCGTTGTTGCACAGTAGCACACGATATTGCACCAATTATTGATTCTTACGTAAGAAGGCACTACTCAATAATTGTTATAGTAATTACTGTTCAATATTGTATTTTATTGATTCAATAATTGCTGCGTTGATATTTTATATTACTGTTGTTTTAATAATTGTCACTACACAGTATTTTCTATTATCGGAACAATAACTCATATTATCTGAATAATATTATTAGATAACATTATTGGCAATGTCTAGAAAGTTCTGTCTAAGGAGAGGTTTGGTCATCTAATTGCGCGCCAGTAAGGAGATATCCTTAGTGGAAAGCCCCCTCTTTCCTGGGAACGGCCTGGTTGTCAGTACTGTGGTTCTGTAATATTATTTGTGTATAATTAATTATTGATTTATATGATGAGGAAAATATTGATTTTATGTGGATATAGATGGAGAAAATTTTTAATGTGACAATTGTTGAAAATTAATATTTTATCTTTTTCTGTTAAAATAATTCATTTAAATATATTATTTTAATAATATATTGATGGTGATATTTTTACAATGAATGTGGGATATATGAGTATATGAGGAGGAAGAGTATTTTTGTGGTATTAAATGATTAACACATGTTTTGTGTGTTGGTGGACACAATTCTTGATCGAAAATTTATTATCGACTGTAAAATCGCCCGTTTATGGATTTCAGTCAATTTCTGTTTGGAATTTGAAAAAACTTTCTTCTGCAAAGTTGTAGAGAATTGAATTTCCTATAAAAGCTCGCGAGATTTGAATTTTCTGATAAAAGGGCTATTTATTATGAATTATTGAAGTTCCGAAATAATTGATTTTTGGAAGTTTTATTTATTAGAGTTAAGAAAAACGTTTTTTGTATTTTGTTGGACATCATTAACATGTGTGGCTGGTGTTTTTGACCAAAGGTGTGCTAAGGAAATTAAGAAAATTATATTATTAATTTATTCAATTTTCTACTTTGGTGTTCTAAGCATTTTCCTATAAATAGGGTGCTTAGGTTAGAATTGAAAATCACACCAGAAACACAAGTTTCTCTCTCTGTCTCTCTCTATATCGAGCGTATTCTTGTGAGTATTTGATACTTTGAGTGTTGCTATACGGTGCAAGTTTCCTTCAGCACTATATCTAGTATTCCAGTCAGAAGTACCGTCTTTCCGAGGTAAGGGATGTTATTTCTTCTTAAATGATATTATTATCTTCAATATCATTATGCCGAAGTATTGATATGAACTTTTTATCAAATTTAGAACTTTTCATGTCGGGATTACTATTCATGAGTTACTATTCATGAGTTACTATTCACGAGTTACTATTCACGAGTTACTATTCACCGAAAAATAAAATTTTCTTTTTTTCGTCCAAAATATCTATTCTGGATACTAGCTTTGATTGTATCCATATTTTGATCATTCTTGAATTTTACTCCACTATGATTATTTATGAGGTATTTTTGGACATGGAATAGTTGAAATACGAATCCTTAATATTTGTTCTTTTGTTTCACTGGATTCGTTTCTTTAAAATATTTTTCATCATCCTCAGTCTTAAATGATGATATAACTGAATATCTTTGGCCTGTAGTGCAAAGATGAATGATTTCTGATGAATATCTTTGGCTTGTAGTGCAAAGATGAATGATTTCTGATGAATATCTTTGGCCCGTAGTGCAAAGATGAACAGGTGTTGAGATGAACATGATCGACTGGTGATACAAATGAATATCTTTGGCCTGTAGTGCAAAGATGAATATTTGATTAAAGATGGTTATTGATTGTTGTTACAGGGATAAAATATTGATGATGGACTTTTAAATCTTAGAAGATAGTAGAACTCATTCTCTACTTGACTCTTCTAATGGTTTGCTGTTTCCGCTGCAGTTATTGATTTAAAACTTGTTGTCTATTGTATTCTATTAGATTTTTCCCTGTTGAAGACTAACGATAATTTGTTGTATATTATCTTAGTCATAATATTCTTTACTGGGCTAGTTGAGCTCACCCTTTTCTTTGTTGTTCCATTTTCTTCTCAGGAGGCGAGAATATAGCGAGTACTAGTCGGGGTGTGGAATGATGGTTCAAGACAGTTGTTTTAGTAGTCCTCACTATTTTGTAAAATAGTGTATCAATAAGTATAATGGGGACTTAATTGAGTATGAATACTGTCTAGATGACAATATTTGTATTTAAACTCACAGTGTATGTGTTGTCGTATTTTGCACGACAATTGTAATAATAAAGTTGTAGTTATTTTCTGTACCATGTATTTGGCGACTCAGAATGGGTTGGATGGATTGAACCTGTTTTGGGGGCGTCACAGTTGGTATCAGAGCTATAAGTAAAGAGCCCCGAGCCTCTCGCTGGTGACATCCTGTTGACGGGGAATGCACCGAAGCCAGACTCTCCGTAGGGGACGCCGTTTTGCAGTGGCAAGCTGATAGGTACCCTTGTGAGGTGCTGACACATGATGGTGTCCAGTGTCACAGTTGGTATTAGAGCTTAGGGATATGATCTCTGGCGGAGATCGGAGAATAGGACTAGGAGGGGAGAAATGAGTAAATCCTTCGCTAGTGTGTCCTACCTAAGCTTATTTGTTGGTCGTTAATAATATAGGGATATTATGTGATTTGTTAATTTGTTAAATTAACCCTTGTTTTATGGCAGTATTTGAGAATGTCGACTGAGAATGTTAACAGTGGAGTAAATGAAACTATTCAATGACAAGTACTTTCCTGAAAGTATTTGTCATATGAAGGAGGTAGAGTTTATTAGACTGGAGCAGAATAACATGACGGTGTCCCAATACGAGGCGAAATTTGCAGAGTTGTCCAGGTTTGCACCTCATTTGGTAGAGAATGAGGAACGTATGACGCGGATGTTTCTGAGAGGTTTGAAACCCGGCATACGTCAATATCTCATTTCTCATAAATTTTCTCTCTATTCAGATGTTATCAACAGGGCTCAATTATTAGAGCGAGATAGCGAGTATGATCAATCGAGGGACCACAACCAGGATTATACCGGTGACAGCAGTCATCAGAACAACGATAACCAGTGGAGAAAGAAGAATACGGACAAGAACGGCAACCACTCTGGTGGTAATCGTGGCCATGAATATAGAAGAAGCGAGTCGGGAGGAGATTTTAAAAAGAGGAGATTCAACAATGATAATACGAAGACGTCAGCACCAGCAGTAACTGGTTCCAAGGGAGGAGAGCGACCACCGGTCATATGCTATAACTGTGGAAAGGAAGGACATATCGCTCGAGATTGCACTGTAGCGAAACCAAGTCTAACGGGGGTGGTGACTCAAAAAGTTGTCCCAGAAAAGTCAAAGTCAACGGTTCCTGGAAGAGCGTTTTTCGTGACTGGTCAGAATGCGAGGAACCCGAACGAAGTTAGCACGGGTTAGTTAATTATAAATTTTTGCGAAGTCTATACCTTATTAGATACCGGTTCTACCCATTCATTTATTTCTCTTGCTTGCGTTCAACGTTTAAACTTGACTCCGGAGAAATTAGACTTTGACTTATCTGTTGAAACTCTGTTAGGAAAAATTTTCATCACATCCATTGTTTATAAATCTTATTTGATCCAAGTTGGCACCATCACATTACCTGTTGATCTTATCTCTTTAAAGATACTTGCTTTTGATGTGATTTTAGAAATTGATTGGTTAACTACTCATCATGCCAAAATTGATTGCTTTCGTAAGGTTGTTAGTCTTCATATTCCTAAGCAACCTGTTATTCAAATTCAAGCAACCAAACCATTGAAGTCAAACTCTTTCATATCAAGCCGTAAAGTCATTCGTTTATTGAAAAACGGATGTCAAGCTTTCTTAGCTATGTTATGGACTTGAACAAAATACGTCAGATTTGAATGACTATTGTTAGTAAATTCCTGACGTCTTTCCTGAAGAATCTCTTGGCCTACGTGTGATATTGAATTTTGTATCATTTTTGAATCTGGTACAAAACCCATTTCTAAAATCTCATATCGAATGGCTCCTATTGAACTTCAGGAGTTAAAAATTCAACTATAGAAGTTGATAACCGAGCCTCTATCTGGTGACTTCCTTTGTGGAATGCACTGAAGCCAGACTCTCCGTAGGGGATACCATATTCGTGTGGTAGTAAACTGATAGGTGTCATTGTGACGTGCTATCCAAGATTGGGATATGAGTCACAGTTGAGAGCAACCTAAGTCAGTAATCGAAATACGTAGCTTTCTAGTTATTATCGGAGATTCGTAAAAGGATTTTCTCGAATCGCTACTCCATTAACTCAGCTGACTCGAAAAGATACAAACTTCGAATGGACCGAGGAATGCGAGAAGAGCTTCCAAGAATTCAACATGCGACACCGACGTTGGCTCGAGCTGTTGAAAGATTTCGATCACACCATCCAATACTATCCTAGAAAAGTAAACGTGGTAGCTGACGCATTGATCGTATGCGAGTACGAGTGCGATATTGTTGAACACAAAGACCTATTTTGTATAATTTATAAATGATAGAGATAAAGTTAATGACTCTAGGGACCCACGTGATGATATACGAGTAAAATCGACTTTAATCGATAACGTTAAAGCCACTCAAGCTACAGACCTGGAGCTGATGAATATAAAGAAGAAGGTGCAAGAATGTGTTATTCTAGAAGTAAGAGTCGATGAAGAGAAGAAAGCTCAAGCCTTCAATTTATTTGAAATCCTCGATAGAGTAGGAACTGTGGCCTATAGACTCGCCTTAACGCTAAGTATGTCACGTGTTCATAACGTTATTTACGTATCGATGTTACGTAAATATGTGGACGACCCGAACCACGTTATTGAGTTAGAACCAAACGAGATAGCTGAAGACTTAACGTACGAAGAGGTAACTGTCAAGATCTTGGATAGGAAGGAGCATGTCCTACGCACGAAGGTCTTACCACAAGTTAAAGTTTTGTGGAGAAACCATGCTATTGAGGAAATGACCTGGGAGTTGGAAACGAAAATGAAAGCGAGGTATTCTCATCTTTTCGAAACACCAGGTACGTATGTCAATTTCGAGGACGAAATTTCATAAGGAGCGGAGGTTGTAAGACCCCAAATTATTAATAAATGAAATTTAATTTCCTCTATTTATTATTCTGAAATAGTAAGGGTTAATTTGATTAATGTGGTTAGTTATGGGTAAAATGCGCAAATATTTTAAATAAGCAAGTGGTTATAAAATATTCATTATTGTCGGGGAATATTCGTTTGGTCGTGGAATATTCTTACTGTCGGAGAATATTCGTACGACGGCGCAGTCTTTTGTGGGCCTCATAACGGAAAGCGATTAGATGAAGAAAACGAAATATTTTAACCTAGTAAAGAGTTCATGGTCAAATTAACCCCTCAGCAAAAATATGAAATATTTTAAAGGAATTTTGTTTCCTCTTTATTCCTTCTACTCCATATTCATGATAAGTTATGAAGGGTAAGCTAAAAAATTTTGAGGACGAAATTCTGTGAAGAAGGGAAGAATGTGAGAACCCGGGTAAGGGTTTGGTTTTAAGAAATTCTGAGGACGAAATTTTTAGAAGGAGGGAAGAATGTGACAACCTGAAATTTTGGATTATCCAGAATTTAGGTTTAAAGAATTAGTTGTTAATAAAATGAATTTTTATTAATACTATTATGTGCTATGTGTTTATTAATCGTTCTAGAACCTAGGATGATTATAAGTCGGGAGTATTCTGGCTACGAGCTAGATTGAACGAGTAAGAATTTTCAAGACGAAAATGAAAGTTTTTCGGGAACAAAAATATTTTTGGGGAAAAAGACGAAATAGGCACTATTCATCAGTTTCTGCTCGGAGATTTGTTTTGAAATTCCGAGAATTTAATGATTGCGTATAATTTTGAGACGTGGTGGAATATTCAATAATATTTCAGTTATGGCAAAAACGAAGTTTTCGCCTGCGGACTAAAAACCTAAGGGTTAGGGAAAGTGAGTTCCGAGAATACTATGACCACGTATAATAATTAGGGTTATTATGCGTGAGAGATACGAGTATAATACTAGTTATTATACGAGTATAGTACGAAGATTAGTACGACGTATAATATGGATATCGTACAAACGATATACGAAGAGAATACGAGAATACGAGAATGGAATGCGTAGAATACGATTAGTCTTAATGGACTTTGAGTTCATGGACTTTGTAGAATCCAATTGGACTTGGATTATGTCAAGCCCAATGCTTTGTGATAATCAAGCCCAAGATAGGCCCAATAAGAATTAGGGTTAAGGCCCAAACCAAGAAAAGAAACCGCGGATCGAACCGATGGGTAAACGGATGGGTAAGAACCATTGGGGCAACCCATGGGCATGTGGGCCGGTCACTTGGCCACCAAGTAAGGGTGGAGGCCAATTTTACTTGGTGACGAAGTGTTGGAGGAGGTGGGAATAGTAAGGAGGTTAAGGGGGGCAAAATGACTAAACTACCCCTAACTTTGGTTTTCTATAAATAGGAAGCTCATTTCATTGTTTGGGATTTTGAAAATCCTAAGACACTTAAGAGAGAGAGAGAGAGAGTTCGGATGGGAGGAGGAGGAGGAGGAGAAAAGGCTAGCCCGTGTACAAACTTTGTTTGACGGGAGAAGATTAAAGAAGAACCGTAATCCGAACCCTAGTCTCTTCTAATATTTTCTTTAAATTTAATATGTTTAAAAACATAACTTAATGAAGATAAGAAGTAAATAAGGTTAGAGATGATTTCATGTCGTTGAAATCATAAGAAAAATGAAGAAATAAGAATTAGAAGTTTAGTTTGTAAATTTCTTAAAGAGGTATAAGATTCGTAATGAATTAGAACGATCCGAGTGGATTATATGAATAAGTATGTGAAATAAGTAAGGAATGGTGTTCTATAACATCAAATTCCAATAAAAAGTGAAATCGTAATCCAAAATATCGATTAAAAATGAAGAACGAACGAAGAACGCAAAGAACACGCGAAGAACACGAAGAACTTTGTTGATGGACAAATTTAAAACTATCGTAGGATAATTGTTGTTGATGGACAAGTTTAAAACCATCGTGTATATGTTAGTTGCATATTGCTTGGTTAGGAACGGTAGAAATGTTCATGAAGAATGGATTAAAACGTAACTATAACGAAGTTATGGCGATATTTCGTAAAAGACGAACGAGAATTAGAAAGTTAGTAAACGGACCCGAACGTGTAGGGTTTCATCAGAAAGTAAGAGAATGTAGAAAACGTGAGTCGTGGACTCAAGAACGAACGAGTTCCGAGTTCGGATGACCGAATTACGGATGACCGAACAAAGAACGTTAAAAGCGTAAAAAATGAACGAAGGGTGAAGATCAAGCCAATAGAAGTGTACATTAACGGATTCAGAATGAAGTTCTGTCCAAGGGGTATTGAAGTACGTAAGATAAGAAAAAGAATAGCTTTGGAACGATCTCGTTCCGAGTTATAACGAATAAGTTACGAAATTTCGAAGTAAGAAATTCAAGCTTGTAAAAGACTAGGAAAAATTTTCTAGGGTTTAGGCTCGGCGCCGCAGCGCCGGTTGAGCTTTGAGAAGTGGCACCGCAGCGCGAGCTCAAAGCCTCAGGTACTGTTAGTTGGCGCTGCAGTGCGAGTGATAACAAAGGGTTCGGCGCCGCAGCGCCAGACCAAGAGAAGAGGGTGAAGTAGGTCGCGCCGCAGCGCGAGAGAAAGGAAGGGACACGACGCCGCAGCGCCGGTGCAGGGCAGTGCCCAGTAATGAGATTTTTATTGCTCAAGTACTGGGGGGATGTGCAAGAAAGAAATAGGAACATATAGTTCACCTAAAATAATACTTAAGCAAGTGAGTAAAACCTTTAGTGAAGGTTGAACGAAAGGATTAAACGAGATTAAAAGATAGAGAATGTAAGCGCTAGATTATGTAACCGATATCTGGGGACCATAGTCATGATGAACGAACGTGAGGGATTGCTATGATTGTAATTCCTTAGACGTTGAGTGACGAAGGTAATGAATAACATTTCGATGTTATGTCATGGTGATGAGAGATAAGTGTAAAGCGTATAGACGTTGTGAACGCAACGTTGTTGCGATGAACGATCGGTCTTAGCATACAACGAACCGTATGACTTCGACATTAAGGAAGAAGAATGAACTTGGGGTTCATGGGTTGGATAACGAATGAAAGCGATTAAAACCTTGAGTAAAGGTTGAATGAGAGAGTAAAAGTCGAGCAACGTGAACGTTGACTACGTAAACGATTCTCGTGAATTGTACTCGCGTCGGACGAACGTTCTAAGAGTACATTGGTTGTATGACTTAGACGTTGATGTAGGTAGTAAGTAAGATATAATTTATCACGGAAAGCCGTAGCGAATGGTAATGAGATTACTGAAAGTCCGAGTATGAGTTGGATAGAGAATGGGACAATGAAAGGTAAGCGTTAAACACTTTAACCAACGTAAGGGTTGAGTGTACGTGAATATTAAACATGCAGAACCTACACTCCGTGTATGGTTTGACCATAAGGTAATGAATACTAAGATTTAACCGTGAACGGTGAAGAAACTAAATTAAATACAATAACGTATAATGTTAAAAAGCCGAGTTCATAAGTATAACTTGGACAACGTTTCGAATCGAATGAACTGGACGTTGTAAGCTATGAATAAGATAATATAAAATGTTTAACACTATATCCACATAGTATTAACATAGAATGATCGTTCTGAGTATACGAAAGATTGTATGACTTAGACGATAAAGAAATGAATCCTGAGGTATGGCATTTAGTTGCTAGAAAGCCATAAGGAATAAGAATTTGACTTAACGAACGTTATAGTTTAATGGTTCGGATAAGTTAAGATAAGTTAGGTTGTGGTACAATCGTAACTTTAATGCTTGACATATGAGAGTTGGGCTAAATAATTCCTTCAGAGAGCGAATGTATATACAAAACTGGTAACCGATCTAACTCACTGTGTGGGCAGTGTAGATGAGACGGGAACTTGTTTGTTGGTTATTTGTGAGAAACCACT
The DNA here is from genome assembly GCA_016801055.1 of Panax notoginseng. NCBI lineage: Eukaryota > Viridiplantae > Streptophyta > Magnoliopsida > Apiales > Araliaceae > Panax > Panax notoginseng. The sequence continues at coordinate 18,230,749 of CM029021.1, forward strand.
CAGAGTACCATCTGGACTACTAGCAGAAAAGCGATGTATGTTGAGTCCTATAGAAGTTATAAGAAGAAGATAAGAATGTAAATCATCAAAAATGATGAACGTTTTGAGTAAGACATCTCCGTATGTCATGAAGCCGTAAACCGGTAGTAAAGGAAGTTAGTCGCATAAACTTAAATTACAAGAGCGCGAACCTTAAGAAGTAAAGTTAAGTAAACCAATGTGTAAGTCAAGTATATGACTAATTGGTGTACGTGTTATTTCCTTATGTGTTACATACGAATTAGAATGAGCAGTTCTGCATAAACTATAAACTGTAGCTGTGCGTAAGGAAAGTTTCCTAACTTCATTCATTTTATTTGAATGCTAGTTTGTTAAACTTCTCAGATGTTGAACTTGAGAAGTTCTGTCTATGTGCGAATGTGCGATATTTGTACAAGGTGGTAGAAAGTATGAGGCCTTGTGCCACAATATGAACACTTCGGTATTTCTTTGAGATGAACTATTCTGTGATTGAGCTGTTCAATACGAGTATGTTCTGTTTATACATGAACAGTTACTGGTTAGTTTGTGCTAATGATTCTAGCCAGACAGGATATGTATGGAAAAAGGTAGAAGAATGAATGTAGTGTCAAGAGTATGTGATTAATGTTGTAAGATGATAAGAATCGAGACTAATCCTATTATTCAAGTTGCTTCATAACCTTTGTTCGGTTATTGAAGTTCTGAAGAATGTTTAAACTCTTGAAGTTGTTTGTTCAACTGTTATGACTTACTGGGCAATTGAATGCTCACACTTGCTTTAAATGAAAAATATTTTCAGCGAACGATGTTAGAAAGAACTTAAGGATCCCGTAAAGATCAAGTTGATCGGTATCCAGATGAAGTGTCATTCAGTATGTGAATGTGCGTGAAGAACAAGTGAAGACTTGTAATATAGAACGATAGAATTGAACTATAGACTAGTTTAATAAACAGTTATGTAACTTGGTGGCGGATGAAAGTCACTCGTGTAAGATGTAAAGAATAATATAATTATCATTATTTGTAATGAAAGAGATTCTAAGGTTTCGAGAACCAGGGATTTGAGAATGTATGTCATTATATTTAACTATATAATGAGGTATGTTTGGTAAGAAGTGGAACCGTGACGCACGGAATCCAGTTGTGAAGATAGACTGAATTTCGGGGCGTTACAATATCTCCACTATACCAGTCAGAAATACTCTCCTTTTAAGGTATTAAGAGTGTAGCTGGGTCGAGCGGGGATATTAGGGGATAGTGTGATGGTCCGAGACTGTGGATGTTTGTCAATACGTTATACAAACTACATGACATGCAATATATAATTGTATTGAGGACCTAAGATCAGTGTGTCGTATATTATACATCACTTAATAATTGATTTTGGTGAACAACAATAGGGTGATGAAAACCCAACTTTGGAAGTGTCAAAAATGCACCCCCATTAGAATGAGAAGAACAGAAATGTACTAAGAGCTTAAAGGGTGTGTTTCCACTATCATACATGATGTCTGACCACATACAAACTTGTGTTATCATAAGATATGGTTGTGCACATCCACTTGCTGACTATATCTATGAGCGTTATTTGTATAATCTTAGAGTATGGTTGGAATATAATTCTCAGTTTGAGACAATGGAGATAATTATATGGCGAGAAGATACCCACCACTGGAATGAGCAAGATAGTAATATTTATTCTCGTTCTTCTTTGGGGTCTATTAGGTCAACCAAGGATAATGCTCAAGTTATATAATATCTATTATAACTTAGATGTATGGTCTCCCATGTATGATGGATTTCTTGAGCATTTTCTAAAGATTTTAATTCCTAAAATAGTTATCAACTGTACCTTTATATAAAGTATCATCGGTTTAAAGTGTGAGTACTGTTATTTCTATTGAAACTAATAGCTTATGTGTTGTCATATTTTGCACAACAGTTCAGCAGTTGTATAAATGAAGTTTGTATTTGAATTCTGTACCATGTATATCTGGAGACTCAGAATGGGTTTTGTATACTTATTTTGGGGGCATCACATTTATTTTTTGTGACGCCCCCAAAATAGGTATACACAACCCATTCTGAGTCGTCAAATACATGGTACGTAATTTAAATACAAACTTAATCTATACAACTGTCGTGCAAAATACGACAATACAATAGCTGAGTTTCAATACAAATATTATCTCGTAGACAATATCTAAACTCAAATAAAGTCCTCATTATAATTATTTTTACACTATTTTATAGAATAGTGAGGACTACTATAGCAACCATCTTGGACCGTCACTGCATTTTTCGACTAGTCTCAGCTATATTTTCATTTCTGAAAGAGAACAATGAAAGAAAATGGTGAGCTCAACTAGCCCAGTAAAGAATATTATGACTAAGATAATATAGAATAAATTATCCTTAGTCTTCAACAGTATAAAAACTGATCCAATACAATAGACAATAAGTTTAACTGCAGCGGAACAAATAATCCATTAGAAGAGTCAAGTAGAGCATGATGTCTAATATCTTCTATGATTTAAAAGTTTATCATTAATATTTTATCTCTGTAAAATATTTCAATAAATAATCTACATCACCGAATTATCCATGCACTACGGGCCAAAGATATTTGTTAGTATCACATCCACGAATTACCCATGCACTACGGGCCAAGGATATTCGTTATTATCACCAGTGATCGTGATCATGCCAAACAACTGTCCATCAATGCACTACGGGCCAATACGGACTTTTACCACATCATTTGTAACATTACAAGTCATGATTATATCGATTTATAATTTCTGGTCATAATCATACCAATCAACAGTCTATTTATGCACTACGGGCCAAAGATGGCTTTCACCACAATATAAACATGAGGATGATGACAATGATATAAGAAATCAATCAAGTGAGATTAAGGATAAATATTAAAGATTTATAATTCAATTTATCCAGAGTTTAAGAATGTCCAAATTGTCAACATGATAACTACTTTGTGGAGTAAAATTCAAGAATAATATTCATTTATCAAAAATAATTTGGACAGAAAAGAAATCAATTTTTGTTGTGAATAGTACCCCGGGTGAATAGTACTCGAGTGAATAGTACTCCCGTGAATAGTATCGTATGTATAAATAGTACCGTATGAATAATATTGTATGAATAGTACCGTATGTATGAATAATACCCCGTGAATAGTACCCCGGCATGAAAAGATTAAATTTAACAAGAATATTCAAAAAAATATTTCAGTGAAACGATACTGTGACGCCCCCAAAGTATGTCCACACCACCCATTTTGAGTCGCCAAATATATTGTACAAAATCAAAATAAAAACTTCGTTAATACAACTGTCGTGCAAAATACGACAATACATACGCAATGAGTTTTAATACAAATATTGTCTTGTAGACAATATCCAAACTCAAATAAAGTCCTCATTAAAATTATTGATACATTATTTTACAAAATAGTGAGGACTGCTATAATAACCGTCTTGAACTATCACTCCACACCCCGACTAGTCCTAGCTATATTCTCGCCTCCTGAAAGGAATAATGGAACAAAAAAGAAAAGGGTGAGCTCAACTAGCCCAGTAAAGAATATTTTGACTAAGATAATGTAGAACAAATTATCCTTAGTCCTCAACAGGGAAAAATCTGATAGAATATAATAGACAACAAATTTTAGATCAACAATTGCAGCGGAAATAACAATCCATTAGAAGAGTCAAGTAGAACATGATGTCTACTATCTTCCATGATTTAAAAGTTCATCATCAATATTTTATCCCTGTAACATCAATCAATATTTATTTCTAATCAACGAATTATCTATGCACTACGGGCCAAAGATAATCGTTTGTATCACTAGTGGTCATGATCGTGTCAAACACCTGTCCATCTTTGCACTACGGGTCAAAGATATCAATCAACAATTCATATTTGCACTACGGGCCAAAGATATTCATTAATCAACAATTCATCTTTGCACTACGGGCCAAAGATAACTTTCAACATAATTTAAGTCTGAGAATAATGACAATAAGAATGAATCAAGTGAGACCATAACATGTATGACGCCCCCAAAATAGGTCAACACGACCCATTCTGAGTCGCCAAATATATGGTACAGAAACAACTACAAACTTCATTATTACAATTGTCATGCAAAATATGATAACACATAAGCTGTGAGTTTAAATACAAATATTGTCTTCTAGACAATATCCAAACTCAAATAAGTCTTCATTACAGTTATTGATACACTATTTTATAAAATAGTGAGGAATGCTAAAACCACTATCTGGACCCATCACTCCACACCCCGACTAGTTTTCGCTATATTCTCGTCTCCTGAGAAGAAAAATGGAACAAAAAGAAAAAGGGTGAACTCAACTAACCCAGTAAAGAATATTATGACTAAGATAATGAACAACAAATTATCGTTAGCTTTCAACAAATTAGATAAAATATAATGGACAACAAGTTTTAGATCAATATTCGCAGCGAAAATAACAAATTCAATAGAAGAGTTAAGTAGAGAATGAAATCTACTATCTTCTATGATTTAAAAGTCTATTATCAATATTTTATCTCTGTAACATCAATCAATATACATCTTGAATCAAATATTCATCTTTGCACTACAACCAAAGATATTCATTTGTATCACCAGTTGATCATGTTCATCTCAACACCTGTCCATCTTTACAGTACGTGCCAAAGATATTCATCAGGTAATCATTCAACTTTGCTCTACAGGCCAAAGATATTCAGTTATATCACCATTTAGGACTGAGGATGATGAAAAATATCTTAAAGAAAACGAGTCCAGTGAGATAAAAGGACAAAGATTAAGGATTCGTACTTTGGTTTATCCAAGTTTAAAAATACTCCATAATAATCAATTGTAGAGCAAAATTCAAGGATGAAAATCAAAATATGGATACAATCAAAGATAGTAACTAAAATAGACAACTTGGACAAAAAAAAAAAATTTTGTGAATAGTGTCGTATACGTGAATAGTAACCCCGACACGAAAAGGTAAAAATTTTATAAGAAAAATTATACTTCGTGAATAGTACTCGTGAATAGTACCGTATTGGTAAATAATGTCATATACGTGAATAGTACCGTATACGTGAATAGTAACCTCGACATGAAAAGGTAAAAAATTCATAATAAAATTCATACCAATATTTTGGTATAATGATATTGAAAGAAATAACATCATTTACGAAAAAAATAACATTCCTTACCTCAAAAGAACAGTACTTCGGACTGGAATATCGGATACAATGTTAAAAAATTTTGCACTGAATAGTAACTCTTAAAGTATCTAAATACTCCCAAAAATACGCTATATATTATAGAGAGAGAAAACTTCTGATTCTAGTGTGATTTTCAATTCTAACCTAAGCACCCTATTTATAGGAAAATACTAGAACGCCAAAGCAGACTTAACCTGCTACCTGATGGCTTCACCTGTTGCTATTCACGCATACCACCATTAAAAAAATTCTTAGCACACCAACAAGGATAAGAGTGGGGCCCACCCATTCTAAAAAATTTCCAAAAATATTTTAAATTTAAACAAAATTTAGAAACTTTAATAATTCATAATAAATTCCCTTTTATCATAAAAATACGAATTTTATGTCCATTCCATAGGAAATTTAATTCTCTACAACTTTATAGAAGAAATTTTTTTCAAATTCCAAACAGAAAATGACCGAAATCCACATACGGATGATTTTAATACCTCCATTCCGACAAAATACTGATAAATAACCTCAGCATTAATTCTTTCATTTATATCCACATAAAATAAATATTTTCTTATCATATAAATTAATAATTAATTATTCACAAATAATATTACAGAATCACAATAATGACAACCAGGTCATTCCTAGGAAAGAGGGGGCTTTTCGATAAGAATTTCTCCTTATTGACGCGCAATTAGGTGACCAAACACCTTTTCTAGATAGAACTTCCTTAGATATTGCCAATAATGCTATCTAATAATATTATTCAAATAATATGAATTATTGATCTGATAATAAAAAATAATGTACAGTGACAATTATTGAAACACCAATAATATAAAATATCAACGTAGCAATTATTGAACTAATAAAATAAAATACTGAACTATAATTACTGTAACAATTATTGAGTAGTGTCTTCTTACATAAGAATCAATAATTGGTGCAATACCGTGTGCTACTGTGCAACAACGCGTATTACTGTATTTTAACCACCGGGTATTCCAACAGTATTAACGGTAACAACTACGCCGTTATTTATAAACAACTTATACTTGTCGTTTTCTTCATCAAATCGCTTTCCGTTATGGAGCCCACACAAGGCTGCGCCGTCGTACGAATATTCTCCGACAACAAGAATATTCCACGACCAAACGAATATTCTCCGATAAAAATGAATATTGTACAATACCGTGTGCTACTGTACAACCACGTATATTACTGTACTTTAACCACCGGGTATTCCAACAGTGTTAACGGTAACAACTACACCGTTATTTGTAAAAAACTCAAATTTATCATTTTCTTCATCCGACCGTTTTTCGTTATGAGGCCCACAAATGACTGCGCCGTCGTACGAATATTCCCCGATAACAAGAATATTTCACGACCAAACGAATATTCGCCAACAACAGTGAATATTTTATAACCACTTGCTTATTTTGCAAAATTTGCACATTTCACCCATAACTAAAGAATTATATCAAATTAACACCTTATTATTCAAAATAATAATTAGAGAAAATTCAATTTTAATTATAAAAAGTTGGAGTCTTACAACCTCCTCTCCTTATAAAATTTCATCCTCAAAATTGACGTACATACCTGGTGTTTCGAAAAGGTGAGGGTACCTCACTTTCATTTTCGATTCCAACTCCCAGGTCATTTCCTCAATAGCATGGTTCCTCCATAAAACCTTGACTTGTGGTATAACCTTTGTGGGTAGGACATGCTACTTCCTAACTAAGATCTTAACAAGTACCTCCTCGTACGTTAAATCTTCAGTTATCTCGTCTGGTTCTAACTCAATAATGTGATTTAGGTCTTTCACATATTTACGAAGCACAGATATGTGAAAAACATTATGAACACGAGACATGCTTGGAGGTAATGCGCGTCTATAGGCCACATTTCCTACTCGATCAAGAATCTCAAATGGACCAACAAATCGTTGATTAAGCTTTCCTCTCTTTCTGAATCTTGTAACTACCTTCCACGGAGCAACATGTAACAATACATGATCCCCATTATTAAATTTCACATTCTTTCGATGAAGATCTGCATAACTCTTTTGTCAATCATGTACCGTTTATAAACGTTATCGGATCATTTGGATCTTCTCTGTAGTCATACGTACCAATTCTGGTCCCAAAAACGTTGCTTCTCCCACCTCATCCCAGCATACTGGAGAGCGATACTTTCGTCCATACAATACTTCGAATGGAGCCACACCTATACTTGTCTGATAACTATTGTTGTAAGAGAATTCCACCAATAGTAGGTACTTATCCCAATTTCCTTTGAAATCTAGGACACGGAGTCTTAATAGATCTTTAAGAGTTTGAATAGTTCTTTTCGATTGTCGGTCTGTTTGAGGATGGTATGCCAAACTGAATCGTAAATCTGTGCCCATAACTTTCTGCAAACTAACCCAAAATCGTGAAGTGAATCTTGGGTCACGATCCGAAACTATGGATATTGGCATGCCATGCAATCTCACAATCTCATTCATGTATATACGAGCAAGATGTTCAAGGGAATAAGTCTCTTGTATCAACAAGAAATGAGCAGACTTGGTTAACCTATCAATAATAACTCAAATCGCATCTATGTCTTAAGAAATCTTGGGAAGACCCGTAACGAAATCCATGGTAATGTTTTCTCACTTCCATTTCAAAATCTCAAGTGATTGCAATGGACTCTTTGGTTCTTGATGCTCTGCCTTTACACGTTGACAAGTTAAACACCTCGAGATAAACTCCACAATCTCTATCTTCATATTGCTCCACCAAAATGTATGTCAAAGATCATGATACATTTTGGTATTCCCAGGATGGATTGCAAACGGTGTGTTGTGTGCCTCCATCATGATTCTATGCTTCAAGTCAGAATCGTTAGAAATACAAAGTCTAGAGTTGACTCGAAGTATTCCTTTTTCATCGATTCTTGCTTCTGGAATAACACATTCTTGAACTTTCTTCTCCATACGCATTAGCTCTGGGTCTGTGGCTTGAGCAGCTTTAACTTTCTTCTCCATGTGCAATACCGTGTGCTACTGTGCAACCACGCATATTACTGTACTTTAACCACCGGGTATTCCAACAGTGTTAACAGTAATAACTACACCGTTATTTGTAAAAAACTCAAACTTATCATTTTTTTCATTCGACCGTTTTTCGTTATGAGGCCCATAAATGACTGCGCAGCCGTACGAATATTCTCCGACAACAAGAATATTCCACGACCAAACAAATATTCCCTAACAACAATGAATATTTTATAACCACTTGCTTATTTTGTAAAATTTGCACATTTCACCCATAACCAAAAAATTATATCAAATTAACACATTATTATTCAAAATAATAATTAAAGGAAATTCAATTTTATTTATAAAAAGTTGGGGTCTTACAACATGAATTCAATTTCAAGAATAAGATTCATAAAAGATAACTTGGACAAAGAAAAGAAATTAAATTCTGTTGTGAACAGTACTCATGAATAATACCGTATAAATAGTACTGTATGAATAGTATCCATGAATAGTACCGTATGAATAGTATCCAGGCATGAAAAAATTCAAAATTTAATACGAAATTTCAGACCAATATTCCGGTGAAATGATATTAGATGAAGCGCAATCCTTAAGAAATTTTTAATCATTTCAGGAATTATAGAAGCAATACTTACCATAGTAAGTTTAAATTTAGGAATAGGAGATGAAATAATACCGCTTACGTAATATGGAGTATGAAAGAAAATGATATCCCTTACGAGTATGGACGAAAATAATATCATTTACGAGTATTGACAAATTATAGAGAGAGAATTTTCTGATTCAGGTGTGAGTTTCATTGTTTAACTAAGCAACCTATTTATAGGAAAATGTCAGCACACCAAGATTGACAAATTTTACATACGCACATAAGTTTTGAAAAAGGTGCAGCACACTCCTTTTGAAAAATGAGAGTTCAACTTCAAAATGACAACTCCCTCATTTATTTCACATGTTTTAAAACATTTTATAATTATTAAAAGAATTCCAAATTTAATTTGCTTTCTTCCACCTCATTTTATTCTTATACCATAAATTTATTATAATAATATTGTCATTTAAATTATAAAAATTATTCTATTATATTATCACATTATACTATTATAATGTAATATAAAATAATATATTTGAATAAATATTTTATCGAGCAATATAATTATGGTTTCATAGAAAATATAACAAACTTTCGACAAATATCCCATTCTAAAATTCCTCCATTTATATCAAAATTTAAAGAAATATTTACTTATCGTATTCATCAATTATTTACAATTCTTCAATAATTATTTCTAATTAATATTATAGATTCACCATACTGATAACTAGATCGTTCCCAAGAAAGAAGGAGCTTTCTGATAAAGATTTCTCTTTACTGGTGCGCAATTATATAATCTAACCCCTTTCATCGACAGAACTTTCTAGACATTATTAATAATGTTATCTAATAATATTAATTCAATAATATGAATTACTGTGTCGTGGCAATTATTGAATCAATAATGTAAATTACTATTTAATTATCATTGTAGCAATTATTATTAAAGACTGTGCAATTTTACTGTATCAATTATTAAGTGACTTCTTACGTAAGAATCAATAATCAGAGATACTGTGCAATACTGTGTGTCACTGTGCAACCACGCATATTACTGTACTTTTATCACCAGATATTTCAACAGTTTTAACGGTAAAAGTTTTGCCGTTATTTTTTTATAAAAAGGTTATTTCTGTCGCTTTCTATATCTGACAATTATTCTGTTATGTGGTCCCCCAATGATTGCGTCGTCGTATGGATATTCCCGATAAAAAGAATATTTTCCGACCAAACGAATAATTTATGACCACTTGTTTACTTTGTAAAATTTGCACATATCACCCATAACTAAAGCATTATATCAAATCAACACCTTATTATTCAAAATAATAATTAGAGAAATTAAATCTTTATTCGTAAAAAGTTTGTGTCTTACAGATACTAGATAAAGCGCACATTTCAAGGATATTCTACTAATTTCAAGTAGTATAGAAGCAATACTTATCAAAATAAGTGTAGATTTAAAAATATGAAACAAAATAATATTACTTACATACTACAGAGTATGGAAGAAAATATTATTTGTGACGCCCCCAAAATAGGTATATAACACCCATTCTGAGTCGCTAAATACATGGTACAGAAAGCACTATACAACTTCAATAATACAATTGTCGTGCAAAATACGACAACACATACTGTGAGTTTAAATATAAATATTGTCTTCTAGACAATATCCACACTCAAATAAGTCCTCAATACAATTATTTAAACACTATTTTATAGAAATAGTGAGGACTGCTAAAATATCTTTCTAGAACCATCACTCCATACCCCGACTAGATCCTGCTATGTTCTCACCTCCTGAGAAGAAAAATGGAACAAAAAGGAAAAGGGTGAGCTCAACTAGCCCAGTAAAGAATATTATGACTAAGATAATATACAACAAATTATCATTAGTATTCAACAGGGAAAAATCTGATAGAATACAATCGACAACAAGTTTTAGATCAACAACTACAGCGGAAACATCAAACCATTAGAAGAGTCAAGTAGAGAATGAATTCTACTATCTTCTAAGATTTAAAAGTCCATCATCAATATTTTATCCCTGTAACATCAATTAATACTCATCTTTATCCAAATATTCATCTTTGCACTACAGGCCAAAGATATTCATTTGTATCACCTGTTAGTCATGTTCATCTCAATACCTGTTCATCTTTGCACTACAGGCCAAAGATATTCATCAAGTAATCATACATCTTTGCACTACAGGCCAAAGATATTCAGTAATATCATCATTTAGGACTGAGGATGATAAAAAATATCTTAAAGAGAACGAATCCAGTGAGACAGAAGGACAAATAGTAGGGATTCGTATAACAGTTTATCCAAGATCAATAATATTTCATAATAATCAATTGTGAAGCAGAATTCAAAAATAAAGATCAAAACATGGATACAATCAAAGATAGTAACCATAATAGATATCTTGGACAAAAAGAAGAAAATTTTATTTTTTGGTGAATAGTGCCGTATTCGTGAATAGTACCGTATACGTGAATAGTGCTGTATACGTGAATAGTAATCCCGACACAAAAAGTTCCAAATTTGATAAAAACTCATGTTAATATTTCAACATAATGATATTGAAGAAAATAATATCCCTTACCTCAAAATATCAGTACTTCTGGTCGGAATACCGGTATAAGGCTAAAAGAAACTTGCTCTGATGAATAGAAACTCTCAAAGTATCTAAATACTCACAAAATACACTCAATAATCTAGAGAGAGAAAGAGAGAAAACTTGTTTCTGGTGTGATTTTCAATTCTAACTTAGCCCTCTATTTATAGAAAAATGTTAGCACGCCGAAGCAGACTTAACCTGCAACCTGATGGCTTTACCTGCTACTATTCTCACCCACCACATTTGAATAAAAATCTCAGCACATTTTTTCACCAACCAAGAGTGGGGCCCACCAATTCTAGAATTTCCCACCAAAATGATTAACTCCGAAAATTCAACAATTTCTGAACCAGTCATCTCGTAAAATTCATAATAAATCATACGTTCATTTTTAACGGTTCAAAATTTGTGGACATATACTCAACTTATATATGTATAACATATCCAAAAATTACCACGATCCAACTGTCGGATTAAAAATTATAACCCCCGCAAAATATCTCAAAAATCCTGATTTTTAATACCTCCATTCCGACAAAAATACTGATAAAAACCTCAACATTAACTCCTTCATTTTTAACCACAAAAATATGTCCCTCATTTATATCCACATAAAATAAATATTTCCTTATCATATGAATCAATAATTAATTATTCACAAATAATATTACAGAATCACATTTATGACAACCAGGCCGTTCCCAGGAAAGAGGGGGCTTTCCAATAAGGATTTCTCCTTACTAGCGCGCAATTAGATGACCAAACTTTACCTTAGACAGAACTTTCTAGACATTGCCAATAATGTTATCTAATAATATTATTCAAATAATATGAATTATTGATATGATAAAGAAAAATACTGTGCAGCAATAATTATTGAAACAACAATAATATAAAATATCAACGCAGCAATTATTGAATCAATAAAATAAAATATTGAATAATAACTACTGTAACAATTATTGAGTAGTGCCTTCTTACGTAAGAATCAATAATTGGTGCAATACCGTGTGCTACTGTATTTTAACCACCGGGTATTCCAACAGTATTAACGGTAACAACTACGTCGTTATTTATAAACAACTTATACTTGTCGTTTTCTTCATCCAATCGCTTTCCGTTATGGGGCCCACACAAGGCTGCGCCGTCGTACGAATATTTCCCGACAGCAAGAATATTCCAAATGAATATTCCCCGACAAAATGAATATTTTATAACCACTTGCTTATTTTGCAAAATTTATACATTTCACCCATAACCAAAGTATTATATCAAATTAACCCCTTATTATTCACAATAATATTTAGAGAAAATTTGATTTTATTCATTAATAAGCCGGGGTCTTACAACCTCCCCTCCTTATGAAATTTCGTCCTCGAAATTGACGTACGTACCTGATATTTCAAAAAGGTGAGGATATCTCGCTTTCATTTCTGATTCCAACTCCCAGGTCATTTCTTCAATAGCATGGTTTCTCCACAAAACCTTAACTTGTGGTATAACCTTTGTGCGTAGGACATGCTCTTTCCTATCCAAGATCTTAACAGGTACCTCCTCGTACGTTAAATCTTCAGCTATCTCGTCTGGTTCTAACTCAATAATGTGGTTCGGGTCTTTAACATATTTACGAAGCATAGATATGTGAAAAATATTATGAACACGAGACATGCTTGGAGGTAATGCGAGTCTATATGCCACATTACCTATTCGCTCAAGAATGTCAAATGGAACAACAAATCTTGGATTGAGCTTTCCTCTCTTCCCAAATCTTGTAACTCCCTTCCATGGTGCAACGCGTAACAATACATGATCCCCAATATTAAATTCCACGTCCTTCCGATGAAGATCCGCATAACTCTTTTGTCAATCCTGTGCCGTTTGTATACGTTGTCGAATCGTTTGGATCTTCTCTGTAGTCATGCATACCAACTCTAGTCCCAACAATGTTGCTTCACCCACCTCATCCCAGCATACTGGAGAACGACATTTTTTTCCATACAACGCCTCGAATGGAGCCACACCTATGCTCGCCTGATAACTGTTGTTGTAGGAGAATTCCACCAATGGTAGGTACTTATCCCAACTCCCTTTGAGATCTAGGACACAAATTCTTAATAGATCTTCAAGAGTTTGAATAGTCCTCTCTGATTGTCCGTCCGTTTGAGGATGGTATGCCGAACTGAATCGTAAATCCGTGCCCATAGCTTTCTGCAAGCTAACCCAAAATCGTGAAGTGAATCTTGGGTCACGATCCGAAACTATGGATACTGGCATGCCATGCAATCTCACAATCTCATTCACATACATACTAGCAAGGCGTTCAAGGGAATAAGTCTCACGTATCGGTAAGAAATGAGCAGACTTGGTTAATCTATCAACAATAACCCAAATCGCATCTATGCCTTGAGAAACCTTGGGAAGACCTGTAACGAAATCCATGGCAATGTGTTCCCACTTCCATTTCGGGATCTCAAGTGGTTGCAATGGACCCTTTGGCACTTGATGCTCCGCCTTTACACGTTGACAAGTTAAACACCTCGAGATAAACTCCGCGATCTCTCTTTTCATATTGCTCCACTAAAATGTGTGTCGAAGATCGTGATACATTTTGGTACTCCCAGGATGGATTGCAAACGGTGTGTTGTGTGCCTCCATCATTATTCTATGCTTCAAGTCAAAATCGTTAGGAACACAAAGTCTGGAGTTGATTCGAAGTATTCCTTCTTCATCGATTCTTGCTTCTGGAATAGCACCTTCTTGCACTTTCTTCTTCATACGCATCTGCTCTATGTCCGTAGCTTGAGCAGCTTTAACTTTATCGATTAAAGTCGGTTCTACTCGTATATTTGATATCATCATGTGGGTACTTGGAGCCTTCATCTCTATCTCCATCCTTTGCAAGTCATACAAAATGGGCCTTTGTGTTAACAACATTGCACTCGTACCCGCATATGATCTTCTACTCAATGCGTCAGCTACTACGTTTACTTTTTCAGGATGATATTGGATGGTATGATCGTAATCTTTCAACAGCTCGAGCCAACGTCGCTGCCGCATGTTGAGTTCCTTTTGGGTGAAGAAATATTTGAGACTTTTATGATCTGTATAGATCTCCACTTTCTCCCCATACAGGTAGTGTCTCCAGATCTTCAACGCGAAAACGACTGCTGCCAACTCCAAATCATGAGTAGGATAATTCCTCTCATATTCTTTGAGTTGTCGCGAGGCATAGGCTATGACTTTTCCATGTTGCATGAGAACACATCCTAACCCTTTGCCTGAAGCATCGCTGTAGATAACAAATCCATCCGAACCAGATGGTATTGTCAGAACAGGTGCCGAAATGAGTCTCCTCTTGAGTTCTTGGAAACTCTTCTCGCATTCCTCACTCCATACGAATTTTGTATCTTTCCGAGTCAGCTGAGTTAACGGAGTAGCGATTCGAGAAAATCCTTCCACAAATCTCCGATAATAACCAGCTAAGCCCAGAAAGCTACGTACTTCGGTTACCGACTTCGGTTGCTCCCAACTTTGTATGACTTCAATCTTCGCCGGGTCGACAGATACTCCATATTTTGACACCACGTGCCCAAGGAATGCTACTTCCTCAAGCCAGAACTCGCATTTCTTCAGTTTGGCATATACCTTATTTTCACGAAGCCTTTGCAATATCAGCTTCAAATGGCGCTCATGATCTTCACGGCTTTTAGAATAGATGAGGATGTCATCAATAAAGACAACAACGAACTGATTCAAATATTCTTTGAATACACGGTTCATCATATCCATGATGGCAACAGGAGCATTAGTCAATCCAAAAGACATGACTAAGAATTCATAATGCTCGTACCAAGTTCTGAAGGCAGTCTTTGGAATATCCTCAGTTTTAATCTTCAGCTGATGATATCCAGAACGAAGATCGATCTTTGAAAAGAATTGTGCTCCTTGCAACTGGTCAAATAGGTCATCAATGCGAGGTAGCGGATACCTATTCTTGATAGTGACATGATTCAATTCTCGATAGTCGATACAAAGTCGCATACTCCCGTCTTTCTTCTTTACGAATAAAATAGGAGCACCCCAAGGAGATGTACTAGGACGAATAAAACCGATGTCCAACAACTCCTATAGTTGGACTTTTAACTCCTGAAGTTCAATAGGAGCCATTCGATATGGGATTTTAGAAATGGGCTTTGTTCCGGGTTCAAGGTCAATAAAGAATTCAACATCACGTTCTGGGAGTAGACCAGGAAGTTCTTCAGGAAATACATCGGGAAATTCTCTAACAATTGAAATATTATTCAAATCTGACTTGTCTTTGTTCAAATTCATAACATGGGCTAAGAAAGATTGACATCCGTTTTTTAATAAACGAATAGCTTTGTAGCTTGATATGACAGTGACTGATTTTAGTGGTTTAGTAGTTTGAATTCGTATGACAGGTTGGTTAGGAATATGAAAACTAACAACCTTACGAAAACAATTAATTTTAGCATGATGAGTGGTTAACCAATCAATTCCTAAAATCACATCAAAAGTAAGTATCTTTAAAGAGATAAGATCAACAAGTAATGTGATAGTGCCAACTTGGATTATGCAAGATTTATAAACTGTAGATGTAACAAAGGTTTCACCCAACGGAGTTTCAACAGATAAGTCAAAGTCCAATTTCTCCGGAGTCAAGTTTAAACGTTGAGCACAAGCAGGAGAGATAAAAGAATGGGTAGAACCGGTATCTAGTAAAGTATAAACTTCGTAAGAATTCAAGATTAGCTTACCCGTGATCACCTCGTTCGGATTTCTCGCGTTTTGGCCAGTCACGACAAACGCTCTTCCAGGAACCGCTAATTTTGACTTATCCGAGATAGCTTTTGGAGTCACCATCCCCGCTGAACTTGGTTTTGCTACAGAACACTCTCGAGCTATATGACCCTCATTTCCACAGTTATAACATACCTTAGATTGTTGTAGGCAGTTTGGGCTGATATGTCCCTCTTTCCCATATTTGTAATATACGACCGGTGGTCGTTCTCCTCCCCTATAAACAGTTGATGTTTGTGCTGACGTCTTCACATTATCATTGTTGTACCTTCTCTTCTTGAAATCTCCTCCTGACTCGCTCCTTTTATTATCACGACCACGATTACCACCAGAGTGGTTACCGCTTTTGTCCGAATGTTTTCCTCCCTGCTGGTTTGCATTGCTTCGATGACTGCCACCACCGGTATGACCCTGGTTGTGGTCCCTCGGTTGCACATACTCATTATCTCGCTCTAATAATTGAGCCCTGTTTACAACATCTGAATATAAAGAAAATTTATGAGAGATAAGATATTGTCGAATCTCGGGTTTTAGACCTATCAGAAACATCCTTGTCATTCATTCCTCATTTTCGACCAAATGAGGTGCAAACCTAGATAACTCTGCAAACTTCGCCTCGTACTAGGACACCGTCATGTTGTTTTATTCCAGTCTGATAAACTCTACCTCCTTCATATGACGAATACTTTCAGGAAAGTACTTGTCATTGAACAGTTTTTGAAATGTTTCCCAGGACATGTTGAGTGCGTCAGGCTGGGTATGTTTCACAGACTCCCACCAGTAGTCTGCCTCACCGCGGAATATAAAAGTGGCGAATGAAACTTTCTGTTCCTCCGTGCATCCCAAGACATCGAATATCTTGGTAATTTGCTTGACCCACGTTTCCGCAATGATCGGATCCGGCTTTCCCTTAAATTCTGGTGGTCCCAATTCTTTGAACTGCTTGGCTGTGACAAACCACGCGTTGTTATCATTTCCACCTGTATTCTGCACACGAGTCTCCCTCGTCTGATTTTGCATGAACTACAAAAAGCTCCTAAACATTCCATCATTCATCGTTTGCTCTGTAACGTTGTTTACAGGAGGAATATTGCCTTCCTGTTGCACGTTCCCCTAGGTGGTGATTAAAGGTGTCTCCACGGTCTGATTTACTCCATTATTAACGTTCTCAGCTGCCATTCTTAAATACTGCCATAAAACAAGGGTTAATAGTCATGTCATATATTATCCCTATACTCTGACCGACCAAATAAACTTAGTCAGGCCATACTAGCGAAGGAATTCCCCATCTCTCCCCTCCTAGTTCTTGTCTCACATCTCAGTCAGGGATCATATCCCTAAGCTCTGATACCAACTGTGACGCCCCCAAAATAGGTATACAACACCCATTCTGAGTCGCCAAATACATGGTACAGAAAGCAAACTACAACTTTAATAATACAATTGTCGTGCAAAATACGACAACAGATACTGTGAGTTTAAATACAAATATTGTCTTCTAGACAATATCCACACTCAAATAAGTCCTCAATACAATTATTCAAACACTATTTTACAGAAATAGTGAGGACTGCTAAAACATCTTTCTAGAACCATCACTCCATACCCCGACTAGATCCTGCTATGTTCTCACCTCCTGAGAAGAAAAATAGAACAAAAAGAAAAAGGGTGAGCTCAACTAGCCCAGTAAAGAATATTATGACTAAGATAATATACAACAAATTATTATTAGTATTCAACAGGGAAAAATCTGATATAATATAATCGACAACAAGTTTTAGATCAACAACTGCAGCGGAAACAACAAATCATTAGAAGAGTCAAGTAGAGAATGAATTCTACTATCTTCTAAGATTTAAAAGTCCATCATCAATATTTTATCCCTGTAACATCAATTAATACTCATCTTTATCCAAATATTCATCTTTGCACTGCAGGCCAAAGATATTCATTTGTATCACCTGTTAGTCATGTTCATCTCAATACCTGTTCATCTTTGCACTACAGGCCAAAGATATTCATCAAGTAATCATACATCTTTGCACTACAGGCCAAAGATATTCAGTAATATCATCATTTAGGACTGAGGATGATGAAAAATATCTTAAAGAGAACGAATCCAGTGAGACAGAAGGACAAATAGTAGGGATTCGTATAACAGTTTATCCAAGATCAATAATATTTCATAATAATCAATTGTGAAGCAGAATTCAAAAATAAAGATCAAAACATGGATACAATCAAAGATAGTAACCATAATAGATATCTTGGACAAAAAGAAGAAAATTTTATTTTTTGGTGAATAGTGCCGTATTCGTGAATAGTACCGTATACGTGAATAGTGCCGTATACGTGAATAGTGATCCTGACACAAAAAGTTTCAAATTTGATAAAAACTCGTGTTAATATTTCAGCATAATGATATTGAAGAAAATAATATCATTTAAGAAGAAAATAATATCCCTTACCTCAAAATATCAGTACTTTTGGTCGGAATACCGATATAAGGCTGATAGAAACTTGCTCTGATGAATAGAAACTCTCAAAGTATCTAAATACTCACAAAATACACTCAATAATCTAGAGAGAAAAAACTTGTTTCTGGTGTGATTTTCAATTCTAACTTAGCCCTCTATTTATAGGAAAATGTTAGCACGCCAAAGCAGACTTAACCTGCAACCTGATGGCTTTACCTGCTACTATTCCCACCCACCACATTTGAATAAAAATCTCAGCACATTTCTTCACCAACCAAAAGTGGGGCCCACCAATTTTAGAATTTCCCACCAAAATGATTAACTCCGAAAATTCAACAATTTCTGAACCAGTCATCTCGTAAAATTCATAATAAATCATACGTTCATTTTTAACGGTTCAAAATTTGTGGACATATACTCAACTTATATATGTATAACATATCCAAAAATTACCACGATCCAACGATCGGATTAAAAATTATAACCCCTGCAAAATATCTTAAAAACCCTGATTTTTAATACCTCCATTCCGACAAAAATACTGATAAAAACCTCAACATTAACTCCTTCATTTTTAACCACAAAAATATATCCCTCATTTATATCCACATAAAATAAATATTTCCTTATCATATGAATCAATAATTAATTATTCACAAATAATATTACAGAATCACATTTATGACAAGCAGACCGTTCCCAGGAAAGAGGGGGTTTTTTAATAAGAATTTCTCCTTACTGGCGCGCAATTAGATGACCAAATCTCTCCTTAGACAGAACTTTTTTGACATTGCCAATAATGTTATCTAATAATATTATTCAAATAATATGAATTATTGATATGATAAAGAAAAATACTGTGCGGCAACAATTATTGAAACAACAATAACATAAAATATCAACGCAGCAATTATTAAATCAATAAAATAAAATATTGAATAATAACTACTGTAACAATTATTGAGTAGTGCCTTCTTACGTAAGAATCAATAATTGGTGCAATACCGTGTGCTACTGTATTTTAACCACTGGGTATTCCAACGGTATTAACGGTAACAACTACGCCGTTATTTATAAACAACTTATACTTGTCGTTTTCTTCATCCAATCGCTTTCCGTTATGGGACCCACACAAGGCTGCGCCGTCGTACGAATATTCCCCGACAGCAAGAATATTCCAAACGAATATTCCCCGACAAAATGAATATTTTATAACCACTTGCTTATTTTGCAAAATTTGCACATTTCACCCATAACCAAAGTATTATATCAAATTAACCCCTTATTATTCACAATAATATTTAGAGAAAATTTAATTTTATTCATTAATAAGCTGGGGTCTTACATTATTTCTTACGAATATTGAAAGAAAATAATATCCCTTACCTTACTAGGAGAGTAATTTCGACTGGTATAACGAAGATATTCTTGAAGAAAACTTGCACTGTTTTTTACACTCAAAGTTTTCTTAAACTCAAAAGAAATACACTCAATATTATAGAAGAAGAATTCTCTGATTCTGGTGTGATTTTTATTTCTAAACTAAACATCATATTTATAGGAGAATGGCAGGGCACTATTTGAAATCTTCACAGGTGAACAGAAAATTCTTCACGGGCGAATTCGTCAGATTTTTCTGATTTTCACTATACAACACTATACAGTACTATGCAATAGTATGCAGTACTATACAATATAAAATAAAAACTGAGATAACTTTCTACCGACGATTTTGAAAAATGAGTAAGTGGGGTTCCATGTAATACGCCAAATTTATAATAAATACTTCATGAAAAACTCCTTTATTTATCACAAATCACTTGACTAAACACATTTTTAATCTTTCAACAATTATTCATCATTAATATTATAACTCACAATATTAACAACCAGATCATTTTCGGAAAAGAGGGGGCTTTCCGATAAGGACCTCTTCTTATTGGCGCGCAATTAGATGACCTAACCCCTTTCCTCGATAAAACTTTCTAGACATTGTCAATAATATAAATAATAATATGAATAACTGTGTCGTCTCAATTATTGATTTAATAATATAAAATATTATGCATATGATACTGTGACAATAATTAAATCAATAATATGAGATACTATGTAGCAACTACTGTTGTAATAATTGAATAAAACTGAGTGACTTCTCACGTAAGCATCAATAATCAGAGATACTGTATAATACCGTGTGCTACTGTGCAATCACGCGTATTACTGTACTTTTATCACCGGGTATTTCAATAGTTAACGGTAAAAGTTTTGTCGCTATTTTTATAAAAATGTTATTTCTGTCGCTTTCTAAATTCGATAGTAATTCCGTTGTGGGGTCCACCAATTATTGTGCCGTCGTACGGATATTTCTTGATAAAATGAATATTTTCCGACCAAACGAATATTTTATGACAACTTGCTTACTTTATAAAATTTAAAAATATTACCCACAACTATAATATTATATCAAATCCACACCTTATTATTCAAAATAACATTTAGAAAAAATTAAATATTTATTCATAAATTGTTGGGGTCTTACATTTTTATAAAAAGTTTATTTCTGTCGCTTTCTAAATCCAACAGTAATTCTATTGTGGGGTTCACCAATGATTGTGTCGTCGTACGAATATTTCTTAATAAAACGAATATTCATCGACCAAACGAATATTTTATGACAACTTGCTTACTTTGTAAAATTTATAAATATTACCCACGACTATAACATTATATTAAATCCACACCTTATTATTCAAAATAACATTTAAAAAAAAATAAATCTTTATTCATAAAAGTTGGGGTCTTACAATACATACATTACCATCACTATAAAATTAATCCTTCGGGATACTTCAATGAGATTTATTGGTCACTACATATTGGATAATTGGACACCTGTTTATTGCGCTATCTAATTTTAGAATTTCGACATACTATAACTGGATACTTTCAAATTAAAATTTAAAAAATATTATAAATTGGATAAGTAATAATGAAATTCCTCAATATGTTTAATGTGTTAAAATAATCAAAAGGTAAATAGTAACCAACATGATGAAGTTCTGTCACTCACTAATATGCATTTGGTTACCTCTAAAGGAAAGAATCCAAAAAACCCAATATGAACAAACAAACAATATCAAACTACTTGTAATATAATCAAAGACCAATTAGCAGTATCCAAATATATAAGCACTAGTAACCAAAATATAATCAACAGATTTTCAAAACTAAATTAATCAACCTCCATATTGTCAAAAAGTACCTAGTAACCAAATCAGAATATAACAGTATCCAAACGAAGCATCGACGACCACAAAAGAACCAAACGAAGCAGCGACGTCTGGAAACTTAAAAACAAAGCGGCGGCGCACTGAACTCAAAAACTGAGTACCAAAAACAGGCAAAAGAATGTACCGACGGAGAGTGCAGACGACTGCCGACAAAGACGGAGCGGACAGCGACGGCAACGGGAGATCAACACCGACAGGAACGAAAAGAACGCCGACATAAATCAAAAAGAGAAGAAGAGAAATTTAGTTTCCAAGTTCTCAAATTAAAAAATAAGCGTTTTCAACTAAAGAAGCCTTTAGTAAAAAAGAGAGAGAAACAACAAAGGAGAAAGTCATGCAATTCAAATTGCCACAGATTAGGCAACCAACCGAGAACAGTTACCATTACAGAACTGATTTGCCACATTAGCAACCCATTAAAACACCCAACTAAATTAAAGGGATACCAAATGCACTAAATTTTGTAAATAAATTATTTAAAATGTATTAACTCTGTAAATATTTTTTCCATACACTTTTGTTGTAATATTTTCTAAAAATGTACTAGGAAGTGTAAATAATCCTAACGGTATTTACCGGTACAGAACTGGTTAAACCGGTTCGGTACACCGATTTAAACAGTACCGATTTCGGTATCTATTTTTGGGTAATTTCAATATTCGATATGGTTTGGTGCGGTACGGTAATTTATCGTTGCACACCACTAAGGGGAAGGGAACAAAATTAAATTCCCTTCAAATCTCATGTTTGTGAGTTTTGTTAGGGGAAAGAGAAGAGATTTGGAGAAAAAATTGATTTTATTTTTGACTCAAATTTTTTTCCCCAAAAGTTGGTGGATGGAAAAGGATGAGAATGTTAAATATTTTATATTACCTAAAGTAACCTTTTAAAATAAATGATGTCATTTATTACATTAATATGAAAGGGTAATATAGTAATAGTGTAGTTTAAAAATAAAAAATATTTTTACTTCTCTTCCCTTCCCTTTTACCAAACTCACAAATAAGAAAAAATATAATTAAAATCTCATCCATTCTATTTCTTTCTAAAACTCACAAACATGACAAGAAAAAATTATAATCCATTATCATCCCTTCTCATCTGGTCCTCTCCTATACTTTTTCTTCCTATAGCATTTTTCCAAACTCACAAAAGCAACATTATAATTCATACAAATCCCATATATGGATACACTTTATAATTATAATTTGACGTAAACTTATGACAATATATAATAATACTCTTGCAATATACTACTCCCTTCGTTCTTAATTATTTGATATTTTAGAATTTTTTATTTTTCCATAATTATTTGACGTTTGTTCAAATCTAGGAGAATTAATGACAATTTTTTTAAAATTACCCTTTATTACTCTACCTATTTTTTTGATACTTTAAACTCTTTCTCTCTCCTTATCCAACAAAACTCTCCTTATCTTAATTAAGGGTATTATAGACAATTGAGTACTATATTTAATACTTTCTAATCATTATCTTAATTCTTGTATCCACCTCTGAAACGTCAAATAATTAGAGACGGAGGTAGTACTATAATTGTATAGTAGGTAGTGGGAATAATGTACTAGGGGTAGGGGTAGGGGTAGGGTGCGTAATTACTATAAATCTTAATCCACACTCGATACGATAATGGAATGTCCTAAACAACCTACCAGATGGGTTGTGCAGTTAGCTTGGAATGTGTGGTACACAATTAATGTACAAATTTAGGAATAAAAGATTATTTCAAGTTAAAGGCTGCTACAATTGGGAAAACTAATGTTTTAAGGCCAGCAAGAACTCAACAACTACGGCAATCTGGTCTAGTTTAGTTTCTTTAAATTTTATTAATTAAAAACCCCATAGGCCATAGCTAGCTATTATATTAACGCAAATTCTTTTAGTAATAAAAAATCTTGGACACCAAGGCAAGAATGTCGGATTCGGATCCAAACACAACATCACAAAAATCAAACTCATCCTTCATTAATTCAGCAAACTCGAAAAACCAAAAGATCTAAAAACTCCAAAGAAAGGCAATCTTACTAGATAAAGATCATAACTTTCCACTTCACCCATAAAAAAATCTCCAAATTCTGCTCGAACGAATTTAAGAAAACAAAATAAAAATGATACTTTTTAATCTGCAGACGAATTGATTTTTAAGGAAAGACAAAAATGATAATTTACTAGTGGGTCTATCGTCCGCGGTTTAGTTCTGCACATTTCCTCGTATTAAAATGCGGACGTGGTATTATTTTTACCGTCAGATCCGCGATTGGACGACCACAATCTGTTATAAGGATAATCTTAATTTTACAAAATGTCAGCTATAAATCGGCTCTTATATATATTTATATTTATTTGTAAATTTATTTTGAAAATTTGTGAGCCATGAATGGAGATCTTCACGGGGGCATACATGTTTAAAAAGTGAGTAGGAGTCATCTCCACGACTATGGCACAAGATTTGTGGCAGATGGAGACCGAAAATCCAAGTAAGCAATCTCCATCACATGCCCTTAATTCACATCTCTCCCCTTCTCACCTTAATACCTTATCTCTTTCCTTTAGCTCATGGACCCACACTCATTGTTTCTCTTTTAACTTCTGTTATAATTGGTTATATAGTATTTGAAGCGTTTAATCCTTTTGAAAATTTAAACACATTTCAAAGTTTCATTCTTTTAGGCCAAGTTTATTTTAATATAATTTATTTAACTCATAAATATAATATATATTATTTATATAAAAATAGTGCGATGATGCTATTAACGCAAACGCTAATAAGTAAATAAATAATTTTATTTGCATTTTCTTATATTTTATTTTGTCCCCAAAATATATTATGTGCTTTATAAAATTTAGTATTTTTGTCTTTAAGCTCCTAATTGAATTTAAATAATACATGATGATAAAACAATTTGAAACAGAATCAAATGTAACAATTTTTTAAACCATAGATTTAAAATATTTATTTTTATGAACCGGATTTTCATTTTGGTGGTACTCAAATCCAATCAAGTTAAAGAGATAAGATATGAATTTTAATTGGAAGACATTGATACCCTTATTTGATTTTATTGGAATTAATAGCTTGTCGTGCCTCTAACTATTTTAATTTCTATTGAAAGATAAGACTTACATTCAGTGTTTGAGATAAAAAAGAAAAGAATAAAAACATAGTTTATAATGGAAAGAAAAGAATAAAAAATTACTAAGCTCTTTCTGTTGTTACTGCGTTTATAAAGAAAAAAAAACTACTTATATTTCAAATTTAAGTTATTAAGTTACTCTTAAATTAGGTTAATTATATTTATAAACTAGAAGGAATATTAGGAATTATAAAATATATTCTTGTGTTATTTAATTTTTTTCGTCCCGATCTGATCATTTTTGGACAGAAAAGTTTGGCAAGTAAAGTGACAAAAAATTTCAATAAGTCTTGGGGGACATTGTTCCAGTGACATTCTAGCGACTTTTTTTTTAATTTTTTTTTGGTTTTTTTTATTACCTCCCACAAAATGTATAGTATTTATTCTAATTGTAATTTTTAAAAAAAATAGTGTTTTAGGTGTAATTTGGATACATACAAGAAATAGGGTCTATATATGACCCCAACTTTTATAAATAAAGATGAATTTTCTATAAATATCATTTTTGAATATTATGGAGTTAATTTGATATAATGTTATAGTTGTGGGTAATATTTATAAATTTTGCAAAGTACGTAAGTTGTTATATAATATTCGATTGGTCGGGGAATATTCGTTTTAACAGAGAATATTCGTACAACGGCACAATCATTGGTGGACCCCACAACGGAATTATTGTCGGATTGAGAGAACGACAAAATTTTTTTATTAAAAATAACGGCGGAAGTTTTACCATTGTTACTGTTGAACTACTCGGTAGTAAAAGTACAGTAATACGTGTGGTTGCATAGTAACACACGGTATTGATTATTAATACTTATGTGAGAAGTTACTCAGTTTGATTCAATTATTGTCAGTTAATAATATGAATTATTTAGCGATAATGACGTTTTGTTTTATTCGTATTATTAACGTAATAAAACAGAAACATCTTTTTATATAAAACAGAATACTTTATTAAAGTTATTTTATAAATAGAATATATTATATTTTATTTAAAAGATTTTTCTTTAAATATGGACCATCAGATTAAAGTAATCAAATTCATCCTTCATTAATTCAGCAAACTCGAAAAACCAAAAGATCTAAAAACCCCAAAAAAAGACAATCTTACTAGATAAAGATCATAACTTTCCACTTCACCCATAAAAAAATCTCCAAATTCTGCTTGAACGAATTTAAGAAAACAAAAAAAAAATCATACTTTTTAATCTGCAGACGAATTGATTTTTAAGGAAAGACAAAAATGATAATTTACTAGTGGGTCTATCGTCCGAAGTTTAGTTCTGCACATTCCCTCGTATTAAAATGTGGACGTGGTATTATTTTTACCGTCAGATCCGCGATTGGACGACCACAATCTGTTATAAGGATAATCTTAATTTTACAAAACGTCAGCTATAAATCGGCTCTTATATATATTTATATTTATTTGTAAATTTATTTTGAAAATTTGTGAGCCATGAATGGAGATCTTCATGGGGGCATACATGTTTAAAAAGTGAGTAGGAGTCATCTCCACGACTATGGCACAAGATTTGTGGCAGATGGAGACCGAAAATCCAAGCAAGCAATCTGCATTTCCTTGTCTCTTTCCTTTAGCTCATAGATTGGTTATATAGTATTTGAAGCGTTTAATCCTTTTGAAAATTTAAACACATTTCAAAGTTTCATTCTTTTATATAGTATTTGAAGCGTTTAATCCTTTTGGCAAGTAAAGTGACAAAAAATTTCAATAAGTCTTGGGGGACATTGTTCTACTGACATTCTAGCGACTTTTTTTTTTAATTTTTTTTTGGTTTTTTTTAGTACCTCACACAAAATGTATAGTATTTATTCTAATTGTAATTTTTATAAAAAATAGTGTTTTAGGTGTAATTTGGATACATACAAGAAATAGGGTCTATACAGTCTGTACAACCCTGCTTCTTATATGTATCCAAATTACACCTAAAACACTATTTTCTATAAAAATTTCAGTTAGAATAAATACTATATATTTTTTGGGAGGTACTAAAAAAAACCAAAAAAAAAAATCGCTAGGATATTGCTAGAACAATGTCGCCCTAGAAGTACTCAAAAATTTTGGCCACTCTTTTCTTTTACCGTACATTAAAAAATTCAATAACAAAACAATTGAACAAAAAACTTAATTTTTCGATAAGTATAAGAATTGTGTGTAATCAAACTACTCTTTCTTTTAATTCCAAATTCTAAAGATTTTCTCAGAAAAGAAAAGTGAAAAAATATAACATTAATCATTACCATCAATTATCATACATTTGTCATTTGAGACAAAGATTAGGATTCGGTTAGCATGAAATGAACTTCATGGTAAATTCACTTTATAACAAATACAATACTGACACGTAGGCGGAGAGATTACCCTCTCGTCTGTGTGTCAGCACTGTATTGAATATGAAGTAAACTTATCATAAAGTTCACTTTATACTAATCACTCCCCAAATATTAACATTATCCTTCCGCGGCAATATCAAATGCATGTTAGGAGTACTTTTCAATCTTAACAAGTGCATTAATATCAAAATTTACACTCCACGCATATTAGTGCATTTAACCTTATTCTTTTTGTAAATATCTGTTAATTATAGAGATGTTATTCATTCTACAAATATCTTACTGTAATTAGAGGTGTTTCATACTTTCTTTTATTTCTTTTTTTAAATAAAAATTATATATACATTTTTAAAACTATGATTCTAAATAAAAAATTATTTTTTAAAACTTATTCCTCATTTAGTGGAGTAAAATGATAATATATAATCTACTTAGGTTTTTTTTTTTAAGAATACTTTCTTCTAACGGGTAAGCCCGAATATGTGACATTGCATAGTGAAGTGAAAGAGACCTTTATCACTAGACTATGACGTTAGATTTGATATACTTAAAATATAAATATCTAGTAATTGTTTGTGCCTGATGGTACTGCGTAACAAAATTCTCTCTGTTTCAATAATATGAAAATTAGAATGAATTTGAACCGTCCTTGTGCTTTCCCATCCAAATTAATTAGAATGAATCTGAACCGTTTTTGTGCTTTTCCGTCCAAATTCAAATTGGGTTCTATCTTATTGTTATAGATTGTATTTTAATTAGGGGTGTGCATAATTTCCGATTTTTTCGATTTTTAGAACCGAACCGGCCGGTTCAAGACAAAAAGAACCGGTCTGGTTTTGGTACCAAAAAAATCGGTATATACCTATTTTTCGGTATCGATTTCGGTACAGAGTTTTTACGGTTCGGTATTACCGAACCATACCGGTATATACCTATTTTCCAATTTTTTTTATTTATTAATAACCAATTAATAATAATAATAAAATAATGATTATAATAATAATAAAATAATACTTATATTAATTTTCAGTATTTATTCGATAAAAATCGATACCAAATCGATAAATTGTTTCGATATACTGGTCTAACTGATATTAATATCGATATCAAATTTTGACTAATTTCGATACTGATCTGAACCGGACCGGACCGATATTTACCCGTGCACATCTTAAATTTTAGTAGTTTTATGTATTTTATAGTCTAAAAATGAAAAAAAAAAATGGTCAATTTTGCTATTTTGGGTTTGGGTGTGTGGATAAAACGTGTACTATCCGCCAATCAGAACACAGAGAAATCTAAGGCAATAGTAAAATCATCTATCCCACAGGCCACAGCGGGTGACCACTCTCAAAAATAAACTAATCAAGCAAGCACATCCATTTTTCCCCATAAACAACAACCCAATTCGTCGAACAAACCAATCCCACCCATAGACCCCTTTTTCTCTCTCCTCCCAAAAATTCTCTCTCTAAACTTTTGGGGGCTGGAATTTGGACAGAAGAGGGCTGAATTGAGCAGCAGTAATGGCTGTTTCAAGCGCGTTTGCGGGGGCAAAAATGGAGACTATTCTCCTCAGCAATGCTGCCACGGCTGCTTCTTCATCGGTTTCTCAGTTCCATCAAATTGGGATGTTTTGCAAACCCAGAAAATCCCTAATTCAGAAAGGTCTCAGCAGCAGTATCAGGTGTGAGGTTCAGACCACTGACAAAATTAACATGGCAGCGGCTTCTTCTTCAAGTCTCTCTGCTCTGGAGCAGCTCAGTCTCTCTGCTCTGGAGCAGCTCAAAACTTCCGCTGCTGACAGTAATTTCTCTCTCTCTTAATGTGCTTCTGTGGAATTTGATTGTATGTAATCTGTTTGATAGTATGCATTATGCATTTTGGGTTCAGTTTATATTTCATGTTTATTGATTATTGTTATTGTTTGGGAAGGGTTGATTGGCTTAGAAATGGGAAATTTGTCAAATGGTAGCTCATTTGTTTGGAGAAAGAGGGATGCTAAGATATGTGTGATGAATTAATTATTTGTTCTTTGCATAAACGCTTGTTGCTTTGTCCCAAAATTCCAAGAAAGGAAGTCTTTGTCGGGGTTGTATTTTTTTTTTCCGTATAAAATTTATTGAAATTTAGATTTAGGAAGTTTCTTACGTGGAGTACATATAATTTAACCTACTCATCAACATAGTTCATTTGTCACAAATGTGTTATTTTCATTTACTTCTACATGATTACATATAGCTTTGACATCTTTAAGTCATGATGTCGTTTTGTATGATAAATTGTTCTTTTCATGCACTCTTGTTTGCTTGTTTCCGGATGTTTGTTTCTGTTAATTTTTGGATTTTTTTTCGATAAGTAAGGTTTGATCAAAAAGGGCAAATACACCACCGTAGTTGTCACCTTTTCAACATTTGGCTATTAAACTTTAAAAATATACAATCAACCGACTGAATTAATTAAATTTTTTGAATAAGACTATTCTGTTAAGTTAATCGAATGTCCGTTTATTTTTTACTTATGTGGCATTTAAAAAGAAAAAAGATTTCTAAATAAGCAGCCAAGAGCGATAAATTAATATTATGAATAAATTTTATTTTTTTAGTACAATTTTTTCTCTCTCTATTGTAGTGCGTCTTTCATCTTTCTTGACTTTCATCACCGGATCCATTAATCAATTTGGGGTTTCCTTGATTTAGATAGATAAACCCACCTCTCTCTCTATTGTTGTCAATTAATGAATTTGAACAGATTTTGACATTTGAACCCAACATGACTATCTTACTTGTACTCAAGTTCGATTATTCATTGGACTTGTCGGCAAACTAAGGATGAAGGCAAAGAACCAACTTACACTCCTTCCGAATCACCAGCTTCATATTTTTTTATTGTAGCCACCATCCCTTCACTTGAAATCATCTGAAGTCATCATCCAAAGTATCCATCCATTATCTAAAATATAGGTATGATATGTATGAATCAATCCAAATTGAAACCCAAACTTTTTTTCGCAAATCGGTTACATTGAAAAATGGGTAAGAAAATGTTAATCTATGCTCTGTAATGGTGGAAGATGGTGAGATGGAGGATTAGAGCCACCCAAATTGATTACTTCAAAAAAATGGGTAAGAAAATGATAGATCTATGTTTTGTAATGGTGGAAGATGGTGAGATGGAGGATTAGAGCAGCCCAAATTAAACCTAGATGAAGAAGAGAATTTAGAAAAGAGAGAAACAAAAGTTTTTGAAAATTAAATTTTATTTTTTCTTTTTTAGTTCAGGTGTGGCTGCCAAATCCACACGGCATTGACCACTCCAATAATTATTTTTTCCTAATTTTTTCTTGCTGCCACATGAAAATATGGACTTCAATTTAACGAACGTTTAGTTAATTTAACAGAATGGTGCAATTAAATATTTTTAACAAGCCTAGTCGGTTGATTGTATATTTTTAAAGTTTAATGGCCAAATGCTGAAAATGAGACAACTACAGTGGTGTATTTGCCCTTTTTGCCGAAAGGTTTGTTACTATTTTCAAGGCATAAAATATGATTTACTATTTATTTATCAAAATAGGTTAATAATCAGACTTTGGCAGTTTGATGTTTCAAGTCAGCTGATTTATTAGAGTTGCACTGTCGTTATACATCTATTTTTTTCTTTTTTTTTTGGGGGGTGGGGTCGGGGCGTCTGTGCATCAAATAATTATTCAATAGTAATACAGTATAGCCCACAAAAAATGATAACCTGTTTATAAATCATGACCAATATGTTTCTCCTTTTATTGATCACAGTAGGATACTCTTGAGTTTCTTTCTTGATCTACTTTTCATTCTTCATTTAATTGAGAATCATTATTTCTGTTGGTAAGATCACAGGAGAGTTCTGTTCATGGCATATACACCTAAAGACATGAAATTTTCGTATTATGTTTCTAAAGCTTTATCTCTGATGACATCAGGGTATACAAAGGAGAGGAGCAGCATTGTAGTCATTGGGCTTAGTATCCACACTACACCGGTTGAAATGCGTGAAAAACTTGCTATTCCCGAAGCTGAATGGCCCCGAGCCATTAGTGAGCTATGTAGTTTGAATCACATAGAAGAGGCTGCTGTTCTTAGTACCTGCAACAGGATGGAGATATATGTTGTAGCTCTGTCTCGGCATCGGGGAGTCAAAGAAGTTACTGAATGGATGTCAAAGGTAATTCCTTTTCTGTTGTATTGTATATATACTCCCTTTTCAACCTGCAGCTGAAAGCCTGAAACTGTCTACTTTTACAAATTTGAGGCCATATACAAATGATATATATATTTTCCTGATATCATATATTTGATATATATATATATATACACACACACACACACACACACACACACACACATATATAAAACAGCTTTAGCCGTTAGGAAAGATATTTACATGTATTTCACATAGATTATAATGCTGCGAGTCTAACCAAGAA
This sequence comes from Panax notoginseng, assembly GCA_016801055.1. NCBI lineage: Eukaryota > Viridiplantae > Streptophyta > Magnoliopsida > Apiales > Araliaceae > Panax > Panax notoginseng. Next base: position 18,262,889 of record CM029021.1, read on the forward strand.
TTACTTGGCATAACTGACCTTGTGAATAACTGAAATGATCCCAACTGTCCTGGATGGTTGCTATCTGTTATATTTTTGTTCTTTCCCTTTCACCATCTCCTTTCTTGTGCTGCTTCATTTTCAGCAAAATATGGTCTGTTTCTGTACCGACTTTGTGGCCTATATCCTCATATAATCTTTTCTCATACATCGAAAACACCTCGTATTATGTTTTTCCTTGGCAGACAAGTGGGATCCCTGTTTCAGAACTTTATGAGCACCGATTTTTGCTGTACAACAATGATGCTACACAGCATATCTTTGAAGTATCAGCAGGGCTCGACTCGCTGGTGTTAGGAGAAGGCCAAATCCTTGCTCAGGTCAAACAAGTCGTTAAAGTTGGGCAAGGTGTTGTAGGCTTTGGGAGAAACATCAGTGGGCTGTTCAAGCATGCAATCAGTGTCGGCAAACGTGTTAGAAGTGAGCTAAATATTGCATCAGGGGCAGTTTCCGTCAGCTCTGCTGCTGTGGAACTGGCGTTAATGAAGCTTCCCGTATCCTCTCATACCACCGCTAGAATGTTGGTGATTGGAGCTGGCAAGATGGGAAAGCTTGTGATCAAACACTTGGTAGCAAAAGGATGCACAAAGATGGTGGTCGTAAACAGAAGTGAAGAGAGAGTTGCTGCCATTCGTGAAGAGCTGAAGGATGTTGAAATAATCTACCAACCCCTTACAGAAATGCTAACCTGTGCTGCTGAGGCAGATGTAGTCTTCACCAGCACTGCTTCAGAAACTCCATTATTTTTGAAAGAGCATGTAGTGGATCTTCCTCCTGTTAGCTCGAATGTTGGCAGTTTGAGACTTTTCATTGATATCTCCGTTCCTAGAAATGTTGGCTCTTGCATCAAGGACCTTGAGATCACACGAGTTTACAATGTGGATGACCTTAAGGAGGTTGTGGCTGCTAATAAGGAGGATCGGCTTCGAAAAGCAATGGAAGCCCAGACTATTATTGCTGAGGAGTCTAAACAATTTGAAGCCTGGAGAGATTCACTAGAGACTGTCCCTACAATCAAGAAACTGAGAGCCTATGCTGAAAGAATCAGACTTGCAGAGCTGGATAAGTGCATATCAAAAATGGGTGACGATATCCCAAAGAAAACACTGAGAGCAGTTGATGATCTTAGCCGGGGTATAGTAAACAAGCTCCTTCATGGTCCTATGCAGCACCTTAGATGCGATGGGAGTGACAGCCGGACTTTGAGTGAAACACTAGAGAATATGCATGCCCTTAACAGAATGTTCAGTCTCGAGACTGAGGTATCTGTGTTGGAACAGAAAGTTCGAGCAAAGGTGGAACAAACCCAGAAGTAAACTCCTTCGCAAAACAATTTAACACCACTGATTTTCATCTTTTGGAGTCCGAATAAGAGGTAAATTCCCTCACCCTGTCATTAATGTTTTAGCTGTCATACTCTTCAATTGGGCAGATAAACGGGTTGGGTCCTTGTGGGACTTCCCCATTCATTTATTGCATTAAAAAGTTTCTGCTGTATAACCCCCCTTGGGGTTCCTTCGTATCTTCGCATTGTCTTTGTAATTGATGTTTTGACGTTGTAGTATATATTATGGGTTAGTGTGAAGCTTGATCTATGTAATGAATGATCATTCCCACTTGTCCGTGGGAGGTTTCTGAAACAATATTAATTCTTGTAATTAATATTCTAATTTTTTGAGTATAGATTATGCTTCTCCTTGTATACGCCTGTTGAGATTTCTCCTCCAAATTTTGTATTATGCTTATGAAACGTTATTTTGGTAGATTGGAGCTAATTCATGCAGTTAGTGCCGCCATCCCGGATGCATGAGATAATAGGGAAATTCTGGGCAGATGGTCCTAAAGTGAATGAGAAAGTGGAAATTCTCTATGTCAGTTTAGACCTCTATTTGTTTCAGGGACAATGTTATAAAAATGGGTTATGTTCTTCGGAAAATGGCTTGCAGAAATATGAAAACGGCAAGTCATTGTCTGAAAAACTAAGCCTGATTGTGCATCAACCTGTTAGACACCTCTGTTTTACCACTTGCTCCATATCATACAAAACACCTCAAGGGAGGTTCATGATATATACCAACCTAGCATGTGCTGGTAGTACTTTTATAAACCTTTTGCTCAAGCTCAAAAATTCAAAACTTGCATTGGCATTTGCCATTGCCATTTATTCTCGCTTTGCATAGCAAAGAGTAGGGGTTGTACTTGTTCATGCTGTCGTGGAACGATGTTTTTAGATACAAGATATTGTATGAGGTCCTTCTGGATATTGCCATCGGTTAAAACTTCCGAATTTATCAGAAAGTTTGACATCAACTTTCGGTTTCATGTTAAGACCTGCTCCCTATATTTTAAGATTATTTTGACATTTTGAGGTTAATTTGCGGAATTCTAAAATTCAAAATCAATACAAACTTATTTAATTTTAGTAATAGCAAATATAATTAGGGGGTTACTATTTTCTCAAGAAAAAAAAATGATATTTCCATAAAGTTTCACTCACATGAAGGTGTGGAAATATTAATTTTCTTTATGAAAATATCAATTTCCAAATTGAATACCAAATAAAAAGTACTACTAACTATAATAATTGTTATTATTATTTTTTTGAAAATCCCACTATTTGGGAATACAATATAATTTTATGGTCAAGCACATCATTATACTATTACAATATCAAGAATCAATTAAACTTTACTAAAGAAGGAAGAAATAAACTCACCCGTAGTGAGAATCGGACTTCTCATAAGCTAATAATTTATATTTTAAAAATAAAAATGTATATTTAATTTTGTAACGAGGGGAGTATATAGACTTCCACATGATGCCTGAATACATGTTTATGCGTAAAGCGTGTTTTGATTCTTGTTTATGTCTATTTGTTCTGTATGTATACACATAACAAACTAACCACAAATTCCACTAAGGAATGAGGTATTATATATAAAAAGTTGTTCATAAAAATATTCTTATAATAATTCTGAAATGTAATCTTGTAAAATAATAATATATATTCTTTCAAGTTAAAATTTTATTCGCAAAACTCACAAACACGAGTAAAGAAAGTAAATTCCTTTTTACTTTCTCTCTAATTTTCTCTCTTTCGAATTTAATTTTTTATTTTTTTTTCCTTTTCTTCTCTTATAATTGTAGGGAAGGCTAAAATTCTACAAGTAGTCAATTTAAGCAAAAAGTGTAGCAACCTTTAGAATTAAGTATATGTATCAAAAAGAAGAACATATTGCTAGCTCAGCTCATGAAAGTTTGGTAAGCATTATGGGGAGAGGGGAATTGAAGTTAGATTGGCCAAATTAAACATATAGATGGGATAGGTAGTCACATAATCACAATTCACACATCTGTGCCTGCTTGCCTGCTGCCCCTCCTCCCTTTGCATGATTTGATCCCTTCCATTGTCTTTTTTTCTCAATTTGATGGGAGGTCCTCCTATCTGAGAAACAAGGAAATTTGAAAAAATATATCAGGAAAACAGCTAAAAGATGGACTATTTTGCTTTATTTAATTGCTACACTATGCATGAATAATGGTGATTGATTGGACAACACTAATGAACATGGGAAGGAGGGGGGGGGGGGAGGATCAATAAAATAAAATACTTGTCATCGGATGTTAGTATTTGGTTGCATCTGATTCTTGGGTGCAATTTTATTAAGTCTACTATTAATGATACTGACTAACATTATTCAACCATAGTAAGATATATAGAGTGAAGACTAAGTTTTGTAGTTAAAATTGAGATACTGTGATATTTAAATTTTAGGTTGGATTTTTGATTGTATGAATTTATTTTTGGGTCCTTAACACTAATATATAATAATTAGAAAGTACTTATAAAAATAAAACATATACAAAATATTTACAAAAATAACGCAACATCATATTACGTTGCTAAAATTACAGATCATTATCCCCTACACGTCAGTTATCGAAACTTCCAACAAACCGCACCTAAATTTAAGCAACTGAAAAAAAAATACAACTTTGATATCGAAAAAACATATCAACGACGTATCTATCGGAGAAGACGAAATCTCTTTTCGCGACGCAACTCTGAGATCGGAGAAGAACATAAAAGATCAACAGCAACTTCAAGATCTGTAACCGGAACTTACGTATTACACTAATTGTTGATTGTACTGCTGATTTGTTATAAATTTTTATACTGAGGTATTTGATTTACCAATTTATATGCATAGTGTTACCCCGTGTTTACTGCATATTCGTCTAATAGTTACCTTTCTCAGATCTTTCGCTCTTTAAATGGTCACAAAGTCAGATTAATAAATGTTTTAAATGCAAAATGCATTTGAAATTATGTTTTATACTTTGGTTACTAAATACATATAAATTAGTTACTGTTTATTATTGTTTTGGTTGCTGTATAATGTTTATTTGCTTGCTTTATAATTTTAAAGTTTATTCTACTGATGCTTTTTATACTATTGATTACTTATTAAATACGTTGATTACTAACCTACAACTATTGGTTACTGTCTAATCTGGATTTGGTTAGTAAATAATGCTGACTTGGTTACTGTGTAAAATTACAATAGTTACTGCATAATACTACCCAGTTCATGTTCTGGTTACTGTCATTATATAGTTTGGTTACTGTTTAACATTGATTTGGTTACTTTACACACCATAAGCTAACAGTAACCAAAAATATACTAAAGGTTGCTTCATCTGATATACTGGTCAGTGAAATATCGCTTCTAATATAAAATTTGATTGACAATGTTGTTGTGTATTATACAGTTGAATGATTGACAATGCAAAATGTATTTAAAATTATGTTTTACATTCTGGTTACTAAATACATATAAATTGGTTACTGTTTATTATTGTTTTGGTTGTTGTATAATATTTATTTGCTTGCTTTATAAGTTTAAAGTTTATTCTACTGATGCTTTTTATACTAATGATTACCTATTAAATACATTGGTTACTAACCTACAACTGTTGATTACTATCTAATCTGGATTTGATTAGTATATAATGCTGACTTGGTTACTGTGTACAATTGCAATGGTTACTACATAATATTTCCCCAGTTCATGTTCTGGTTACTGTCATTATGTAGTTTGGTTACTGTCTAACATTAATTTGGTTACTTTACACACCATAAGCTAACAATAACCAAAAATATACTAAAGGTTGTTTCATCTGATATACTGGTCGGCGTGTTTTATACTGATATGTTATGTAGATAATTACTTATTAACTGCATTGGTTACCTGCATGCAACTGTTATAATTTAATTGGTAACTATATCATCATATTGATTGTTTCATTGTAAGATGCATGTAAATATGTGATTTATGTTCTAGTTACTATTAATGTGTAGCTTGGTTACTGTCTAATATTAATTTTGTTACTTTATAATTAGTGTTTTTATTACAAAATACATGTAAAAATATGTTTTATATTCTGGTTACTAAGTACATATAAATTGGTTACTATTTATTATTGATTTGGTTACTGTATAATGTTTATTTGGTTGCTGTATATTTTAAATGTATATTCTACTGATATTTTTTATATTGATGGTTACTTATTAAATACATTGGTTACCTTCCTGTAACTGTTGGATCTTTAAGTACATATTGATGTTTTTTATATTGTTTGTTTTTGCTGTAAAATGTATGAAAAAATATGTTTTATATTATGGATACTAAGTAAATATATGTTGGTTACTGTCTAATCTGAATTTGGTTAGTATATAATGCTGACTTGGTTACTGTGTAATATTACCATGGTTACTGCATAATATTAATGTGTTTTATACTGATTTTTTTTATATTGATGATTACTGATTAACTACATTGGTTACCTTCATACATCTGTTAGTCTTTAATTTGTAACAAAATTATTATTGATGGAAAGATTAATCCAGGAGCAATTTGGTTATTTTTGTCAAGTTTGGAGTGTCGGATTTTAGCGTTTTCGCAGCCTAATTTCATTGAAAACGGGTCAACGATCAAGTTTGCAGGGTTTTTTGGTCAAATTCCATCATTTAGGCCTTCAAAATTACATGTAAAAATATGGTTTATGTTCTGGTTACTAAGATTATGTAATTTGGTTATTGTCTAATATTAATTTGGTTACTTTACAATGTTTATTCAGTTGTCAGACAATAGAAACTGACAGTAATCAATACAACAAATTTAATTGTTTACATAAATATATAATTGTTTACTGTTAGTAACCATTAATCACATGGTTGGTAACATTTTTGATGGTGTACAGTAACCAAGATTGATGTTGATTAATATTTTAATTTTTGATTCCATCACGAGTTGTCAATATAAAGTAAACATATACATTGAACAATTGGTAACTTGTGACAACTCCAAAACAGGTCCATTCTATCTAACCTATTCTGAGTCGCCAAATACATGGTACAGAAAATAACTACAACTTTATTACAACAATTGTCGTGTAAAATACAACAACACATATTCTGTGAGTTTGGATACAAATATATACCAAATGTGACTCATGTTCCAACCGTGGACATCACCTCACAATGACACCTTACATAAAGGTATAGTCAAAAACTGTTTTAGAAATTAGAATCTTTGGGAAGTGCTCAAGGAAACCTTCGTACATGGGAGGCCATGCGTCTATGTTATGATAGATATCATATGGCCACAGAATTATTCTTGGTTGACCCAATAGACCGACCCAAAAAAAAACGAGAAGATTACTATCATATTCTTCCCAGTGGTGAATTTTCTATTGACATATCATTATCTCTACTGTCTCTAATTGAGAATTATGCTTCAAACAAACACCAAGATTATATAGGTAGTGCTCGTATATATACTCAGCAAGTGGATGAGCACATCCCTGTCTTATGATGACACGAGGTTGTATGTCGTTAGACATCTTGTATGATAGTGACAAAATACCTTTCCAACGTTGGATACACCTTACCCTATTGGATTCACCAAATAAACTACTAAATGAATTTTTCTATACTGCTTCGGGAGAACATCCATAGCTAGAGACCACCGTTCTATTTCCCCGTTACCCTCTCTCGACCCAGCTACACTTTTATTACCTGAAAGGAATTGTGAAGCAAAAAGGTGAGCACAACTAGCTCAGTAAAGAATATCATGACTAAAGATAATTAAATTATCAATAGCATTCATCAATAATAAATCAGAGATTTAGAACATATGGTAAATGATAAAAATTTCAACCATAGTTGCAGCGGAACGAGCAATCCATTAGAAGAGTCGAATAGACTATAAAGTCTATTATCTTCTCCATGTTAAAAATCCACCAACAATGTTTTATCCCTGTAACATCAATCAATAATTCTGGTCCACAATCATATGAATAACTCATAATCATAACTGTAGTTCTAAATTCCTCTTCTCATCCAGGACGAAGATAATTTTCATCACCTATCTTTACCTGAAACATCAAAGATCATGGTTATACCAAATCACAGTTCCTATTTATAATCATACTAACAAATTCATCTTTGCACTACGGGCCAAAGATATTCATCAATAGTTCATCTTTGCACTACAGGCCAAAGATATTCAACCACAGATCATCTTTGCACTACAGGCTAAAAATATTCATCAACAATTCATCTTTGCACTACAGGCCAAAGATATTCCTCAACAGTTCATATTTACACTACGGCCAAATATATTCATCAACAGTTCATATTTGCACTATAGGCTAAATATATTAATATCTCAAAGAAATATATAATCATTTCAGAATTAATATAAACAATAATTATAACCATGTTGATCAATTCACCTTTGCACTTAAGCTAAAGATATTCACTTATAAATTCAATGGTCATGATCATACCAGTCAACAATTCAAATTTGCACTACTGGCCAAAGAGAACCCATAGTCATGATCATACCAGAAATCTACCCATCTTTACACTCAAGTCAAAGAGAAATATCATCATTAGGGTTATAAAAATGTTATATATGATAATAAAATCAATATAATCAACATATAGATTTAATCTCAAGAGTAATATTCATAAACCAGCTATAATTTGGTCAGAAAAAGAAATCAATGTTGTCATGAATAGTAACTCGTGAATAGTAACTCATTAATAGTAAACTCGATACAAAAAGGTAGAAATTCCACAATAAAATATATACCAATATTTCGGTATAATGATATTGAAAGAATAATATTTCTTAAGCTTATAAACAATTTATTTTAATTGTTTACACTTTACTAAATAATACATTTAATCATCCTAAAATGCCAAACTCATAAGATTTCATCACCAATAACCAAAAACCCTCATCAAAAATCTGCATATACCTCATATAGGATTTTCAAGCCATAAAATCCAATTTTCTAATTTTCTTACTTCACAAAACATATTTAATTCATTTACTCATAACTAGACCATTTTCATAAAAAAATACCAAATCAGTTCTAAAAATATTTCTTTTCTGGAATTTAGCATAATATAGTCCCATAGTGAAAATATATTTTTCTCAGAATTTTTAAAAGTCATTTACTATTTTTCATATGGCCAAAATAGCCGAATATTTAGACATTTATCAAAAATTGTACTTTTATCTAAAAATTCTAAAATTCACAGAGTATACTCCTATCATATACATGTACTCCCAATAAATTTTTTATCAATTTTGGAGTTAACCACAAGAAGTTATAAGCGGTTACTTTGAAAATAGTACTTCCCCGTAAAATTCATAACTCTTAATCTATACATCCAAAAATCACCATTTTTGGACACAATCAATAAAACTCATCAAAATATCATTTTAAATTTTTTTAGAATTTTCTGAAGGACAAAAGAATTATGAACTGAAAAACATAATAACCCTTAAAATCCCTTACTATCCCTTACCTCAAAAGTGCAGTATTTCTGACTGGAATGCAAAGCTGAAGGAAACTTGCACTGAATAGCAACTCTCAAAGTATCTAAATACTCACAAAATATGCTTCATAATATAGAGAGAGAAAGAGAGAAAGCTTATGTTTCTGGTGTGATTTTCAATTCTAACTTAGCCCTCTATTTATAAGAAAATGTTAGCACGCCAAATCAGACTTAACCTGTAACCTGATGGCTTTACCTACTACTATTCTCATCCACCACATTTGAATAAAAATTTCAGCACATTTCTTCACCAACCAAGAGTGGGGCCCACCAATTCTAGAATTTTTGACCGAAATGATTAACTCCGAAAATTCAACAATTTCTGAACCAGTCATCTCGTAAAATTCATAACAAATCATACGTTCATTTTTAACGGTTCAAAATTTGTGGACATATACTCAACTTATATATGTATAACATATCCAAATATTACCACGATCCAACGGTCAGATTAAAAATTATATCCCTCGCAAAATATCTTAAAAACCCTAATTTGATTTTTAATACCTCCGTTCTGACAAAAATACAGATAAAACACCTCAACATTAACTCCTTCATTTTTAACCACAAAAATATATCCTTCATTTATATCCACATAAAATAAATATTTCCTTATCATATGAATCAATAATTAATTATTCACAAATAATATTACATAATCACATTTATGACAACCAGGCCGTTCCCAGGAAAGAGGGGGCTTTTCAATAAGAATTTCTCCTTACTGGCGCGCAATTAGGTGACCAAACCTCTCCTTAGACAGAACTTTCTAGACATTGCCAATAATGTTATCTAATAATATTATTCAAATAATATGAATTATTGATCTGATAATGGGAAATACTGTGCAATGACAATTATTGAACAATAATAATATAAAATTTCAACGTAGCAATTATTGAATCAATAAAATAAAATATTGAACAGTAATTACTGTAACAATTATTGAGTAGTGCCTTCTTACGTAAGAATCAATAATTTCAAAAATACTATGCAATACCGTGTGCTACTGTGCAATAACGCGTATTACTGTATTTTAATCACCGGGTATTCCAACAGTGTTAACGGTAACAACTACGTCGTTATTTATAAAAACTCAATTTTTTGTCGTTTTTTTCATCTAATCGCTTTCTGTTATGGGGCCCACAAATAACTGCGCCATCGTACGAATATTCCCCAACAGAAAGAATATTCTACGACCAAACGAATATTCCCCGACAAAAATGAATATTTTATAACCACTTGCTTATTTTAAAAAATATTCATATATCACCCTTAACTTTAACTTTTTATCAATTTAACTGTTTACTAAATAAAAAAATTGAATACTTTTATTTCATAAAATTTGGGGTCTTACAATCTCCCCTCCTTATAAAATTTCGTCCTCGAAATTTACGTACAAAGAGTTGAGAATACCTTGTTTTCATTTCATATTCCATCTTCCCTGTCATCATGATTTTCCAATGCTCATCTCCTATATTTCAGATATCATTCTAGAATACAGCTTCAAAACAAGGGTTAATTAAACAAATTAACATATCACATAATATCCCGATATTATGACTGACCAACAAATAAGCTTAGGTAGGACACACTAGCGAAGGATTTACTCATCTCTCCCCTCCTAGTTATATTCCCCGATCTCCACCAGAGATCATATCCCTAAGCTCTGATACTAAATGTGACAACCCCAAAACAGGTCCATTCCATCTAACCTATTCTGAGTCGCCAAATACATGGTACAGAAAACAACTACAATTTTATTATAACAATTGTCGTGCAAAATACAACAACACATATGCTGTGAGTTTGGATACAAATATATACCAAATATGACTCATGTTCCAACCGTGGACATCACCTCACAATGATACCTTACATAAAGGTATAGTCAAAAACTGTTTTAGAAATTAGAATCTTTGGAAAATGCTCAAGGAAACCTTCGTACATGGGAGGCCATGCATCTAGGTTATGATAGATATCATATGGCCACAGAATTATCCTTGGTTGACCCAATAGACCCCAAAGAAAAATGAGAAGATTACTATCATATTCTTCCCAATGGTGAGTTTTCTATTGACATATCATTATCTCTACTGTCTCTAATTGAGAATTATGCTTCAAACAAACACCAAGATTATATAGGTAGTGCTCGTATATATACTCAGCAAGTGGATAAGCACATCCCTGTCTTATGATGACACGAGGTTGTATGTCGTTAGACATCTTGTATGATAGTGACAAAACACCCTTCCAACGTTGGGTACACCTTACCCTATTGGATTCACCAAATAAACTACTAAATGAATTTTTCTATACTGCTTCGGGAGAACATCCATAGCTAGAGACCACCGTTCTATTTTTCCGTTACCCTCGCTCGACCCAGCTACACTTTTATTACCAGAAAGGAATTGTGAAGCAAAAAGGTGAGCACAACTAGCTCAGTAAAGAATATCATGACTAAAGATAATTAAATTATCAATAGTCATCATTAATAATAAATCATAGATTTAGAACATATGGTAAATGATAAAAATTTCAACCATAGTTGCAGCGGAACGAGCAATCCATTAGAAGAGTCAAATAGACTATAAAGTCTATTATCTTCTCCATGTTAAAAATCACCAACAATGTTTTATCCCTGTAACATCAATCAACAATTCTGGTCCACAATCATATGAATAACTCATAATCATAACTGTAGTTCTAAAATCCTCTTCTCATCTAGGACGACGATAATTTTCATCACCTATCTTTACCTGAAACATCAAAGATCATGGTTATACCAAATCACAGTTCCTGTTTATAATCATACTAACAAATTCATCTTTGCACTACGGGCCAAAGATATTCATCAACAGTTCATCTTTGCACTACAGGTCAAAGATATTCAACCACAGATCATCTTTGCACTACAGGCTAAAGATATTCATTAACAATTCATCTTTGCACTACAGGCCAAAGATATTCCTCAACAGTTCATATTTGCACTACGACCAAATATATTCATCAACAGTTTATATTTGCACTACAGGCCAAATATATTAATATCTCAAAGAAATATATAATCATTTCAGAATTTATATAAACAATAATTATAACCATGTTGATCAATTCACCTTTGCACTTAAGCTAAAGATATTCACTTATAAATTCAATGGTCATGATCATACCAGTCAGCAATTCAACTTTGCACTACTGGCCAAAGAGAACCCATAGTCATGATCATACCAGAAATCTACCCATCTTTACACTCAAGTCAAAGAGAAATATCATCCTTAGGGTTATAAAAATGTTATATATGATAATAAAATCAATATAATCAACATATAGATTTAATCTCAAGAGTAATATTCATAAACCAACTATAATTTGGTTAAAAAAAGAAACCAATGTTGTCGTGAATAGTAACTCGTGAATAGTAACTCATTAATAGTAACTCGTGAATAGTAACTCATGAATAGTAAACTCGACACAAAAAAGTAAAAATTTCACAATAAAATACATACCAATATTTCGGTATAATGATATTGAAAGAATAATATTTCTTAAGTTTATAAACAATTTATTTTAATTGTTTACACTTTACTAAATAATACATTTAATCATCTTAAAATGCCAAACTCATAAGATTTTATCACCAATAACCAAAAACCCTCATCAAAAATCTGCATATACCTCATATAGGATTCTCAAGCCATAAAATCCTATTTTCTAATTTTCTTACTTCACAAAACATATTTAATTCATTTACTCATAACTAGACCATTTTCATGAAAAAAATATCAAATCAGTTCCAAAAATATTTCTTTTCTGAGATTTAGCATAATATAGTCCCATAGTGAACATATATTTTTCTCAGAATTTTTAAAAGTCATTTACTATTTTTCATATGGCCAAAATAACCGAATATTTAGATATTTATCAAAAATTGTACTTTTATTTAAAAATTCTGAAATTCACAGAATATACTCCTATCATATACATGTACTCCCAATAAAAATTTCATCAATTTTAGAGTTAACCACAAGAAGTTATAAGCGGTTACTTTGAAAATAGTCATTCCCCGTAAAATTCATAACTCTTAATCTATACATCCAAAAATCACCATTTTTGGACACAATCAATAAAACTCATCAAAATATCATTTCAAATTTTTTTAGAATTTTCTGAAGGTCAAAAGAATTATGAACTGAAAAATATAATAACCCTTAAAATCCCTTACTATCCCTTACCTCAAAAGTGCAGTATTTCTGACTGGAATGCAAAGCCGAAGAAAACTTGCACTGAATAGCAACTCTCAAAGTATCTAAATACTCACAAAATATGCTTCATAATATAGAGAGAGAAAGAGAGAAAGCTTATGTTTCTGGTGTGATTTTCAATTCTAACTTAGCCCTCTATTTATAGGAAAATGTTAGCACGCCGAATCAGACTTAACCTGTAACCTGATGGCTTTACCTGCTACTATTCTCACCCACCACATTTGAATAAAAATCTCAGTATATTTTTTTACCAACCAAGAGTGGGGCCCACCAATTCTAAAATTTTTGACCAAAATGATTAACTCCGAAAAATCAACAATTTCTGAACTAGTCATCTCGTAAAATTCATAATAAATCATACGTTCATTTTTAACGGTTCAAAATTTGTGGACATATACTAAACTTATATATGTATAACATATCCAAATATTACCACGATCCAACGGTCGGATTAAAAATTATAACCCTCGCAAAATATCTTAAAAACCCTAATTTGATTTTCAATACCTCCGTTCTGACAAAAATACAGATAAAACACCTCAACATTAACTCCTTCATTTTTAACCACAAAAATATATCCCTCATTTATATCCACATAAAATAAATATTTCCTTATCATATGAATCAATAATTAATTATTCACAAATAATATTACATAATCACATTTATGACAACCAGGCCGTTCCCAGGAAAGAGGGGGCTTTTCAATAAGAATTTCTCCTTACTGGCGCGCAATTAGGTGACCAAACCTCTCCTTAGACAGAACTTTCTAGACATTGCCAATAATGTTATCTAATAATATTATTCAAATAATATGAATTATTGATCTGATAATAGAAAATACTGTGCAATGACAATTATTGAACAACAATAATATAAAATTTCAACGTAGCAATTATTGAATCAATAAAATAAAATATTGAACAGTAATTACTGTAACAATTATTGAGTAGTGCCTTCTTACGTAAGAATCAATAATTTCAAAAATACTATGCAATACCGTGTGCTACTGTGCAATAACGCGTATTACTGTATTTTAACCACCGGGTATTCTAACAGTGTTAACGGTAACAACTACGCCGTTATTTATAAAAACTCAATTTTTTATCGTTTTCTTCATCTAATCGCTTTCCGTTATGGGGCCCACAAATAGCTGCGCCGTCGTACGAATATTCCCCGACAGAAAGAATATTCTACGACCAAACGAATATTCCCCGACAAAAATGAATATTTTATTACCACTTGCTTATTTTAAAAAATATTCATATATCACCCTTAACTTTAACTTTTTATCAATTTAACCATTTACTAAATAGAAAAATTGAATACTTTTATTTCATAAAATTTGGGGTCTTACATAACTGTTCTGAAATATTTTTATGTAAATTTGGTTACCCATCTAAAATAAAATGGTTACCTCTATATTCATATATTAATTACCAATTGGACCATTTCCAAATAACTTTTATAACTATTTAATTTAAAAGTATCCATGAGCTAGATAAATGAGAATCCTCACATGTACATTAAGTACTTGATAACTGTTCTAATATAAGTTTTTAATTATTTGGTTACTAACAAAAACTAAAATGGTTACCCTTATATGCAGGTTTAGATACCAACTGCACCTCTCAAACTATTTTTATTTTAATATGAGATCTATAAATGACTATCATATATATAAATGAGAACTCTTAATTGGAGTTTCTTATTCTATCATGATAACATGGTATAAATAAAATATATACATTTAACACTTTATAACAGTCCTGATACAAACTTATAATTATCTGGTTACTAATACAAATAAAAATGGTTATTGTATATATATAGGTTTGGATACCAACCTAACAATTCAACTGAAATAGCTGATGGATACTGTTCTGAATCAATTTTATGTAAATTTGGTTACTCACAAAAAATAAAATGGTTATCTCTATATGCAGATTTAAATAACAATTGTACAATTTTTAGATAATTTTTATGAGTATGTAATTTATAAGTATACATCAGCTAGATAAATAGGACACTCTCACATGTACATTTAACACTTGATGTTTGTCCTAATACAAGTTTGTAACTATCTGGTTACTAATAACAGTAATCATAATGTAACATAATAAAACAGTAACCACATAATTATATGATAGTAACCATAACAGGTTTTAATGGTAACCAAAACAGAAATATCATGTAATGAAATTCAGTTTAGGCAATCCATGTATACTAAACAATTACATATTAACCAGAATAAAAAATAAAAATAACCAAAATTCCACATTGAAGACACATAATAGTAGACAAACCATAAGGTAACAGTAACCAAAACATAATAAAGAAGTAACCAAATAGTTATATGAAAGTAACCAGAACATGTTTTAAAGGTAACCAAAATAGAAACAACCTGTATATCCAACCTAGTTTAGGCAACCCATGTATACTCTCACATGTACATTTAACACTTGATATATGTCCATATACAAGCTTGTAACTATTTGGTTACTACCAAAAAATAAAATGGTTACCCTTCTTTGCATGTTTGGTTACCAACTGCACCTTTCAAACAATGTATCAGATATAACTTAGAAGTAACAAATCCGAACTAACAAACAATGTCAAATAATTGATAATATAATCAAATATGTAATCCCATTTACATAAGCTCCAATAAACATTACATACTCATTAACCATAACAAATGGTTATGGATATATAACAAAAATCAAAGTACGAAACACAATTCAGAAGGACAAGACAACGACAACCGAACTAATTAAAATCTGGTACAAATCTTCTTGAAACTTTAGCTTTTTGGCTGCTGCTACTTTCTTCTTCATGGCTGCTCACATTCTCTAGAAAAGACTTCTGCATTATGAACCTGTGGGAAGAAGAGAAATACCTTGGAATTAGTGAATAGAGAACCCATGTAGGATGTGTTTATGGAAATAGAAGTAGAACTAGAAGAGCATAAACCTTGTAGAAGATATTTGAAGGAATTTACAAAAATATTACATCAATGTATACTAACCAAATACATGGTTTATTATGACTTGGGTTTATTATTTATAAAAATAATATATCAACAAACTAATGATGCCTTAAACTTTTCTAACTGACTTGAGTTCAATTTCTTGGTAATAATGCTTAGGACTTCCATGTCACACCAATATATAACTTTTCCAGTAAATTTTCTGTTGCATTCCTCATAGTAAAGTTCCCATAACTGCAAATAAATAAAATCAGATTTACAGTCATTAGTAACCAGATATAAATAAAATTTATATCATAAGCAGTTACGTAGTGACTAACAAATAAGAGCATACTAACCAAAATATAATATAACAATTACATAGTAGTCAAAACAAATTATAACAAATAACTAACATCCCACATTGACTGTACAATAATAGTTATCATATCATAATATAACATTAACCATACCATAATAAAGCAATAACCAAAAAGTTATATTATATAATCTAATGGTAACCAAAATATAAACAACATATAGTACAAACCATTTTATGTAGTAAACAAACAGTTATATATAATATTAACCAAAACATAATTTAAAGGTCACCAAAACAGAAACATGTATACCAAAAAATATACTAAAGAAGTAACCAAACCATGTTTTAATGGTAACCAACACATAAACAACATGTAGACCAAACTCAGTTTAGTCAACCAATGTATACTAAGCAAATACATTGTAACCAAAACAACATATAAAAATAACCAAAATTCCAATTGAGGGAAAAAGAATAGTATCCAAATCATAAGCTAACAGTAACAAAAATATACTAATGAAGTAACCAATTAATTATATGTTAGTAACCAAAATATATATTAATGGTAACCAATACATAAATAACATATAGACCAAATACAGTTTAGTCAACCCATATATACTAAGCAAATACATGGTAACCAGAACAACAAAAAATAGTAACCAAAATCCTAACTCAAGCAAACAAAAATGGAATCTAAATTAGAAACTAACAGTAACCAAAAACATACTAAAGAAGTAACCAAATATTTATATGATAGTAACCATTACATGTTTTAATGGTAACCAATACATAAACAATGTGTACACCAAAACCAGTTTTGTAAGACCCCAACTTTTATAAATAAAGATAAATTTTTTATAAATATCATTTTTGAAAATTATGGAGTTAATTTGATATAATGTTATAGTTGTGGGTAATATTTATAAATTTTGTAAAGTACGCAAGTTGTTATATAGTATTCGATTGGTCGGAGAATATTCGTTTTAACAGAGAATATTCGTACAACGGCACAATCATTGGTGGACCCCACAACGAAATTATTGTCGGATTGAGAAAACGACAAAAATATTTTATTAAAAATAACGGCGGAAGTTTTACCATTGATACTGTTGAACTACTCGGTAGTAAAAGTACAGTAATACGTGTGGTTGCATAGTAGCACACGGTATTGATTATTAATGCTTATGTGAAAAGTCACTCAGTTTGATTCAATTATTGTCAGTTAATAATATGAATTATTTAGCGATAATGACGTTTTGTTTTATTCGTATTATTAACGTAATAAAACAGAAACATCTTTTTATATAAAACAGAATACTTTATTAAAGTTATTCTATAAATAGAATATATTATATTTTATTTAAAAGATTTTTCTTTAAATATGGACCGTCAGATTAAAGTAATCAATCTGGATCGTTCATGGATTAGTTACTATGCATTCTATTTTTCTATAAATAGCAGCTCATTCCTTCAATATTTCTTACGAATTTACTGAACTCTAGAGAGAGAAACTATAGAGAGAGAGAAGAAGAGTATTCTGCTACTTAACTACTTCCTTATTTCAGCTCTTCTTTAAAACGGTAAGGGGTGTTATTCTTTCTTATTCATGAAGAGAACTGTTGTTGTTCCATTTCTTATTATTCTGTTGAAATAACCTGTATACGCGGTCTACCCTATACTTGGTGACATTCTTCTATTATTCTGTTAGAACATCCTGTCCGTGTGTTTTACACCGGACCTGGTTCCGTCTTTACTATTATTCTGTTGGAACATCCTGTCTGTGTGTTTTACACCGGACCTGGTTCCGTCTTTATTATTATTCTGTTAGAATATCCTGTCTGTGTATTTTATGTCGGACCTGGTTCTATTATTTATTATTCTGTTGGAATAACCTGTCTGTGCGGTCTATCGCATGCATGGTGATTTCTTTTGTTATTTCATTCTTTATTATTGCTGTTCATCCAGTATCTTTTCATGAAAATATTCTTCTAAGCATTCTTAAATTTTACTCCACAAAGCAGTATCATGTTGACAATTTGGACGTTGTTAATTCTTGGATAAATTAATTCTTGAACTTGTTTTATTGAATTCTTATATCATTGTCATCATCCTCATGTTTATAAAATGTTAAAAGTCATCTGTGGCCTGTAGTGCATAGATGGACTTGGTATGATTATGACCAGGGATTATTCGGTATAATCATGACCGTAATGCTACAAATGATGTGATAAAAGTCCTCATTGGCCCGTAGTGCGTTGATGGACAGTTGTTGGCATGATCATGACCATTAATGAATACACGAATATCCTTGGCCGTAGTGCAGGGGTGATTCGATGATGTGGATTATTTTATTAAGCTGAGTCCCAGCGATCACAGTGTTGAAAAACTTTTTAAATCATAAAAGATAGTAGAGTTTATTTTCTACTTGACTCTTTTAATGATTTACTTGTTCCGCTACAGTTAAACTTGATGTCTATTATATTTTATCAGTTTAACATTGTTGAAGGCTAATGATAATTTATTCTGCATTATCTTAGTAATAATATTTCTTACTGGGCTAGTTGAGCTCACCCTTTCTTTCGATGTTCTCTTCAGGAAATGAGAACGTAGCTGGGGCAAGTCGGGAAACGGAGTGATGGTCCGAATGATAGTATTAGTTAGTAGTCCTCACTATTCTATGTAATGGTGTGTTAATAAATGTAATGAGGACTCCTTTTGAGTATGAATACTCTCTAGAAGATAATATTTGTATTCACACTCACAGTTTATGTTTTGTCGTATTGTACACGACAGTTGTATTAGTAAGTTATATTTGTATTCTGTAATATATATGTAAGACCCCGAATTTTATGAAATAAAAGTATTCAATTTTTCTTATAATTACTATTCAGTAAATGGTTAAATTGATAAAAGTTTAAAGTTATGGGTGAAATATGATTTTTTTTTCAAAATAAGCAAGTGGTTATAAAATAATCATTGTTGTCGGGGAATATTCGTTTGGTCGTGGAATATTCTTTCTGTCGGGGAATATTCGTACGACGGCGCAGCCATTTGTGGGCCCCATAACAGAATAACTGTCGGGTGAAGAAAACGACAAATTTGAGTTTTTACAAATAACGGCGTAGTTGTTACCGTTAACACTGTTGGAATACCCGGTGGTTAAAATACAGTAATACGCGTTATTGCACAGTAGCACACGGTATTGCATAGTATTTTTGAAATTATTGATTCTTACGTAAGAAGGCACTACTCAATAATTGTTACAGTAATTACTGTTCAATATTTTATTTTATTGATTCAATAATTGCTACGTTGAAATTTTGTATTATTGTTGTTCAATAATTGTTGCTGCACAGTATTTCCTATTATCAGATCAATAATTCATATTATTTGAATAATATTATTAGATAACATTATTGGCAATGTCTAGAAAGTTCTGTCTAAGGAGAGGTTTGGTCATCTAATTGCGCGCCAGTAAGGAGAAATCCTTATTGGAAAGCCCCCTTTTTCCTGGGAACGGCCTGGTTGTCATAAATGTGATTCTGTAATATTATTTGTTAATAATTAATTATGGATTCATATGATAAGAAAATATTTATTTTATGTGGATATAAATGAGGGATATATTTTTGTGGTTAAAAAATGAAGGAGTTAATGTTGAGATTTTTATCCGTATTTTTGTCGGAATGGAGGTATTAAAAATCAGGATTTTTGAGATATTTTACGGGGGTTATAATTTTTAATCCGACCGTTGGATCGTGGTAATTTTTGGATATGTTATACATATATAAGTTGAGTATATGCCCACAAATTTTGAACCGTTAAAAATGAACGTATGATTTGTTATGAATTTTAAGAGGTGGCTGATTCAGAAATCAGGTTATAAATCATTTTTGGTGGAAAATTCTAGAATTGGTGGGCCCCACTTGTGGTTGGTGAAGAAATGTGCTGAATTATATTTCAAATGTGGTGGGTGGGAATAGTAGCAGGTAAAGCCATCAGGTTGCAGGTCAAACCTACCAAAATTTTCCTATAAATAGAGGGCTAAGTTAGAATTGAAAATCACACCAGAAACATAAGCTTTCTCTCTTTCTCTCTCTATATTATGAAGCATATTTTGTGAGTTTTTAGATACTTGGTGAGTTGCTATTCATCAGTGCAAGTTTCCTTCAGCATCATATCCGATATTCAGTCAGAAGTACTGCTCTTTTGAGGTAAGGGATAGTAAGGGATTTTAAGGGTTGTTATATTTTTCAGTTTCGTAATTTTTCTGACCTTCAAAAATTCTGGAAAAATTTAAAATGATATTTTGATGAGTTTTTTTGATTGTGTCCAAAAATGGTGATTTTTGGATGTATAGATTGAGAGTTATTAATTTTATGAGAAAAGACTATTTTAAAAGTAATCGCTTATAATTCCTTGTGGTTAACTCCAAAATTGATGAAATTTTTATTGGGAGTACATGTATATGATAGAAGTATACTCTGTAAATTTCAGAATTTTTAGACAAAAGTACAATTTTTTATAAATGTCTAAATATTTGGCTATTTTGGCCATATGAAAAATAGTAAATGACTTTTAAAAATTCTGAGAAAAATATATGTTCACTATGGGACTATATTATGCTAAATCCCAGAAAAGAAATATTTTTGGAACTGATTTGGTATTTTTCATAAAAATGGTCTAGTTATGAGTAAATGAATTAAATATATTTTGTGAAGAAAGAAAATTGGAAAATAGGATTTTATGGCTTGAGAATCCTATATGAGGTATATGCAGATTTTTGATGAGGGTTTTGGTTATTGATGATGAAATTGTAAGAGTTGGCATTTTATGATGATTAAATGCATTAATTAGTAAAGTGTAAACAATTAAAATAAATTATTTATAAATTTAAGTAATGTTATTCTTTCAATATCATTATACCGAAATATTGGTATGGATTTTATTGTGGAATTTCTATCTTTTGTGTCGGGGTTACTATTCATGAGTTACTATTCACGATTTACTATTCATGAGTTACGAATATTACTCTTGAGATTAAAACTATATGTTGATCATATTATTTTTATCATCATATATAACATTTTTATAACCCTGATGTTGAAATTCTCTTTCACTGGAGTGTAAAGATGGGTAGATTATTGGTATGATCATGACTAGGGTTCTCTTTGGCCTGTAGTGCAAAGTTGAATTGTGACTGGTATGATCATGACCATTGAATTTATAATTGAATATCTTAAGCTTAAGTGCAAAGGTGAATTGATCAACATGGTTATAATTATTGTTTATATAAATTCTGAAATGATTATATATTTCTTTGAGATATGAATATATTTGGCCTGTAGTGCAAATATGAATTGTTGATGAATATCTTTGGCATGTAGTGCAAAGATGGCCTGTTGATGAATATCTTTGGCCTGTAGTGCAAAGATGAACTGTTGTTGAATATCTTTGGCCCGTAGTGCAAAGATGGTTTGTTGATGAATATCTTTGGCCCGTAGTGCAAAGATGGATTTGTTAGTATGATTATAAACAGGAACTGTGATTTGGTATAACCATGATCTTTGATGTTTCAGGTAAAGACAGGTGATGAAAATATTCTTCGTCCTGGGTGCGAAGAAAAATTTATAGTCACAATTATGATTATGAGTTATTCATATGATTGTGGAAAAGAACTGTTGAGTGATGTTACATGGATAAAATATTGTTGGTGGATTTTTAACATGGAGAAGATAATAGACTTTATAGTCTATTTGACTCTTCTAATGGATTGCTCGTTCCGCTGCAACTATGGTTGAAATTTTTATCATTTACCATATGTTCTAAATCTCTGATTTATTGTTGATGAAGGCTATTGATAATTGAATTATCTTTAGTCATGATATTCTTTACTGAGCTAGTTGTGCTCACCCTTTTGCTTCACAATTCCTTTCAGGTAATAAGAGTGTAGCTGGGTCGAGCGGGGATAACACGGGAATAGAACGGTGGTCATCATTTAGTAGTTATATTTGGTGAAGAAAATAGGGTGAGGCGAACCCAACGTTGGAAGGGTATTTTGTCACTATCATACAAGATGTCTAATGACATACAACCTCGTGTCATCATAAGACAGGGTTGTGCTCATCCACTTGCTGAGTATATCTATGGGCACTACCTATATAATCTTGGTGTTTGTTTGAAGTATAATTCTCAATTAGAGACAGTGGAGATAATGATAAGTCAAGAGAAGACTCACCATTGGGAAGAATATGATAGTAATCTTCTCGTTTTTCTTTGGGGTCTATTGGGTCAACCAAGGATAATTCTGTGGCCATATGATATCTATCATAACCTAGACGCGTGGCCTCCCATGTACGAAGGTTTCCTTGAGCACTTCCCAAATATTCTAATTTCTAAAACAGTTTTTGACTATACCTTTATGTAAGGTGTTATTGTAAGGTGATGTCTACGGTTGGAACATGAGTCACATTTGGTATATATTTGTATCCAAACTCACAGCATATGTGTTGTTGTATTTTGCACGACAATTGTTGTAATAAAGTTGTAGTTATTTTCTGTACCATGTATTTGACGACTCAGAATGGGTTGGATGGAATGGACCTATTTTGGGGTTGTCACAGGTGGTATCAGAGCTTAGGGATATGATTTCTGGCGGAGATCGGGGAATACAACTAGGAGGGGAGAGATGAGTAAATCCTTCGCTAGTGTGTCCTACCTAAGCTTATTTGTTGGTCAGTCATAATATTGGGATATTATGTGATATGTTAATTTGTTTAATTAACCCTTGTTTTATGGCAGTATTTGAGAATGGCAGCTGAGAATGCTAATAATGGAGTGAATGAGACTGTGGGGATACCTCTAATCACTAACCGTGATAATGTGATGTCAGACGAAGAAGGAATTAGAGATATCCATGTGGTGAGTGAAGAATTGATAGTTACACCCGAGATAGTCGCAGAGGTAACAGCTGAGACTGAGGAAGAAAAGGAAGAAGAAGTACCAGAGGAGAGTTTATTAGAGGTATTATATGATCAAAATGTAGAATTTCAAAATCGTATTCATGAGTTAGAAGAGCAGGCAGAAGAACGACAGGCGGTCGTGGAACAAAAGGATGCAACAATTCAAGCTTGTGTTACCCGATATGTGATGCTTGAACAGAAGCATTCTTTGGCAGAGTATAAGATGATAAAAATAGAATCTGAGCTGAGAGAAGAAAAAACTGAACGAGTGAGAATAAGTGATGCATGGGCAAAAGCCGCACGACACGTGGATATTGTGGAAAGAGATGTTCGATCTAAGAAGGCTAAAATAGATGATATGAATTTCTCTTTTTGGAAAGCAATTGGGAGAACCCAACATCGAGTTTTGAATTACCCTGTACATAGCAGTCAACCTGAATCCGATATAGATCGAAGATTGATGATTCAGATCATGAATGAGGAGTACGAAGAGGCAGTTGAGGGAGGAATATGTCCTATAGAAAGGTATATTCTAACGGTAATGATGACGTCAAATGCTACTCCAGACAAGTCAAAGCCGAGTAGTTCGAGGGATGGCGGTTGTCATGACTTCCCAACAAATGAGGAACCCAAATGAAGTTATCATGGGAGATGAGCAATGGAGAAATCATGATGATCTGAGAGATAGAATCTGAAATAGAAGCAAGGTATTCTCAACTCTTCGAAATACCAGGTACGTAAATTTCGGGGACGAAATTTCATAAGGAGGGGAGATTGTAAGACCCCGAATTTTATGAAATAAAAGTATTCAATTTTTCTTATAATTACTATTCAGTAAATGGTTAAATTGATAAAAGTTTAAAGTTATGGGTGAAATATGATTTTTTTTTCAAAATAAGCAAGTGGTTATAAAATAATCATTGTTGTCGGGGAATATTCGTTTGGTCGTGGAATATTCTTTCTGTCGGGGAATATTCGTACGACGGCGCAGCCATTTGTGGGCCCCATAACAGAATAACTGTCGGGTGAAGAAAACGACAAATTTGAGTTTTTACAAATAACGGCGTAGTTGTTACCGTTAACACTGTTGGAATACCCGGTGGTTAAAATACAGTAATACGCGTTATTGCACAGTAGCACACGGTATTGCATAGTATTTTTGAAATTATTGATTCTTACGTAAGAAGGCACTACTCAATAATTGTTACAGTAATTACTGTTCAATATTTTATTTTATTGATTCAATAATTGCTACGTTGAAATTTTGTATTATTGTTGTTCAATAATTGTTGCTGCACAGTATTTCCTATTATCAGATCAATAATTCATATTATTTGAATAATATTATTAGATAACATTATTGGCAATGTCTAGAAAGTTCTGTCTAAGGAGAGGTTTGGTCATCTAATTGCGCGCCAGTAAGGAGAAATCCTTATTGGAAAGCCCCCTTTTTCCTGGGAACGGCCTGGTTGTCATAAATGTGATTCTGTAATATTATTTGTGAATAATTAATTATTGATTCATATGATAAGAAAATATTTATTTTATGTGGATATAAATGAGGGATATATTTTTGTGGTTAAAAAATGAAGGAGTTAATGTTGAGATTTTTATCCGTATTTTTGTCGGAATGGAGGTATTAAAAATCAGGATTTTTGAGATATTTTGCGGGGGTTATAATTTTTAATCCGACCGTTGGATCGTGGTAATTTTTGGATATGTTATACATATATAAGTTGAGTATATGCCCACAAATTTTGAACCGTTAAAAATGAACGTATGATTTGTTATGAATTTTAAGAGGTGGCTGATTCAGAAATCAGGTTATAAATCATTTTTGGTGGAAAATTCTAGAATTGGTGGGCCCCACTTGTGGTTGGTGAAGAAATGTGCTGAATTATATTTCAAATGTGGTGGGTGGGAATAGTAGCAGGTAAAGCCATCAGGTTGCAGGTCAAACCTACCAAAATTTTCCTATAAATAGAGGGCTAAGTTAGAATTGAAAATCACACCAGAAACATAAGCTTTCTCTCTTTCTCTCTCTATATTATGAAGCATATTTTGTGAGTTTTTAGATACTTGGTGAGTTGCTATTCATCAGTGCAAGTTTCCTTCAGCATCATATCCGATATTCAGTCAGAAGTACTGCTCTTTTGAGGTAAGGGATAGTAAAGGATTTTAAGGGTTGTTATATTTTTCAGTTTCGTAATTTTTTTGACCTTCAAAAATTCTGGAAAAATTTAAAATGATATTTTGATGAGTTTTCTTGATTGTGTCCAAAAATGGTGATTTTTGGATGTATAGATTGAGAGTTATTAATTTTATGAGAAAAGACTATTTTAAAAGTAATCGCTTATAATTCCTTGTGGTTAACTCCAAAATTGATGAAATTTTTATTGGGAGTACATGTATATGATAGAAGTATACTCTGTAAATTTCAGAATTTTTAGACAAAAGTACAATTTTTGATAAATGTCTAAATATTGGCTATTTTGGCCATATGAAAAATAGTAAATGACTTTTAAAAATTCTGAGAAAAATATATGTTCACTATGGGACTATATTATGCTAAATCCCAGAAAAAAAATTATTTTTGGAACTGATTTGGTATTTTTCATGAAAATGGTCTAGCTATGAGTAAATGAATTAAATATGTTTTGTGAAGAAAGAAAATTGGAAAATAGGATTTTATGGCTTGAGAATCCTATATGAGGTATATGCAGATTTTTGATGAGGGTTTTGGTTATTGATGATGAAATTGTAAGAGTTGGCATTTTATGATGATTAAATGCATTAATTAGTAAAGTGTAAACAATTAAAATAAATTATTTATAAATTTAAGTAATGTTATTCTTTCAATATCATTATACCGAAATATTGGTATGGATTTTATTGTGGAATTTCTATCTTTTGTGTCGGGGTTACTATTCATGAGTTACTATTCACGATTTACTATTCATGAGTTACGAATATTACTCTTGAGATTAAAACTATATGTTGATCATATTATTTTTATCATCATATATAACATTTTTATAACCCTGATGTTGAAATTCTCTTTCACTGGAGTGTAAAGATGGGTAGATTATTGGTATGATCATGACTAGGGTTCTCTTTGGCCTGTAGTGCAAAGTTGAATTGTGACTGGTATGATCATGACCATTGAATTTATAATTGAATATCTTAAGCTTAAGTGCAAAGGTGAATTGATCAACATGGTTATAATTATTGTTTATATAAATTCTGAAATGATTATATATTTCTTTGAGATATGAATATATTTGGCCTGTAGTGCAAATATGAATTGTTGATGAATATCTTTGGCATGTAGTGCAAAGATGGCCTGTTGATGAATATCTTTGGCCTGTAGTGCAAAGATGAACTGTTGTTGAATATCTTTGGCCCGTAGTGCAAAGATGGTTTGTTGATGAATATCTTTGGCCCGTAGTGCAAAGATGGATTTGTTAGTATGATTATAAACAGGAACTGTGATTTGGTATAACCATGATCTTTGATGTTTCAGGTAAAGACAGGTGATGAAAATATTCTTCGTCCTGGGTGCGAAGAAAAATTTATAGTCACAATTATGATTATGAGTTATTCATATGATTGTGGAAAGGAACTGTTGAGTGATGTTACATGGATAAAATATTGTTGGTGGATTTTTAACATGGAGAAGATAATAGACTTTATAGTCTATTTGACTCTTCTAATGGATTGCTCGTTCCGCTGCAACTATGGTTGAAATTTTTATCATTTACCATATGTTCTAAATCTCTGATTTATTGTTGATGAAGGCTATTGATAATTGAAGTATCTTTAGTCATGATATTCTTTACTGAGCTAGTTGTGCTCACCCTTTTGCTTCACAATTCCTTTCAGGTAATAAGAGTGTAGCTGGGTCGAGCGGGGGTAACACGAAAATAGAACGGTGGTCATCATTTAGTAGTTATATTTGGTGAAGAAAATAGGGTGAGGCGAACCCAACGTTGGAAGGGTATTTTGTCACTATCATACAAGATGTCTAATGACATACAACCTCGTGTCATCATAAGACATGGTTGTGCTCATCCACTTGCTGAGTATATCTATGGGCACTACCTATATAATCTTGGTGTTTGTTTGAAGTATAATTCTCAATTAGAGACAGTGGAGATAATGATAAGTCAAGAGAAGACTCACCATTGGGAAGAATATGATAGTAATCTTCTCGTTTTTCTTTGGGGTCTATTGGGTCAACCAAGGATAATTCTGTGGCCATATGATATCTATCATAACCTAGACGTGTGGCCTCCCATGTACGAAGGTTTCCTTGAGCACTTCCCAAATATTCTAATTTCTAAAACAGTTTTTGACTATACCTTTATGTAAGGTGTTATTGTAAGGTGATGTCTACGGTTGGAACATGAGTCACATTTGGTATATATTTGTATCCAAACTCACAGCATATGTGTTGTTGTATTTTGCACGACAATTGTTGTAATAAAGTTATAGTTGTTTTCTGTACCATGTATTTGACGACTCAGAATGGGTTGGATGGAATGGACCTATTTTGGGGTTGTCACAATATATCTGATGACCCAAGATGGGTGATGTATACCTAATTTTGGGGGCGTCACAGTTGGTATGAGAGCTTAGGGATATGTTCCATGGCTAAGATGTGAGAATAGAACTTGGAGGGGAGAGACGGGAAATTTCTTTGCTAGTATGACCTACCTAAGTTTATTTGCATGGTATTTAATTGGTCGGTCATAATATAAGGATAATATATGACATATTAATTATCTTTTATTTTGTGGCAGTATCTGAAAATGGCATCTGAGAATGTTGAGAATAGCAATGGAGCACAGGCGACTGTTGATTCACCACATATCAATAATCAGGATAATGTGCATCAGGAAGGTGACAATCCTCATGCAAACAACAACACTGACCAGATGATGAATGATGGAATGTTCAGAAACTTTATGCAGTTCATGCAACAGCAGGCGAGAGCGGCTCCTGTCCAAAATATAGGTGGAGACACTGAAAACTCTCGGACGGTCACCGCTAAACAGTTCAAGGAGCTGGGACCACCAGAGTTTAAGGGAGAGCCAAAATCGCTTATAGTGGAAACATGGATAAAGTAGATTATCAAGATATTTGATGTCTTGGGATGCTCCGAGGAGAAAAAGGTTCCCTTTGTCGCCTTTATGTTGCGAGGAGAGGCAGATTACTGGTGGGAATCGATTAAGCGTACTCAACCTGCCGCACTGAAGATGTCTTGGGAGAAGTTCCAAGAGCTGTTCAATGACAAATACTTTCCCGAAAGTGTTCGTCACATGAAGGAGGTGGAGTTCATCAAATTGGAGCAGAATAATATGACCGTGTCGCAGTATGAGGCTAAATTTGCTGAGTTGTCCCGGTTTACGTCCCACTTGGTGGATAATGAAGAGCGAATGACGCGAATATTTTTGCGAGGTTTGAAACCTGAGATACGTCAACATCTTATTTCTCATAAACTGTGTTTGTATTCAGATGTTGTGAATAGGGCTCAGTTAGTGGAGCGCGATAACGAGTCAACGCAACCAAAAGAGAGCAGTTGGCAAAATGATAATACCAGTGAGAGCAGTCATCGAAGCGGTGACAACAAGCGTGGAGGGAATCAACAGGGCAGAAATGGTAACCACTTCGGTGGTAATCAGGGCCAAAATAATAAGAATGGTCATTTCAAGAAGAGGAGATTCAATAATGATGGAAAGACGTCAGCACCAGCACCCGTTGTTAAGGAAGGAGAACGACCACCTATCATATGTTTCAAATGCGGAGGGGAGGGGCACATCAGTCCAAACTGCGCGATGCCGTCTAAAGCATGTTATAATTGTGGAAGAGAAGGTCATTTAGCTCGATTTTGTCGTTTACCAAAAATAAGTTCAGCCAAGATGGAGACACCAAAGGCCGTCCCAGAAAAGTCAAAACCGGTAGTGCAAGGGAGAGCGTTTGTTGTGACCTCCCAGAAAGCAAGGAACCCGAATGAGGTCATCACGGGTAAGCTTATCATAAACTCTAACGAAGTCTATACTTTATTTGATACCGGTTCTACCCATTCTTTTATTTCTCCTACTTGCGCTCATCGATTAAATTTGACTCCGGAGAAATTAGACATTGATTTATCTGTTGAAACTCCATTGGGAGAAACCTTCATTATATCCACGGTTTATAAGTCTTGTTTGGCTCAAGTTGGTTCCCACACATTACCTGTCGATCTTATTTCATTAAAAATACTGGCATTTGACGTGATTCTAGGGATTGATTGGTTAACTACTCATCATGCAAAAATTGATTATTTTCGTAAGGTTGTTAGCTTTCATATTCCTAATCGACCTATTATGTGAATTCAAGCAACCAAACCATTAAAATCAATCGCTGTCATCTCAAGCCATAAAGCTATTCGTTTATTGAAAAACGGATGTCAAGCTTTCTTAGCTCATGTCACGGATTTAAACAAAAATACGTCAGTTTTGAATGATATTTCTATTGTTAATAAATTCCCTGACGTATTCCCTGAAAAACTTCCTGGCCTACCCCCAGAGCGTGAAATTGAATTTTGTATCGACCTTGAACCCGGTACAAAACCCATTTCCAAAGCCCCATATCGAATGACTCCTATTGAACTTCAGGAGTTAAAGATCCAACTGCAGGAATTGTTAGACATTGGCTTTATTCGTCCTAGTACTTCTCCTTGGGGTGCTCCTGTGCTATTCGTGAAGAAGAAAGATGGAAGTATGCGACTTTGTATTGATTATCGGGAGTTGAATCATGTCACCATCAAAAACAGGTACCCATTGCCACGTATTATGACCTGTTTGACCAGTTGCAAGGAGCACAATTCTTTTCAAAGATCGATCTTCGTTCTGGATATCATCAGCTGAAGGTTAGAACTGAGGATATTCCAAAGACGGCTTTTAGAACTCGGTACGGGCATTATGAATTCCTAGTCATGTCCTTTGGATTGACTAATGCTCCTGCTGCCTTCATGGATATGATGAACCGGGTATTCAAGGAATATTTGGATCACTTTGTGGTCGTCTTTATTGATGACATCCTTATTTATTCTTAAAAGCCGTGAAGAACATGAGCAACACTTGAGGCTGGTACTCCAAAAGCTTCGTGAATACAAGCTTTATGCCAAGTTGAAGAAATGCGAGTTCTGGATGGAGGAGGTAGCATTCCTTGGGCACGTAGTATCAAGTCGTGGAATATCGGTTGACCCGGCAAAGATTGAAGATATTCAAAGCTGGGAGCAACCTAAATCAGTGACCGAAGTACGTAGCTTTCTTGGTTTAGCTGGTTATTATCGGAGATTCGTGAAAGGATTTTCTCGAATCGCTACTCCATTAACTCAGCTGACTCGAAAAGATACAAAGTTCGGTTGGAGCAAGAATGTGAGCAGAGTTTTCAAGAACTCAAGAGGAGACTCATTTCAGCACATGTTCTAACAATACCATCTGGATCGGAGGGATTTGTCATCTACAGTGATGCTTCGAGCAAAGGGTTGGGATGCGTTCTCATGCAACATAAAAAAGTCATAGCTTATGCATCAAGACAACTCAAGGAATATGAGAGGAATTATCCTACTCATGATCTAGAGTTGGCAGCTGTTGTCTTTGCACTTAAAATTTGGAGGCATTACTTGTATGGGGAGAAGGTGGAGATCTTTACGGATCATAAAAGCCTCAAATATTTCTTCACTCAAAAGGAACTCAACATGCGACAACGACGTTGGCTTGAACTGTTGAAAGATTATGATCATACTATTCAATACCATCCTGGAGAAGCGAACGTGGTAGCTGACGCATTGAGTAGAAGATCATATGCAAGTACGAGTGCAATATTGTCAACACAAAGGCCCATTTTATGTGACTTGCAAATGATGGAGATAGAGTTAAAGACTCCAGGGACCCATGTGATGATGGCGAATATACTAGTAGAACCAACTTTAATCGATAAAGTTAAGGCTGCTCAAGCTACAGACCTGGAGCTGATGCGTATGAGGAAGAAAGTGCAAGAAGGTGCTATGTCAGAAGCAAGAATCGATGAAGAAGGAATACTTCGAGTCAACTTCAGACTTTGTGTTCCTAACAACCCTAATTTAAAGTATGAAATCATGATGGAGGCGCACAACACACCGTTTGCAATCCATCCTGGAAGTACCAAAATGTATCATGATCTTCGTCATACATTTTGGTGGAGCAATATGAAAAGAGAGATAGCGTTATTTATCTCAAGGTGTCTAACTTGTCAACGAGTCAAAGCGGAGCATCAAGTACCAAAAGGTCCATTGCAACCACTTGAAATTCCAGAATGGAAGTGGGAGCACATTACCATGGATTTCGTTACCGGTCTTCCTAGGGTTTCTCAAGGTATTGATGCGATTTGGGTCATTGTTGATAGATTGACCAAGTCTGCTCATTTCTTACCGATACGAGAAACTTATACACTTGAACGTCTTGCTCGTATGTACATAAACGAGATTGTAAGACTGCATGGTATGCCAGTATCCATAGTTTCTGACCGAGACCCAAGATTCACTTCACGATTTTGGGTTAGGTTACAAAAAGCTATGGGCACAGATTTACGATTTAGTTCGGCATATCATCCTCAGACGGACGAACAATCAGAGAGGACTATTCAAACTTTAGAAGATTTATTAAGACTCTGTGTCTTTGACTTCAAGGGAAGTTGGGAAAAGTTCTTACCATTGGTGGAGTTTTCCTACAACAACAGTTATCAAGCAAGTATTGGCATGGCTCCATTCGAAGCATTGTATGGAAGAAAATGTCGTTCTCCAGTATGCTGGGATGAGGTGGGTGAAGCAACGTTGTTGGGACCGGAGTTGGTACGTATGACTACAGAAAAGATTCAAACGATCCGACAACGTATAAAAACCTCACAAGATCGACAAAAGAGTTATGCTGATCTTCATCGAAAGGACGTGAAATTTGATGTAGGAGATTATGTGTTCTTACGTGTTGCTCCATGGAAAAGAGTTACGAGATTTGGAAAGAGAGAAAAGCTCAATCATCGATTCATCGGTTCATTTTTAATCCTCGATCGAGTAGGAACTGTGGCTTATAGACTCGCTTTACCGCCAAGTATGTCTCGTGTTCATAACGTTTTTCACATATCCATGTTACGCAAATATGTGGAAGACCCGAACCACATTATTGAGTTAAAACCGGACGAAATAGCGGAGGATTTGACGTATGAAGAAGTTCCTGTTCAAAACTTGGATAAGAAGGAACATATTCTACGCTCCAAGGTTATACCTCAAGTCAAAGTTTTGTGGAGAAACCACGATGTTGAGGAAATGACTTGGGAGTTAGAATCTGAAATGAAATCAAGGTATCCTTACCTCTTCGACATACCAGGTACGTACCCTAATTTCGAGGGTGAAATTTCATAAGAAGGGGAGGTTGTAAGACCCCAACTTTTATAAATAAAGATGAATTTTCTATAAATATCATTTTTGAAAATTATGGAGTTAATTTGATATAATGTTATAGTTGTGTGTAATATTTATAAATTTTATAAAGTACGCAAGTTGTTATATAATATTCGATTGGTCGGGGAATATTCGTTTTAACAGGGAATATTCGTACAACGGCACAATCATTGGTGGACCCCACAACAAAATTATTGTCGGATTGAGAAAACGATAAAAATATTTTATTAAAAATAACGGCGGAAGTTTTACCATTGATACTGTTGAACTACTCGGTAGTAAAAGTACAGTAATACGTGTGATTGCATAGTAGCACACGGTATTGATTATTAATGCTTATGTGAAAGTCACTCAGTTTGATTCAATTATTGTCAGTTAATAATATGAATTATTTAGCGATAATGACGTTTTGTTTTATTCGTATTATTAACGTAATAAAACAGAAACATCTTTTTATATAAAATAGAATACTTTATTAAAGTTATTCTATAAATAGAATATATTATATTTCATTTAAAAAAAATTTCTTTAAATATGGACCGTCAGATTAAAGTAATCAATCTGGACCGTTCATGGATTAGTTACTATGCATTCTATTTTTCTATAAATAGCAGCTCATTCCTTCATTATTTCTTACGAATTCACTGAACTCTAGAGAGAGAAACTATAGAGAGAAACTATAGAGAGAGAGAGAAGAAGAGTATTCTGCTACTTAACTACTTCCTTATTTCAGCTCTTCTTTAAAACGGTAAGGGGTGTTACTCTTTCTTATTCATGAAGAGAACTGTTGTTGTTCCATTTCTTGTTATTCTGTTGAAATAACCTGTATACGCGGTCTACCCTATACTTGGTGACATTCTTCTATTATTCTGTTGGAACATCCTGTCCGTGTGTTTTACACCGGACCTGGTTCCGTCTTTACTATTATTCTGTTGGAACATCCTGTCTGTGTGTTTTACACCGGACCTGGTTCCGTCTTTATTATTATTCTGTTGGAATATCCTGTCTGTGCGTTTTACGCCAGACCTGGTTCTATTATTTATTATTCTGTTGGAATAACATGTCTGTGCGGTCTATCGCATGCATGGTGATTTCTTTTGTTATTACATTCTTTATTATACTCAGTTGGTTAAGTTTTGACTTCTATACTTCATAAAATTTGTGGAATATCCTTGATAATTACGGTTCATCCAGTATCTTTTCATGAAAATATTCTTCTAAGCATTCTTAAATTTTACTCCACAAAGCAGTATCATGTTGACAATTTGGACGTTGTTAATTCTTGGATAAATTAATTCTTGAACTTGTTTTATTGAATTCTTATATCATTGTCATCATCCTCATGTTTATAAAATGTTAAAAGTCATCTGTGGCCTGTAGTGCATAGATGGACTTGGTATGATTATGACCAGGGATTATTCGGTATAATCATGACCGTAATGTTACAAATGATGTGATAAAAGTCCTCATTGGCCCGTAGTGCGTTGATGGGCAGTTGTTGGCATGATCATGACCATTAATGAATACACGAATATCCTTGGCCGTAGTGCAAGGATGATTCGATGATGTGGATTATTTTATTAAGCTGAGTCCCAGCGATCACAGTGTTGAAAAACCTTTTAAATCATAAAAGATAGTAGAGTTTATTTTCTACTTGACTCTTTTAATGGATTGCTTGTTCCGCTACAGTTAAACTTGATGTCTATTATATTTTATCAGTTTAACATTGTTGAAGGCTAATGATAATTTATTCTGCATTATCTAAGTCATAATATTTCTTACTGGGCTAGTTGAGCTCACCCTTTCTTTCACTGTTCTCTTCAGGAAATGAGAACGTAGCTGGGGCAAGTCGGGGAACGGAGTGATGGTCCGAATGATAGTATTTGTTAGTAGTCCTCACTATTCTATGTAATGGTGTGTTAATAAATGTAATGAGGACTCCTTTTGAGTATGAATACTTTCTAGAAGATAATATTTGTATTCACACTCACAGTTTATGTTTTGTCGTATTGTACACGACAGTTGTATTAGTAAGTTATATTTATATTCTGTACTATGTATCTGACGACCCAAGATGGGTGATGTATACCTAATTTTGGGGGCGTCACAAGTTTAGTCAACCATGTATACTAAGCAAATACATGGTAACCATAACAACATAAAAAAGTAACAAAAATATCAAATCAAGGTAACAAAAATGGTATCCGAATCACAAGCGAACAGTAACCAAAACAAAATGCAGAAGTAACCAAACAGTTATATGATAGTAACAATATCAAAACTTAAATTAACACACCTTTTAAATTTTTTTTGGGCTGGAAATATCTTCTGGCTATGAACCTGAGCTTCTGTCTTAACTACAGAGACATCAAAATCAAAATCCAACTGCACAAATACAAATAAATTTCTTCAAGTCCTTAACAGAATTACCCTCCATAAATTTTTTTCTCTTTCCATCCTTCTTCCTTGTATCAACCATTCTATACAAAACATAAAAATAACACAAACCCAAACAATCAATACTCCATTCTGTTAGAAAACTACTTAAATATATAATACATTAAAATATTTAGAAATTACTTACCTGAAACAATAATAAACACCAGAATCGAACAATGCAGAATAAGAAACCAACTGAATCACTTTACAACAGCGATAACGAGAGTAAACGACGATGACGAACAACTAAACGAAGATAGCGAACAATTAAACGAAAATGATAACGAGTAACGATCACTAAAATGAAGAATAAATCACCAGAAACGATCAGACTAACACACGAACAAAAGAGAGAAAAATATTTTAGCAACAAGGGTTTTTGTTAACTGAAGAGTCCAGTACAAATAATAGATGGCGATTATTACGCGTTTCAAAAAAAATCAACCCTATTATTAATTCCTTAAATTAAGGACTCCTAATTGTATTAGTATTGTAAATAAATATGATGAAGTGTTATATTTTTATAATTATTTTATGAATGTATGATTTTTATAATTATTTTCAAAAATGTACTAATATATGTAATTAACCTTTTAATTTTTTTGACGTGAAGTTTATTTTTTTATTTTTGTGAAGTGTGTTTCTTCGTTAATGCAAGACTTGATAATTGTTATTGTATTAGTATAGTTTGTACTTTGACTATCAGATTATATTGTACTACCTTAAATCTCACCTCAAAAAATATGTAAAAATAAACTATATATTCCATCAATTTCATAAGAAAAAAGAGTCTCGTTTCGAGCTTACTCCCACGTAAAAAATCAAAGTTTTGTCCAAATTATACTATTAATAGAAGTAATATTATATGTGATGACAAATTTATATCAATAACAAAATATATGAATAGATAAAATATAGAGTAAAGAAGTTGTCTTCGTATTATTATTCTAAATCAATCGTAAATAAATTCATTCAACATCTAAATTATTTTTCTAATACTCCATCCGTCCCAGGATAAAAATTTATTACTATTTCAGGTAATCCCAAGTTAAATATCTACTTACATTAAATAATCTATTTTTTATACTAATAATTTGCCTATAATACATTTATTATTAATTATTATATTTCTATTCTCTATGCATATTTATGGAGCATCACTAGTAATGTACAAAAACTATGCAATTAAATGAGAATTTAAATATAGATAATTTTATCATTTATGTGTAAAAGGTCAATCAAAATTTTTATTCTGAGACAGAGGGAGTAATAAATAATAAAGGTAAAATGGTGTACAAAAGATATAAATTCATTAAATTTATAATAAATTGATAAATTAATCAATACAGTGATCATCCACTCAGTTCGTTCAAGTTAACCATTCCCAAAGATATAATTACATGATGATGCATTAATCATGAGTACGATTACATTAAAAACTAGTAGTTCACTCTTACAAGAGGACTCTAAAGCCTAAACTTTAGCATATCACACCACGTTTCCTTGTGTTACTCCAGACATAATTATCTCACGCGTCATAACAAGCTACGGCCTGGCCTGGCCTGTGTGGTTAAAATTCTTCAACATCCTTACCCCTCTCTCGTTTATCTCTTCAATTACATACGTAATTATCTCACTCATGGTAACAAAAGTATGTATATGTGCTTAAAATACTCGAATAAAAAAGTGAAAAAAGTAGGCACATAAATGTCCTGAAAGGACCATTATGCCCTTCAAATTATACATCACCAAGTGTTATTTGAGTGGATCGAAAAGTACTTTCGATGCCTTAATACAACGTTACGTAAAAAATATAATAACACATCTTCATAATTCCATTTACATACATTACTTGTCTCAATCTAGAAAAACAATATAAGCCACTAATAAGATAAGCATAATAATTAATAAGCTATAAGCATTGTCTCTTTCACCATGTGGCTCTCTCTCTAATTCCTCCATCACCCAACATTCTTTCTGTTCTTCAGTTTTTTCTTAAAATTAAATCTAAAATCTAGCATTTTCAAAACCGTGCAAATCGCTCACTCTGCTGTTCATCGACTTCTTGACCGTGGCTACCTTAGCCAGCCGCTCAGCCGCCCTCCAAGCCGATGTTGGTGTCAGCGGCTCCCCGTTCTCGTCCACCATCACACCGCTCACAATTTCCCTCTCATTCACGCGCCCCCGTGGCATCATCATCATCATCTGCTGCTGGTCCAAGTGCTGTTCATATTGTCGCCTCCACTGTATCTCGGCCAGCTCGGCTTCCAAGCCGCATATGTACTCATCTGCTAAAGCCGTTGTGCTCGACTGCAACAGCAAAGCCCGAGTTGAAGCCAATAACTGCTGCGCGCTGTGCAGCTCATTATGCTCAATTAATCTCCGAGACTCCGCAATTGCTCGGGTAGTTACAAATAGATTCCTCAGCCGTTCTATTTTCGGCCCAGATGATCTGACGGCTTGTGGACGCGGCACCAGCAAGGACTGATGTGTCCCGTACATTACCTCCCGAGTCGCCGGGTCTTTGTAAGAGCAACGAACGGATAATACATGATGGGACCCAACGCCGGAAACTGGGACCCGCAATTCCAAGAATAATTCTGTCTCCTCCTCGGCATATAAATCACCGACTCTAACCATACCGGAGCTGAGAACGGTGGGCCGCAAGTTACATAAATAGACGGCAGAGATCTCACCTGGATCAGAGCCAGAAGCGAAACCGACCTGAATGCGCAAATCTTGAACCACCACACTCAATAAACCCCCAACACATTTAGCGAAGGCGTCCTCGGCTGGCTCCTGGCTGTAGCCGGCTTTCTTTCCAAATCCAGATGAGTTTACAGGAATTTCAACATGAGCAAATCGAGTGGACGACAAGTGCTTCGACGATGGACGTTGATTGGGATTTTCATCTTGTGCCCGCTCATCTTGACCGTCCGATAATAGCATCACACTAGCCACTGGATTCCTTTCCCGCCGGTCTTCCAATATCTTTGTGGCTTTACGGAGAGCATCACCGGCGCAGCTTCCTTGGCTAATCTCGAGCCGGTCAATTATTCGCCGAGCCGATCGTTGACCTAGAACAGTCATTCTTTTCAGCGGCAACAACCTCTTGGGCGTAGCTGAGAAGGCTATAATGGAGAGCCGATCAGCCGAGCCTAACGACGATATAACCAAGCGCATCGCGCGCTTCAACATCTGAATCTTCGCTCGAGTCATACTACCACCCATATCGAGCACAGTCACCAAATCAATAGGCGCACGCCTTGCTGGATCAGTAAAATGCGCCGCGCTGCTATTGTGCACCGCTGGCTCCGGCGGTGGCGGAGCTTTCAGCTTCAAAACGACGGCGTAGGCTTCGTGGGTCCGACCCACCGAAACAATGGCAACCTCCGGCAGTAACTTCACCTCAACACCTTTAGAGTTGGTTATAGATTCATAAATGTTGGATGAAGAAATAGGATTTACAAAGAACCCTTTAAACTCATCAACCTCATCTTCAATTTCTTCAGTCTCATTTTCTTCCGGAATAGGAATAAACCCGCCGGAGAAAGTTGGCGAAAGCAGCAGCGGCTCATCGTCATTATAAGTAAGGTGTTTGATATTTTGTTGTGGTTTTTGGTATTTGATAATTATTTCCTCTTTTTGGCAGATTTTGGGCCGGATGAGTTTCTCCCTCTTCTCCTCTTCATGTTGTGGGTGATTTTGTTGAATCTTGTGAATGGCGAGTAGAGGAGCATCTTTCCAGGTAGTGCTGCAGACGGGACAAACGAGGCGGCTGTGCTTTCTCACATGGGCAGCTATGCAGGGGAAATGAAAGGAATGCAAGCATTCCCCTGTGAATATTGCCATTTTTTGCCCAGTTTTCATACTATGCAAACATACTCCACAACTATTCTGCAAATGAAAGAAATTATTAAAACAAACCCATTAGATTATATGAATTTGTATACGAGTACTATTTTATTTTATTTTTAAAAAATACACATATTAGTAACATTGAATTGAATAGTAGAATATGGAAGAGATCTTACTCGGGAGAGACGTAAGGTGTTCTTGAAGATTGAAAAAGGAGATCTGGGAGAGGAAGGATTAGAACTCAGAAGGGGTTTAGGGGTTTTTGCGGTGGAAGATGATTTGGGTGTATCGGGAGTAGTTTTGCTTCGGAGTTTGGGACTAACAAGGAGGCTGTCGCCGTCATTAGCTGTTGTTGGTGGTTGTGCAGAAGTCCGGCAGCACAGACGAGGAGTAGATGGGTTGCTGCTGCTTCTTTCTCCACTAGAAAAAAGGCCTCCCAATTTGGGTAGACTTTTTAGGGTAATTTGTTGTTGCTGATGCTTATCATCAATGGCTGCTGCTGCTGCAGCTGATGATTCTCTGTTGTTGTTGTTATCATCTCTAGGGATTGTTGTGCAAAAAGCTCTTCTCCAACCAGTCCCCATTTCTGAAATTACACTTTTTTGTACTTGAACTACACCTTTTTTTTTTGGTAATCTCTACACTAAACTTGCTTTTATAGAAGGAAATGGGGGAAAAAAGAAATTCTATTGCTTGAGGTGGGAATGGGATGTGATGGGATCTGAAGAATGAGGAAGAAAAAGAAAGAAAGTGATGACACAGAAGACAAGAGGAGAGAGAGAAAATGGCATGGGATCAAATGAAAAAGAAAATGATCGATAGAGACAAATTACTCTGAGAAAGAAAGGGATTGATTATTATTATTATTATTATTATTATTATTATTAAGATTCAGAAGCAAAATCCCAGCTCATCCATCAGACTCTGTGAGACCTTCTCCAACTCCAACTTCTCTCTCCCCCTCAATTTTGATACACCCAAAAAGATCTCTGCTGGAAGAACTATAAAGCCTAGCGGATCTGCTCCTTTCTCTCTCCTCTCTCTTCCTATTTCTTTATAGTCTTACTAGTATTCCACAGTACAAGCGTTACACGTATAAATTATATATAATAAAATAAGAATTTTATAAAATT
The DNA here is from genome assembly GCA_016801055.1 of Panax notoginseng. Taxonomy (NCBI): domain Eukaryota; kingdom Viridiplantae; phylum Streptophyta; class Magnoliopsida; order Apiales; family Araliaceae; genus Panax; species Panax notoginseng. Next base: position 18,303,279 of record CM029021.1, read on the forward strand.
AGAAAGATTAAATAATTTTTTAAAAAATAATATAAAAAAGAAAAATAATATTATAATGTACAAAATAAGTATATTTATATGTACTAGTCGATAATAATTTCGTTGGGGGAAGTGATTTTCAGGAAAATTTACCTGACACTGGGTTGTTGGTATCTTATATGGAAAATTATACTATTATCTTCAAAGGGTCAATGCTCGAATCTCTCTCTATGTATGTATGATGTATCTATACATATTTATCTATCAAGGGTGTTCAACTGTTCATGTATATTACTCATTTCGTCCTATAAAATATTAGAATTTGAGCTTTAAATGAATTTTTAAGTTTGAGTTTTTAAATTAAAATTAAAATTAAAGTGGGTTCTATTAATTATTTAAGATGAACTCACGTATCAATGTATTATACTCTATGAATAGATGAAAATCAAGTACTCCCTCCATCTCATAATAACTGCTGCTTTAGCTTGATGCACATGGATTAAGAAAGTCATTTAGTGCTATCATTTATTAATTAAAATTGGTGTGAAATTTCATCACTACCCCTTTATGGGAAGTTGAAAACTATTAATATAAGAGAAAAATTTCTTAGGACAATGAGAGAAGGTAGAGGTGATATAAGAAAGTAAATAATTGTTTCTCCTAGAAAGTTGTAAACGACAAATAAATTGAGAAAAAAAATTCATTCTAAAACGACAGTTATTATGGGATGGAGGTAGTATTAAAAAGTTCAACTTCATGAGATAATAAATGAAAAATTTACTCTCAAACATCACACTTGAAGATGATAAATAAATACTTATGGGAAGAGAGTCTCATATAGATTGAGAAATAAACATTAAATGGGTGTGTGTATATATATATATATATATATATATATATATATATATATATATATATATATATATATATATATATATATATATATATATATATATTGTTTTTGGGTTTGGACCTCAAGTGACGTCTCACTTTTATGGAAGGGAGATAATCTAGTCAAGCCTTAGTTTGGCCATAATTGGGGGGCGTCCGGTGCGGTACTAACGACCGGTACCGTGTAATTTTTTTTATTTTTTTTAACCACAATTATAAGAATAATAAATAAAAAATAATAGAATAAGTTTGAACAAAAAATTGTAAAAGAAATTTTTTTGTGTTTTTTCAATAATAAATATACTTTTTTTTACAATTTTTTGTTCAAACTTGTTCTATTATTTTTTATTTATTATTCTTATAATTGTGGTTTATAAAAAAATTTACACGGTATCGGTCGTTAGTACCGAACGCCCCTGGACCCGTTTGGCCACAAGTGCGCCGTCGACCGGCCGAGCATGGGTGTTTGTATATTTTTTTGGACAAAATTTATTTAATTTTTTTTACCTAGTTCCAAATTTATTTATTAGTTTTAGGAAAGCAAGGCGCAACTACGCTCTAACACGGCGCAACTGTGCTCCACGTTCTGTCCGCCCTTGCTTTGCTTCACAACTGTTCAGTCATGCCTTTTCATAGGTGTTCAGTCGGTTCACGACGGTCATATCCAATTTGAAGGGTCACTAATCTTCCTATAAATATCATATTAAGACATTTGAGGGATTCAATTTTTTATCATCCTTTCTATCATATTTATAGTCAAATTGAGAGAGTTTAGAGTATTCATTGATTCGTTCTGTATGCTATTTATAGTGTTGTTATAATATACGTTATCATTGTATTTTGGAAGACACGTGTTGATAACTCTTAGCATCGAAAAAGAAGAACATAATTGTTTTAAATACATAGTACTCCCTCCGTTCCTTAATATAGGTCGTTTTAGAGTTGTGCACAAGTATTAAGGAAATGATTGTAAAACATTAAATATACTATCAATTGTCTATATTCCCCTTGTATTGAAAAAAGAGAGTGTTATTTATTGGGTAAAAGATAGTGAGAGAACTAAAGTTATATTTATTACTTGGGGTAATATTAGAAACTAAGCAATTAATGCTTACTTGAAATTTTAAAACGACTTATATTTAGGAAAAAAAATATTTCTCTAAAACGACTTATATTAAGAAACGGAGAGAGTATCAAGTACTAACATTAACATACTATTTTTTTACATTTACGATAAACTGCTGAGTTTGAATTCTGGTTTATTAGTTACTCTATTTCAAACATAAAATTTGTAAACTTAAAAAATGGATTCTTGTTATATGTATTTTATATTAAAAAATATTAATCTAATGATGATACTATGATAATAAGATTGTGAATCTAAATATATTTTTGAAACTTTATAATGTAAAATTAGCCCAACCATTGATCACCGCTCTTTCTGCTCCTTCCCTCCTCTAAAGGATTAATAAAAAAATAATTTACATACATATTAACAAGAGTTGAGAGTAAAAATATTTTAAATTTATCTCTAATGACCCCATAAAATTATATAAAGTAATGAATACTTTAATTTTTATACTAATAAATCTTAGTAAATAACATATTTACCCTTCATTTTATATATTTTATCTTATCTTTTTACGGACAAAAAATTTATATTTTTTATTTTCCTTTTAATGACGGAGTAATATTTACAACTACTTAACAAATCACAGATGCCAAGGTGGTCAAGTGTTTTTGTGGTATGATTGTTTTAATCAGAGGAACAGAAATAGTGAAATAATAGATAAGAAAAGAAAATGAAATCAAAGGTCATTTCAATTTTAATAGAATAAAATTTACTTATTTAGAAGGAATAAGGATGATTCATTTCATCTTAATAAAACAACACATCACATTTTTTTTCATCCGATAAAAATGAATCATTACATTCATTTCTTGACTCCAACAATCCAAACATAACATTAATTTCTTTCCAAAAAATCATATACTATGTTTTAGGGGCAGTTTATTTAGATCTGAATGACCGAATCAGTCAGTCATTAAGTGTATTTGTTTTGAAAAAAAAATTATCTGAATGGCTGAATCGGTCAACTATTCAAACGATTTGGGCTGAATCATTTATGTCATTTTTTATTTATAATATTAACTATTATATTAAGTAATATTAAATACATTTATAATAATTTTGAATTTTTTTAGAAGGGTAAAATAATAAAAATATGTTATTCAGATATTCCAGACATGTCAATTATTAAATAATTTTTTCATTCAAATTCAACTCATTCAAATTTAAATTTAAATTTATTTAATTTTTATCAAACACCCCTCTAATGTCTCAAACAATTTCAATCAAGGGCTTGTTCGTTTTTAGTACATTTAGGTTAGGGCGGTTAAAAGTGTGTTTAGACTTCAAAAGTTTTAGACCAAAAGATGCACTAGCTAGGCCTCTCCTGTTTTGCTAATAAACTTGTAAAAATCTAAACCCATTTAAGGCTTAAGTGTCTTAGTTATCTGGTCTATTTTCAAATATGGTCTACCAAATAAAATTATTCGATTCACATTTAATGGTCTGTCTCCCTCTTTTACATGTTTCTGGACTGGACACGTGCAGATTATAAAAGTTAAGCTGATATCATTTTCGAGAATTACACATATTAATTCTTAAGTACCAAAATATTTTCTCATCTTCTTCTCTCGTATCATCAGTATCATCAGTATACATAAAGTCTCATTTTTATATAAAAAGAAAATATAAGAAAATAATACTCTCTAATTAATATTTATTTTATATTCTTTCTGTACGTGAAATTATAATTTCAAGACTATTAATCTTAGAATTAAATAATCCTGATCACATGTTTATTTTTTATGAGATTATTCATGGCATAACTTAAAATAATATCATGTTATGTTTGTTTTTTACAAGATTAATTAAAGGATTGGATAAAAAATATTATTTATACTATTATGCCATTACCAATAATATCTTATTTTAAACTTGTTTATACATCAAAAGGCGCCTACAAATAAATAAAAAATTATTTAAACATGTGACGCCCCCAAAATTAGGTATACATCACCCATCTTGGATCGTCAGATACATAGTACAAAATACAAATACAACTTACTAATACAACTGTCGTGTACAATACGACAAAACATAAACTGTGAGTTTGAATACAAATATTATCTTCTAGAGAGTATTCATACTCAAAAGGAGTCCTCATTACATTTATTAGCACACCATTACATAGAATAGTGAGGACTACTAACTAATACTATCATTCGGACCATCACTTCGTTCCCCGACTTGCCCCAGCTACGTTCTCATTTCCTGAAGAGAACAGTGAAAGAAAGGGTGAGCTCAACTAGCCCAGTAAGAAATATTATGACTAAGATAATGCAGAATAAATTATCATTAGCCTTCAACAATGTTAAACTGATAAAATATAATAGACATCAAGTTTAACTGCAGCAGAACAAGCAATCCATTAAAAGAGTCAAGTAGAAGATAAACTCTACTATCTTTTATGATTTAAAAGATTTTCCAACACTGTGATCGCTGAGACTCAGCTTAATAAAATAATCCACATCATCGAATCACCCCTGCACTACGGCCAAGGATATTCGTATATTCATTAATGGTCATGATCATGCCAACAACTGTCCATCAATGCACTACGGGCCAATGAGGACTTTTACCACATCATTTGTAACATTACGGTCATGATTATACCGAATAATCCCTGGTCATAATCATACCAAGTCCATCTATGCACTACAGGCCACAGATGACTTTCAACATTTTATAAACATGAGGATGATGACAATGATATAAGAATTCAATAAAACAAGTTCAAGAATTAATTTATCCAAGAATTAACAACGTCCAAATTGTCAACATGATACTGCTTTGTGGAGTAAAATTCAAGAATACTTAGAAGAATATTTTCATGAAAAGATACTGGATGAACCGCAATTATCAAGGATATTCCACAAATTTCATGGAGTATAGAAGTCAAAACTTAACCAACTGAGTATAATAAAGAATGGAATAACAAAAGAAATCACCATGCATGCGATAGACCGCACAGACAGGTTATTCCAACAGAATAATAAATAATGGAACTAGGTCCGGCGTAAACGCACAGACAGGATATTCCGACAGAATAATAAATAATGGAACCAGGTCCGGTGTAAAACACACAGACAGGATATTCCGACAGAATAATAAATAATAGAATCAGGTCCGGTGTAAATCACACAGACATGATATTCCAACAGAATGATAACAAGACGGAACCAGGTCCGGTGTAAAACACACTGACAGGATGTTCCAACAGAATAATAATAAAAACGGAACCAGGTCCGGTGTAAAACACACAGACAGGATGTTCCAACAGAATAATAATAAAAACGGAACCAGGTCCGGTGTAAAACACACAGACAGGATGTTCCAACAGAATAATAGAAGAATGTCACCAAGTATAGGGTAGACCACGTATACAGGTTATTCCAACAGAATAATAAGAAATGGAATAACAACAGTTCTCTTCATGAATAAGAAAGAATAACACCCCTTACCGTTTTAAAGACGAGCTGAAATAAGAAAGTAGTTAAGTAGCAGAATACTCTTCTTCTCTCTCTCTATAGTTTCTCTCTATAGTTTCTCTCTCTAGAGTTCAGTGAATTCGTAAGAAATAATGAAGGAATGAGCTGCTATTTATAGAAAAATAGAATGCATAGTAACTAATCCATGAACGGTCCAGATTGATTACTTTAATCTGACGGTCCATATTTAAAGAAAAATCTTTTAAATAAAATATAATATATTCTATTTATAGAATAACTTTAATAAAGTATTCTGTTTTATATAAAAAGATGTTTCTGTTTTATTACGTTAATAATACGAATAAAACAAAACGTCATTATCGCTAAATAATTCATATTATTAACTGACAATAATTGAATCAAACTGAGTGACTTCTCACATAAGCATTAATAATCAATACCGTGTGCTACTATGCAACCACACGTATTACTGTACTTTTACTACCGAGTAGTTCAACAGTAACAATGGTAAAATTTCCGCCGTTATTTTTAATAAAATATTTTTGTCGTTTTCTCAATCCGACAATAATTCTGTTGTGGGGTCCACCAATGATTGTGTCGTTGTACGAATATTCCCTGTTAAAACGAATATTCCCCGACCAATCGAATATTATATAACAACTTGCGTACTTTGCAAAATTTATAAATATTACCCACAACTATAACATTATATCAAATTAACTCCATAATATTCAAAAATGATATTTATAGAAAATTCATCTTTATTTATAAAAGTTGGGGTCTTACAACCTCCCCTTCTTATGAAATTTCGCCCTCGAAATTAGGGTACGTACCTGGTATGTCGAAGAGGTAAGGATACCTTGATTTCATTTCAGATTCTAACTCCCAAGTCATTTCCTCAACATCGTGGTTTCTCCACAAAACTTTGACTTGAGGTATAACCTTGGAGCGTAGAATATGTTCCTTCTTATCCAAGATTTGAACAGGAACTTCTTCATACGTCAAATCTTCCGCTATTTCGTCCGGTTCTAACTCAATAATGTGGTTCGGGTCTTCCACATATTTGCGTAACATGGATATGTGAAAAACGTTATGAACACGAGACATACTTGGCGGTAAAGCGAGTCTATAAGCCACAGTTCCTACTCGATCGAGGATTAAAAATGGACCGATGAATCGAGGATTGAGCTTTCCTCTCTTTCCAAATCTCGTAACTCCTTTCCATGGAGCAACACGTAAGAACACATGATCTCCTACATCAAATTCCACGTCCTTTCGATGAAGATCAGCATAACTCTTTTGTCGATCTTGTGAGGTTTTTATACGTTGTCGGATCGTTTGAATCTTTTCTGTAGTCATACGTACCAACTCCGGTCCCAACAACGTTGCTTCACCCACCTCATCCCAGCATACTGGAGAACGACATTTTCTTCCATACAATGCTTCGAATGGAGCCATGCCAATACTTGCTTGATAACTGTTGTTGTAGGAAAACTCCACCAATGGTAAGAACTTGTCCCAACTTCCCTTGAAGTCAAAGACACAGAGTCTTAATAGATCTTCAAGAGTTTGAATAGTCCTCTCTGATTGTCCGTCCGTCTGAGGATGATATGCTGAACTAAATCGTAACTCCGTGCCCATAGCTTTTTGTAAACTAACCCAAAATCGTGAAGTGAATCTTGGGTCTCGGTCAGAAACTATGGATACTGGCATACCATGCAGTCTTACAATCTCGTTTATGTACATACGAGCAAGACGTTCAAGTGTATAAGTTTCTCGTATCGGTAAGAAATGAGCAGACTTGGTCAATCTATCAACAATGACCCAAATCGCATCAATACCTTGAGAAACCCTAGGAAGACCGGTAACGAAATCCATGGTAATGTGCTCCCACTTCCATTCTGGAATTTCAAGTGGTTGCAATGGACCTTTTGGTACTTGATGCTCCGCTTTGACTCGTTGACAAGTTAGACACCTTGAGATAAACAACGCTATCTCTCTCTTCATATTGCTCCACCAAAATGTATGACGAAGATCATGATACATTTTGGTACTTCCAGGATGGATTGCAAACGGTGTGTTGTGCGCCTCCATCATGATTTCATACTTTAAATCAGGGTTGTTAGGAACACAAAGTCTGGAGTTGACTCGAAGTATTCCTTCTTCATCGATTCTTGCTTCCGGCATAGCACCTTCTTGCACTTTCTTCTTCATACGCATCAGCTCCAGGTCTGTAGCTTGAGCAGCTTTAACTTTATCGATTAAAGTCGGTTCTACTCGTATATTCGCCATCATCACATGGGTCCCTGGAGTCTTTAACTCTATCTCCATCCTTTGCAAATCACACAAAATGGGTCTTTGTGTTGACAATATCGCACTCGTACTTGCATATGATCTTCTACTCAATGCGTCAGCTACCACGTTCGCTTTTCCAGGATGGTATTGAATGGTATGATCATAATCTTTCAACAGTTCAAGCCAACGTCGTTGTCGCATGTTGAGTTCCTTTTGAGTGAAGAAATATTTGAGGCTTTTATGATCCGTAAAGATCTCCACCTTCTCCCCATACAAGTAATGCCTCCAAATTTTAAGTGCAAAGACAACAGCTGCCAACTCTAGATCATGAGTAGGATAATTCCTCTCATATTCCTTGAGTTGTCTTGATGCATAGGCTATGACTTTTCCATGTTGCATGAGAACGCATCCCAACCCTTTGCTCGAAGCATCACTGTAGATGACAAATCCCTCCGAGCCAGATGGTATTGTTAGAACAGGTGCTGAAATGAGTCTCCTCTTGAGTTCTTGAAAACTCTGCTCACATTCTTCGCTCCAACCGAACTTTGTATCTTTCCGAGTCAGCTGAGTTAATGGAGTAGCGATTCGAGAAAATCCTTCCACGAATCTCCGATAATAACCAGCTAAACCGAGAAAGCTACGTACTTCGGTTACTGATTTAGGTTGCTCCCAGCTTTGAATAGCTTCAATCTTTGCCGGGTCAACAGATATTCCACGACTTGATACTACGTGCCCAAGGAATGCTACCTCTTCCAGCCAGAACTCGCATTTCTTCAACTTGGCATAAAGTTTGTATTCACGAAGCTTTTGGAGTACCAGCCTCAAGTGTTGCTCATGATCTTCACGGCTTTTGGAATAAACAAGGATGTCATCGATAAAGACGACCACAAAGTGATCCAAATATTCCTTAAATACCCTGTTCATCATATCCATGAAGGCAGCAGGAGCATTAGTCAATCCAAAAGACATAACTAAGAATTCATAATGCCCATACCGAGTTCTGAAGGCTGTCTTTGGAATATCCTCAGTTCTAACCTTCAGCTGATGATATCCAGAACGAAGATCGATCTTTGAAAAGAATTGTGCTCCTTGCAACTGGTCAAACAGGTCATCAATACGTGGCAATGGGTACCTATTTTTGATGGTGACATGATTCAACTCCCGATAATCAATACAAAGTCGCATACTCCCATCTTTCTTCTTCACGAATAGAACAGGAGCACCCCAAGGAGAAGTACTAGGACGAATAAAACCAATGTCTAACAATTCCTGCAGTTGGGTCTTTAACTCCTGAAGTTCAATAGGAGCCATTCGATATGGGGCTTTGGAAATGGGTTTTGTACCGGGTTCAAGGTCGATACAAAATTCAATTTCACGCTCTGGGGGTAGGCCAGGAAGTTCTTCGGGAAATACGTCAGGAAATTTATTAACAACAGAAATATCATTCAAAGCTGACGTATTTTTGTTTAGATCTGTGACATGAGCTAAGAAAGCTTGACATCCGTTTTTCAATAAACGAATAGCTTTATGGCTTGAGATGACAGCGATTGATTTTAATGGTTTGGTTGCTTGAATTCGCATAATAGGTCGATTAGGAATATGAAAGCTAACAACCTTACGAAAACAATCAATTTTTGCATGATGAGTAGTTAACCAATCAATCCCTAGAATCACGTCAAATGCAAGTATTTTTAATGAAATCAGATCGACAGGTAATGTGTGGGTACCAACTTGAACCAAACAAGACTTATAAACCGTGGATGTAATGAAGGTTTCTCCCAATGGAGTTTCAACAGCTAAGTCAAAGTCTAATTTCTCCGGAATCAAATTTAATCGATGAGCGCAAGTAGGAGAAATAAAAGAATGGGTAGAACCGGTATCAAATAAAGTATAGACTTCGTTAGAGTTTATGATAAGCTTACCCGTGATGACCTCATTCGGGTTCCTTGCTTTCTGGGAGTTCACAACAAACGCTCTCCCTTGCACAACCGGTTTTGACTTTTCTGGGACGGCCTTTGGTGCCTCCATCCTAGCTGAATTTGTCTTCGGTAAACGACAAAATCGAGCTAAATGACCTTCTCTTCCACAATTATAACATGCTTTGGACGGCATCGCGCAGTTTGGACTGATGTGCCCCTCCCCTCCGCATTTGAAACATATGATAGGTGGTCGTTCTCCTTCCTTAACGACAGGTGCTGGTGCTGACGTCTTTCCATCATTGTTGAATCTCCTCTTCTTGAAATGCCCATTCTTATTGTTTTGGCCCTGATTACCACCGAAGTGGTTACCATTTCTGGCCTGTTGATTCCCTCCACGCTTGTTGTCACCGCTTCGATGACTGCTCTCACTGGTATTATCATTTTGCCGGCTGCTCTCTTTTGGTTGCGTTGTCTCGTTATCGCGCTCCACCAACTGAGCCCTATTTACAACATCTGAATACAAACACAATTTATGAGAAACAAGATGTTGACGTATCTCCGGCTTCAAACCTCTTAAAAACATTCGCGTCATTCTTTCTTCATTATCCACCAGGTGGGACGCAAACCGGGATAACTCCGCAAATTTTGCCTCGTACTGCGACACGGTCATATTATTCTGCTCCAATTTGATGAACTCCACCTCCTTCATGTGACGAATACTCTCGGGAAAGTATTTGTCGTTAAACAGCTCTTGGAACTTCTCCCAGGACATCTTCAGTGCGGCAGGTTGAGTACGCTTTATCGATTCCCACCAGTAATCTGCCTCTCCTCGCAACATAAAGGCGGCAAAGGGAACCTTTTGCTCCTCGGAGCAACCCAAGACATCAAATATCTTGGTGATCTGCTTTATCCATGTTTCAGCTACAAGTGGTTTGGGTTCTCCCTTAAACTCCGGTGGTCCCAGCTCCTTAAACTGTTTAGCGGTGACCGCCAGAGAGTTTCCAGTATTTCCACCTACGTTGTGGACAGGAGCCGCTTTCACCTGTTGTTGCATGAATTGCATAAAGCCTCTGAACATTTGATCATTCATCATTTGGTCAGTGTTGTTGTTTGCATGAGGATTGTCACCTTCCTGATGCACATTATCCTGATTATTGATATGTGGTGAATCAACAGTCGCCTGTGCTCCATTGCTATTCTCAACATTCTCAGATGCCATTTTCAGATACTGCCACAAAATAAAAATTAATTGATATGTCATATTTTATCCTTATATTATAACCGACCAATTAAATACCATGCAAATAAACTTAGGTAGGTCATACTAGCGAAGGAATTCTCCGTCTCTCCCCTCCTAGTTCTATTCTCACATCTTAGCCAGGGATCATATCCCTAAGCTCTGATACCAACTGTGACGCCCCCAAAATTAGGTATACATCACCCATCTTGGGTCGTCAGATACATAGTACAAAATACAAATACAACTTACTAATACAACTGTCGTGTACAATACGACAAAACATAAACTGTGAGTTTGAATACAAATATTATCTTCTAGAGAGTATTCATACTCAAAAGGAGTCCTCATTACATTTATTAACACACCATTACATAGAATAGTGAGGACTACTAACTAATACTATCATTCGGACCATCACTCCGTTCCCCGACTTGCCCCAGCTACGTTCTCATTTCCTGAAGAGAACAGTGAAAGAAAGGGTGAGCTCAACTAGCCCAGTAAGAAATATTATGACTAAGATAATGCAGAATAAATTATCATTAGCCTTCAACAATGTTAAACTGATAAAATATAATAGACATCAAGTTTAACTGCAGCGAAACAAGCAATCCATTAAAAGAGTCAAGTAGAAAATAAACTCTACTATCTTTTATGATTTAAAAGATTTTCTAACACTGTGATCGCTGAGACTCAGCTTAATAAAATAATCCACATCATCGAATCACCCCTGCACTACGGCCAAGGATATTCGTATATTCATTAATGGTCATGATCATGCCAACAACTGTCCATCAATGCACTACGGGCCAATGAGGACTTTTACCACATCATTTGTAACATTACGGTCATGATTATACCGAATAATCCCTGGTCATAATCATACCAAGTCTATCTATGCACTACAGGCCACAGATGACTTTCAACATTTTATAAACATGAGGATGATGACAATGATATGAGAATTCAATAAAACAAGTTCAAGAATTAATTTATCCAAGAATTAACAACGTCCAAATTGTCAACATGATACTGCTTTGTGGAGTAAAATTCAAGAATACTTAGAAGAATATTTTCATGAAAAGATACTGGATGAACCGCAATTATCAAGGATATTTCACTAATTTCATGGAGTATAGAAGTCAAAACTTAACCAATTGAGTATAATAAAGAATGGAATAACAAAAGAAATCACCATGCATGCGATAGACCGCACAGATAGATTATTCCAACAGAATAAAAAATAATGGAACCAGGTCCGGCGTAAACGCACAGACAGGATATTCCGACAGAATAATAAATAATGGAACCAGGTCCGGTGTAAAACACACAGACAGGATATTCCGACAGAATAATAAATAATGGAATCAGGTCCGGTGTAAATCACACAGACAGGATATTCCAACAGAATGATAACAAGACGGAATCAGGTCCGGTGTAAAACACACAGACAGGATGTTCCAACAGAATAATAATAAAAACGGAATCAGGTCCGGTGTAAAACACACAGACAGGATGTTCTAACAGAATAATAATAAAAACGGAACCAGGTCCGGTGTAAAACACACAGACAGGATGTTCCAACAGAATAATAGAAGAATGTCACCAAGTATAGGGTAGACCACGTATACAGGTTATTCCAACAGAATAATAAGAAATGGAATAACAACAGTTCTCTTCATGAATAAGAAAGAATAACACCCCTTACCGTTTTAAAGACGAGCTGAAATAAGGAAGTAGTTAAGTAGCAGAATACTCTTCTTCTCTCTCTCTATAGTTTCTCTCTATAGTTTCTCTCTCTAGAGTTCAGTGAATTCGTAAGAAATAATGAAGGAATGAGCTGCTATTTATAGAAAAATAGAATGCATAGTAACTAATCCATGAACGGTCCAGATTGATTACTTTAATCTGACGGTCCATATTTAAAGAAAAATCTTTTAAATAAAATATAATATATTCTATTTATAGAATAACTTTAATAAAGTATTCTGTTTTATATAAAAAAATGTTTCTGTTTTATTACGTTAATAATACGAATAAAACAAAACGTCATTATCGCTAAATAATTCATATTATTAACTGACAATAATTGAATCAAACTGAGTGACTTCTCACATAAGCATTAATAATCAATACCGTGTGCTACTATGCAACCACACGTATTACTGTACTTTTACTACCGAGTAGTTCAACAGTAACAATGGTAAAATTTCCGCCGTTATTTTTAATAAAATATTTTTGTCGTTTTCTCAATCCGACAATAATTCTGTTGTGGGGTCCACCAATGATTGTGTCGTTGTACGAATATTTCCTGTTAAAACGAATATTCCCCGACTAATCGAATATTATATAACAACTTGCGTACTTTGCAAAATTTATAAATATTACCCACAACTATAACATTATATCAAATTAGCCCCATAATATTCAAAACTGACATTTATAGAAAATTCATCTTTATTTATAAAAGTTGGGGTCTTACAAAACATATCACTTGTGCGTACTAGAGACAGTTATGATGAAGCTCGTAATGAAAAAATTATTTTAAGAAAAATAAATGATAAAAATTTTAATAGTAAATGTAGATGTATTTTCAAAATATTTATTTACCAGTTTATAGCTTATTAAGCATTTTTTTTAAATATATACACGTTCTGTTTATTTATCAAATATAATAATTTATTATTCTAACAAGCTGTTCCAAACAGGAGACTTTAACTTATTAAATAAGTTATTTAAAATACAAGTTAGTAAATAAGCTATAAGTTAAAACAAACCAACCTCCCCTCCCAATTTGAAAATTTACCTCGTAGATTATCATTTTTTCTTTAGAAAAATAGTAATAAAATAAAGAAAAGAGGTTGGCCTCGGAAAACTAAGACACGTGAAGGTCTTATAATACTTAAATTATAATAAAAATGTTACGGCCAAATTATACTTTAAATTATAATTTGTAACATACAAAGAAATAGATATTAATTTTGTCTATAAATTTTTAGTCCCACGTGATTAGATTATAATAAAACTATAATATGAATTCGTTGCCAGCCAAGGCTCCCACCCCACGAGACGACCGTATGACTGAACTCCCACTAAATAATATCTTTACTTATAATAAAAGTCGATATATTTTTGTGACAATATAAATCCCTTTACCCGGGAGAAAATACAACCATTTGAATATAGTATATAGACCTGATAAACTATAGTCCAAGTCCGCGGGTCAGGTTTTGGGTTACAATTTTTTAGTCTAAAAAAATTTAAATTTTTTTGGCCCATCTATTTTTGGTCATACCCGACTCGTTTGGACCAAACCCAAAAATTAGCATAAAATAGACACTGGACACAAATTGATCTCGACCCACAGGCCGACCCGACCCGCCCGCCACAGGCCGGGCTTTGGACTGCAAAATTTTGGCCTAATAAAAACCGGACCTTTTTGGCCCGTCTGTTTTTTTGCCCGCCCGTTTGCCAGGTGTAATAGTATATAGTATTGTTAGGTTATGTTTGTTTATAAAAATTATAATTTCGGAACTATATTTCCATAAATTATAATTCTAAGACTATTAATCATATAATTAAATAGTTAGTCACTTGTTTGTTTGTTATTAGATTATTAATATGATGACTTAAAATAATCTCATTTATATTTGTTTTATCAATGATTATTTAAAATATTAAATAAAAACTTACCGTTTGGACTATCATGTCCTTATTACTTATAACAAATATATCATATTCTCATTATTTTAAGTATAGATAGATAGAATAAGATACATCAGTCTTTTTAAACAAAATTAAAAGTGAATTTTATCCACAAGTTTTTAGTTTCAAATGGTAGATATTATAATATCTAGTTGAATATGGTATTAAAGAGAATTATTAAATTCACAATACTTTTTGTTATTTTCACAACAAAAGTGTCGCTGTAGATATATAGCGACGACAAGAATCATCGCTATAAGATTTATAGCGACACTTTTATTGTGGAAATAATAATTTTTATTATGGATTTAATAATTTCCGATATTAAATAATTTTTTCCTTTCAAATTATTTTATTATCTCGAAATTAAAAATAATTTTTTTTTTAAATTAATAATCTAATCTCAAGTATAATCCATACAAATAATCGTACTAACAGTATTAGTGTATGCATGGATTCAAACAAGCAACCTGACAATTCGGTGCTGCGTACATATGTACTAGAAATAGCATCTTGCAGCCCCAATCTTCACCCTCATGATTCATGATTCATGTGGACCATTAAAATAGCTATTATTTTTATCACTTATATTATTACTCTTATTTCGAAAAGATTGTCCATTTTTGTTAATTTCGTGCAAATTACGTAAATTTTGTGTTGGCCAAAAAGTTTGAAAATGTACATTTACCTTTATCTTTTAAAATATACATAACCCTTGTAAAAGTGATCCCCATCAAAATTAATCAAGAAGCTACATTACGTCTTACAATTTAAATTGAGAATAAATTGAAAACTTCATGAATTTAAAAAACGAATAATTTGTATAATAAATGATTTAAATCTGACCTCAATGAATTAATAAAGATTTAAATGCAATATAGACAATTTTTTATTTCCACTTAACCGAGTTTAAATTGATTTGATACTTACACATTGACTTAAATTATGAGGTGATTAAATGTAGGTTTTAGAGGTACATGAAAGTATAAAAAAAAAACCAAGTTTATTTGATTCCAAGTATTATTAAAATTTGATCAAATTAATTAAAGCTTAGGATTAAAAAGGAGAGCGGTCGATTTTTCAAACTACTAGCGAGTAAAATGAGCAAACA
Source organism: Panax notoginseng (assembly GCA_016801055.1). Taxonomy (NCBI): domain Eukaryota; kingdom Viridiplantae; phylum Streptophyta; class Magnoliopsida; order Apiales; family Araliaceae; genus Panax; species Panax notoginseng. Next base: position 18,318,994 of record CM029021.1, read on the forward strand.
GTTCGGGCTCGATTCGTACTCGTACGACAAAAAATTCGATTCGAACTCGACTCGAAATATAAATAAGTCAAATATGAACAAATTTTAAAGTTCGATAATTTACTTGAACCTTCTCAAATTATAATTTTCTATTGATACTCGAATCATATTCGTTCGAAAAGTTCAAACTGTTCGGGCTCGATTCGAGATCGGGCTCGATTCGGTAGCTAAACGAGTTTCAATCAAACATTATTTTATATTCAATAAATTTTATGAACTAAATATGAACAACTCAAAATTCAACTCAACTCAACTCATTTATACCCTTACTAACTAGCAGCGTTGATGTCAGATCCATCCATGTTGTTGGTTTAATTACCTAATCAATACAGTAGTTTTTTCTTTTGCCAACTGGAAATTAATTGCAGTAGTAATGTGCATAAAGTTAAAAAATTACTCACCTTTTACCACATGAATTAAATGTATAGAAATAAAGTTATGGTATGTACTCATTTCCTCTCATAATATATAATGTTTTAGAATTGTGTATAAAAATTAAAAAAATAATTGTATAATATTAATTATCTATAATAATCTTAATCCTTCTGTCCCTTAATATTAATCGTTTAGAGTTGTGCACAAATATTAAGAAAATGATTGTATAATATTAAATATAATATCAATTGTCTATTTGTCCTTGTATTGGAAAAAGAGAGTGTTATTTATTGGGCAAAAAATAGTGAGAGAATCAAAATTATATTTAATACTTGGGGTAATATTAGAAACTGAACAATTAATGATTACTTGAAATTCTCAAACGACATATATTAAGAGACAAAAATAATTTTCTAAAACGACTTATATTAAGGGATGGAGGGAGTACAATTTACCATATACTTATATCATATTTTCTCTTTTATCTGTAATATTTTTTTATGAGAAGTAATTTTGGAAAGACTGTGACTAATTCTCCTAAATTATATAAAATGTCAAATAATTTGAACAAAATAAAATCATCTAATTAAACGTCATATATTATGTGACGGATTGAGTATTATGATAAATTTATGTTGAATTATAATTACGAAACTTATCAATATATCGAATTGATAGGAATTATAAGAGAGTCATACTTATTATATATCTCTTCAAAAAAATAACTCACTACTCCCTCATGTCCCTTAATGTATGTCGTTTTAGAGTTGTGCACAAGATTTAAGAAAATGAGTGTATAACATTAAATATAATTGTAATTATCTATAATACCCTAAAATTTTTATAATTATCATATTTATGTCATACTCTCTCTCATCTGTAATATTTTCTCATGATGGGTAATTTTGGATAAATTATAGTTAATTCTCCGAGATTATATATAACGACAAATAATTAGAGAAAAATAAAATCATTTAAAATGACATATATTAAGGGACGGAGAGTGTAAGACCCCAAATTTTATAAAATAAAAATATACAATTTTTCTATTTAGTAAATAGTTAAATTGATAAAATTTTAAAGTTAAGGGCGATATATGTAAATTTTTTAAAATAAGCAAGTGGTTATAAAATATTAATTATTATCGGAGAATATTCGTTTGGTCGTTGAATATTCTTGTTATCGGGAATATTCGTACGACGGCACAGCCATTTGTGGGTCCCATAACGAAAAACTGTTGGATGAAGAAAACGACACGAATGAGTTTTTTTAATAATAACGGCGTAACGATTACCGTTAAAACTGTTGGAATACCCGGTGGGTACAGTAAAGTAATACGCGTTGTTGCACAGTAGCACACAGTATTGCACAATATTTTTATATTATTATTAATTCAATAATTGTCAATGCACAATATTTCTCATTATCAGATCAATAATTCATATTATTTGAATAATATTATTAGATAGCATTATTGACAATGTCTAAGGAAGTTCTATTTAGGAAAGGGATTTGGTCACCTAATTGCGCGCCAGTAAGGAAAAATTCTTATCGAAAAGCCCCCTCTTTCCTGAGAACGACCTGGTTGTCATTATAGTGATTCTGTAATATTATTTGTGAATAATTAATTATTGATAAAAATGATAAGAAAATATTTATTTAATGGAGAAATTTTTAAAGAGACAATTATTAAGACTTGATATTTTATCTTATTCGATAAAATAATTCATTCAAATATATTATTATAATATTACATTATAAGTGTATGATGTAATAATATAATAACTGTGATATGTTTACAATGAATGCATGGTATATGAATAAATGTGGAGGAAGAGAACAAATTGGGTCTGAAGTATTTTTGTTACAAAAAAAACATGTTAAATATGTTGGTGGACCCCATTTTTGACTGAAATTTGATTATAGCCTGCAAGTTCGTCCGTATGTGAATTTCGGTCATTTTCAGTTTAGATTTTGGAAAATATTTCTTCTACAAAGTTATAGAGAATTAAATTTTCTATGAAATTGATATAAGATTCGTATTTTTTTGATAAAAGGATTATTTATTATGAATTATTAAAATTTCTGAATTTATAAATGATTTAAAAAATTTTTGATGGAGATTTCTAGAAGGTGGGCCCCACACTTGTCCTTTTACATGTTGTAAATGCTAAAATCTGATTTCAAAGTGGGCGTAGAAATTTTTTTATAAATAATAATATTTTATTAAATTTTCTGCTTTAGTATTCTAAGTATTTTCGTATAAATAGGATGCTTAAATTAGAATTAAAAATCACACCAGAATCAGAAGTTTTCTCTCTCTAAAATATTGAGCGTATTTTTGTGAGTATTTAGATATCTTGAGTGTTGCTAGACAGTGTAAGTTTTTTTCAGTATTATATCCGATATTTTCGTCAGAAGTGCTATTCTTTTGAGGTAATGGATGGTAAGAGATGTTATTTTCTTCGTAAATGATGTTATTTCTTTTAATATTATTATACCAAAATATTGGTATGAATTTTATTATGAAATTTTTATCTTTTTATGTCGAGGTTACTATTTAAGTATACGACAATATTCACGTATACAACACTATTCATGAATACGGTACTATTCACGAGTACTATTCACAAAGTATGATTTTTCTTATGAAATTTTTACCTTTTTGTGTCAGGGTTACTATTTACGTATACGACACTATTCACGAATACCGCACTATTCACAGAAAAATTTAATTTTATTTTCTTTATCCAAGTTGTCTATTATGGTTACTATATTTGATTGTATCCATGTTTTGATTTTTATTCTTGAATTTTACTCCACAATTAGTTATTATGAAATATTTTTAAACTTGAATAAATTAAAGTACGAATTCCCAATCTTTGTCCTTTTATCTCTCTAGATTCATTTTCTTGAAAATATTTTTATCATCCTCAGTCCTAAATGGTGATATAACCGAATATCTTTGGCCTGTATGTGAGATCCCAAATTTTATGAATAAAAATTTAAATTTTTTAAAATATTTGTTTTGAATATTATGGTGTGGATTTGATATAATGTTATAATTGTGGGTAATATTTATAAATTTTCAAAGTATGCAAGTTGTTATAAAATATTCGTTTGGTCGGAAAATATTCTTTTTGTCAGAGAATATCCGTACGACGGCACAATCATTGGTGGACTCCACAATGAAAGTATTGTCGTAGTAAGAAAACGACAGAATTATCTTTTTATAAAAATAACGGCGAAAGTGTTACCGTTAAAACTGTTGAACTACTCGGTAGTAAAAGTACAGTAATATGCGTGGTTGTATAGTAATACACAGTATTGATTATTGATGCTTACGTGATAAGTCACTCAGTTATACTCAATTATTACTATAGTAATTGCTGCATCATATCTCTCATATTATTGATTCAATTATTGTCACAGTATCATCTGCATAATATGTTATATTATTAAATCAATAATTGAGACGATAAATTTATTCATATTATTAATTGCAATATTGACAATGTTTGGAAGTTCTGTCAAGGAGATGTTAGATAATCTAATTGCGCACCAATATGGAGAAATTCTTATCGAAAAGCCCCCTCTTTCCTAGGAACGACCTGATTGTTAAGTATTATGAATAATAATATTAATGATGAATAAGTTCGTGTTGATTAAAGATGAAATTGATAGTTCCATTGTGTGAGAATTATTAGTGTTAGTGGAAATCGATATTTATTTCAATAGTAATTGATGTCTGAAGGTTATATTGATCAATCGGATAATTAACCGGATAAATGAACAATTAATTGCTATTAATTCACATGTTTATAACTATGTATTCACATGTGTGTACTATTGATTCACATTCTTGTACTATTAGGGGTGATGGTGCAAGATTGATAATACTTGCATGACTAAATTAGAAATGAAGGTATAGTTGAAGGTACTATACTATAATTAATTTTTTCACATGTTTAGAACTATTGAGTCACATGATTTACTATTGATTCACATGATTTACTATTAGGGGAGGTGGTGCAAGTTTGATAATACTTGCAGGACTAAATTAAAAAAAAAGAAGAGGAAGGTATTATACTGTAATATTTCGAGCCCCAAAATGTGCAATTATTAAAACTATATTTTTCTATAAATAGAAGCTCGTTCCTTCATTATTTTTTACCAATTCACTAAAGCTATAGAGCATTTATTACAAAGAAAAATTATAGAGAGAAAGAAGAAAAGAAGTCTGCTATCTCACTATTCCAGTATCCAGTTTCTTCTAAGGTAAATGGTATTATTTCTTTCGTATTCATGAAGAGAGCTTCTGTTATTCCATTCTTTATTATTATGTTAAAATAATAATTGATGTCTGAAGGTTATATTGATCAATCGGGTAATTAACCGGATAAATGAGCAATTAATTGCTATTAATTCACATGCTTATAACTATGTGTTCACATGTGTATACTATTGATTCACATTCTTGTACTATTAGAGGTAGTGGTGCAAGATTGATAATACTTGCATGACTAAATTAGAAATGGAGGTATAGTTGAAGGTACTATACTATAATTAATTTTTTCACATGTTTAAAACTATTGAGTCACATGATTTACTATTGATTCACATGATTTACTATTAGGGGAGGTGGTGCAAGTTTGATAATACTTGCAGGACTAAATTAAAAATAAAGAAAAAGAGGAAGGTATTATACTGTAATATTTTGAGCCCCAAAATGTGCAATTATTGAAACTATATTTTTCTATAAATAGAAGCTCATTCCTTCATTATTTTTCACCAATTCACTAAAGCTATAGAGCATTTATTACAAAGAGAAATTATAGAGAGAAAGAAGAAAAGAAGTCTGCTACCTCACTATTCCAGTATCCAGTTTCTCCTAAGGTAAAGGGTATTATTTCTTTCGTATTCATGAAGAGAGCTTCTGTTATTCCATTCTTTATTATTATGTTGGAATAACCTGTCTATGCGAAGTATCGCATACATGGTGAAATTCTTCTGTTATTCCATTCTTTATTATTATGTTAGAATAACCTGTCTATGCGAAGTACCGCATACATGGTGAAATTCTTCTGTTATTCCATTCTTTATTATTATGTTAGAATAACCTGTCTATGCGAAGTACCGCATACATGGTAAAATTCTTATGTTATTCAATTCTTTATTATTTTGTTGGAATATCCTGTCTGTGTAGATTACGCATGAACTGGTTCAATTCTTTATTATTCTGTTGGAATATCCTGTCTGTGCGTATTACGAATGACCTGGTTCCAGTATTTATTATTTTGTTGGGAATAACCTGTCTGTGCGGTCTATCGCATGCCTGGTGAATTCTTTTGTTATTCCATTTTTTATTATTATGTTGGAATAACCTGTCTACGTGGACTACCGCATGCATGGTGAATGACCTTTCGTATTCATTCTTTATTAAATTGTGGAAATGATCTGTCTATGTGGATTACTGCATGGCGGATGAAAATTCATTTGCAGTTTTGTATATTCTATTATACTCGTATGAGATATCATTTTTTTGTACTCATCATGAAATATCATTTTATTTGATATTTTATTTATGAGTTACTATTTACGGGTTACTATTCACCCGATTACTATTCACTCGGGTATTCGGGGCACTTTTCGTGTCGAAATACTATTTACGAGTTACTATTCACATGTTACTATTCACCTAAATTACTATTCACCAAAATATTATTCACTCGAGTATTTGGGATACTTTTCATGCTGGGGTACTATTCACGAGGTATTATTCTCGAAGTACTATTCACGGGGTACTATTTATCCGAAAAATATATTTCTTTTCTGTCCAAATTATTTTTGGTACATGAATATTATTCTTGAATTTTACTCCACAAAGCAGTATCATGTTGACAATTTGGACGTTATTGATTTTTGGATAAATTATATTATAAATCTTTAAAATTTTTTCTTGAACATGTTTTATTGAATTATTATGTCATTGTCATTATCCTCATGCTTATATTGTGATGAAAGTCATATTTGGCTTACGTGCATAGATGGACTTGGTATGATTATGACAAAAAATTATTCGGTATAATCATGACCGTAATGTGACGAATGATGTGGTAAAAGTCCTCATTGGCCTTTAGTTCATTGATGGACAGTTGTTAGTATGATTATGACCAGGAATTATTCGGTATAATCATGATCATTGATGATTACATGAATATCCTTGGTCGTGGTGCAGGGATGATTCGATTTTATTTATTAAGCTGAGTCTCAGCGATAAAGTTGATGAAAAATATTTTAAATCATAGAAGATAGTAGATTTTATGTTCTACTTGACTCTTCTAATGGATTGCTTATTCCGCTGCAGTTGTTGATCTAAAACTTGTTGTCTATTATATTCTATCAGTTGTTATACTGTTGAAGGCTAAGGATAATTTATTTTGTATTATCTTAGTCATAATATTTCTTACTGGGCTAGTTGAGCTCACCCTTTCTTTCATTGTTCTCTTCAGAAAATGAGAATATAGCTGGAATGAGTCAGAAAATAGAGTGAAGGTCCAGATGGTTGTTTTAGTAGTCCTCACTAATCTGTTAAATAGTATGATAATAAATGTAATGAGAACTCTATTTGAGTTTGAATACTGTCTAGAAGACAATATTCGTATTAAAACTCTTAGATTATGTTTGTCGTATTTTACACGACTGTTGTATAATTAAGTTGTATTTGAATTTTGTTCCATGTATTTGGCGACTCAAGATGGGTGATGTATACCTATTTTGGGGGCGTCACACTGTAGTGCAAAGATGAATGATTACCTGATGAATATCTTTGGCACGTTAGTACAAAAATAAATATTTGACTCAAGATGTATATTGATTGATGTTACAGAGATAAAATATTGATGATAGACTTTTAAATCATAGAAGATAGTAGACTTCATTCTCTACTTAACTCTTCTAATGAATTGTTATTTTCGCTGCGAATATTGATCTAAAACTTGATGTCTATTATATTTTATTTGATTTATTGAAGGCTAACGATAATTTTTTTCTTCATTATCTTAGTCATAATATTCTTTACTGGGCTAGTTGAGCTCACCCTTTTCTTTTTTGTTTCATTTTTCTTCTCAGGAGGCGAGAATATAACGAGAACTAGTCGGGGTGTGGAGTGATGTTTCAAGACAGTTATTTTAGCAGTCCTCACTATTTTATAAAATAGTGTATTAATAATTATAATGAGGCCTTATTTAAGTTTGGATATTGTCTAGAAGATAATATTTGTATTTAAACTCACAACATATGTGTTGTCATTTTTTGCACAATAATTGTAATAATAAAGTTGTAGTTGCTTTCTGTACCATGTATTTGGTGACTCAGAATGAGTTGTGTGGACTTATTTTGGGATTTTACAGTTGGTATCAGAGCTTAGGGATATGGTCGCTGGCGGAGATCTGAGTCTAGAACTAGTAGGGGAGAGATGAGTAATATACTTCGCTAGTGTGTGACTTACCTAAGCTAAAATTTCTTACTTGATAAGTTGACAAATTGTGATATGTTAATTAACCTTTATTTTGAAGCTGTATTCTAGAATGCACAATGGAGAAATCATGACGACAGGAAAAATGAAATCTGAAATGAAAGTAAGGTATTCTCAACTCTTCGAAATACTAAGTACGTAAATTTTAGGGATAAAATTTCATAAGTAGAGGAGATTGTAAAATTCCGAATTTTATGAAATAAAAGTATTCAATTTTTCTATTTAGTAAATAGTTAAATTGATAAAAATTTAAAGTTAAGGGTGGTATATGTAAAATTTTCAAAATAAGCAAGTGGTTATAAAATATTCATTGTTGTCGAAAAATATTCTTGTTATCGGGGAATATTCGTACGACGGCGCAACTATTTTTGGGCTCCATAACGGAAAACTGTCGGATGAAGAAAACGACACGAATGCATTTTTTAATAATAACGGCGTAACGGTTACCGTTTAAACTGTTGGAATACCCGGTGGGTAAAGTAAAGTAATACGCGTTGTGACGCCCTCATATTAGGTATACATCACCCATTTTGAGTAGTCAAATACATGATACAAAAATAAATACAATATCATTACTACAATTGTCGTGCAAAATACGACAACACATATACTGTGAGTTTAAATACAAATATTATCTTCTAGACAATATCCACACTCAAATAAGTCCTCATTATAATTATTGAAATACTATTTTATAAAATAGTGAATACTGCTAAACCAATTGACTGAAAATATTACTCCGCACCCCAACTAGTTCCTGCTATATTATCGCCTCCTAAGAAGAATAATAAAACAAAAAGGAAAAAGGTGAGCTCAACTAGCCCAGTAAAGAATATTATGACTAAGATAATATACAACAAATTATCATTAGTCTTCAATAGGAAAAATTTGATAGAATATAATAGACAACAAGTTTTAGATCAATAACTGCAGCGAAAACAACAATCCATTAGAAGAGTCAAGTAGAGAATGAATTCTACTATCTTCTAAGATTTAAAAGTCCATCATTAATATTTTATCCCTATAACATCAATCAATATACATCTTAAATCAAATATTTATTTTTTCACTACAGGGCAAAGATATTCATTTGTATCACCAGTTGGTCATGTTCATCTCAACACTTGTTCATCTTTGCACTACGGGCCAAAAATATTCATCACTTAATCATTCATCTTTGCACTACAGGCCAAAGATATTCAGTAATATCATCATTTAGGATTGAGGATGATGAAAAATATCTTAAAAAAAATGAATCTAGTGAGACAAAATGACAAATATTAGGGATTCGTACTACAGTTTATCCAAGTTCAAAAATACTCTATAATAATCAATTGTGGAGCAGAATTCAAAAATAAAGATCAAAATATGGATACAATCAAAGATAGTAACTACAATAGACAACTTGGAGAAAGAAAAATTTATTTTATTGTGAATAGTGTCGTATTCGTGAATAGTACCGTATACGTGAATAGTATTGTATATATAAATAGTAACCCCGATAAAAAAAGGTAGAAATTCCACAATAAAATTCATACCAATATTTTTTATAATGATATTGAAAGAATCACATCATTTACGAAGAAAATAACATCCCTTATCTCAAAAGAACAGTACTTCCGGCTAAAATATCATGTGAGACCCTGAATTTTATGAAATAAAAGTATTCAATTTTCTTATAATTATTATTCTATTTAATGGTTAAATTGATAAAGGGTTAAAGTTAAGAGTGACATTTGAAAATTTTGCAAAGTAAGCAAGTTGATATAAAATATTCGTTGTGTCGGGGAATATTCGATTGGTCGGGAAATATTCGTTTTAACAAGAAATATTCGTACGACGGCACAATCATTGGTGGACCCCACAACGGAGGTACTGTCGTAGTTAGAAAATGACAGAAATATTTTTAAACTGTTGAACTACCTGGTAGTAAAAGAACAGTAATATGCGTGGTTGTATAGTAGCACATGGTATTGATTATTGATATTTACGTGAGAAGTCACTCAGTTATACTTAATTACTGCTACAGTAATTGCTACATAGTATCTCACATTATTTAATTCAATTATTGTCACAGTATCATCTGCATAATATTTTAAATTACTAAATTAATAATTGAGACGACAAAGTTATTCATATTATTATTTACAATATTAACGATGTCTAGAAAGTTCTGTCGAGGAGAGGTTTGGTCACCTAATTGCTCACCAATAGGGAGAAATCATTATCGAAAAGTTCACTCTTTCCTGGGAATGATCTGGTTGTTAAATATTGTGAGTTATAATATTAATGATGAATAATTGTTAATAGATTAAAAATGTATTTATTAAAGATAAGTGATTTGTAGTAAATATTTATTCAATTTTTGATATAAATAGAGGGGTTTGTTATGAGGTATTTGTTATAAGTTTGGCTTATTATTTCATGAGGAGATGTGCTAATTTTTCTGACCGTTAGTTGAAGTTATAATAATAAATCAATATGGATCACTGGTTTAAAGTTTTAATAGTAAATCAATATGGACCGTTGTTTTAAGTTTTAATAGTAATTCATTATGGACCGTCCGTTTAAAAGTGAATTAATCTGGGCCATTCATGAATTAGTTACTATTTAATCCTTTTTCCTATAAATGGAAGCTCATTTCTTCATTATTTTTTACGAATTCACTGAAACTCTAGAGAAAGAAACTATAGAGAGCAAGAAGAAGAGTATTCTGCTACTATCCTACTTCAGTATTTACTATTCTATTAAGGTAAGAGGTGTTATTTATTTTATATTCACTTACGATATTATTTTTCGTATTCGTAAGAAATATTATCTTCGTTCAATATTCGTAAGGGATATTATTTGTTGTATTCGTAAGGGATATTATTTCTTTCGTATTCATGAAGAGAGTTATTTTCTTTCAATACTCGTAAGGGTTATTATTCCATTCTTTATTATTCTGTGAAAATAACATGTCTACGCGGACTACCGCATGCATGGTAAAATCTTTTGTTATTCCATTCTTTATTATTCTGTGGGAATAACCTGTCTACGTGGACTACCGCATGCATGGTAAAATCTTTTATTATTTCATTCTTTATTATTCTGTGGGAATAACTCGTCTACGCGGACTACCGCATGCATGGTGAAATCATTTGTTATTTCATTCTTTATTATTCTATGGGAATAACCTGTCTACGCGAACTATCGCATGCCTGGTAAATTACCCTTTGTATTCAATTGTTATTAAATTGTGAAAATGATCTGTCTACACGGACTATCGCATGACAGGTGAAAATTCATTTGTAGTTTCGTATATTATTTCTTTTCATATTCTTAAATCTAAACGTACTATGGTAAGTATTGCTTCTATAATTTCTGAAATTAGTAGAATATCTTTGAGTTTTGCGCTTCATCCAGTATCGTTTCATTGGAATATTGATATGAACTTTCTTATTAAATATCAATATTTTCATCCGGAATACTATTCACGGGTTACTATTCACTCGGTTACTATTCACTCAAATATTATTCACCTGAGGATTCGGGGTACTTTTTATACTGAGTTACTATTCACGGGTTACTATTCACTCGGGTACTATTTATTCGGGTATTAATCAGTCGGGTATTTGGGGCACTGTTCATGCTGGGATACTATTCATGAGGTACTATTCTCGAAGTACTATTTACCGGTACTATTCACCCGAAAAATATATTTCTTTTCTGTCCAAATTATTTTTGATACATGAATATTATTCTTAAATTTTACTCCATAAAGCAGTATCATGTTGACAATTTGGATATTTTTAAACTCTAGATAAATTTAAAGTCTTTAATATTTATCCTTGATTTCGTTTGATTATTGCTTATATCATTGTCATCATCCTTATGCTTAAATTGTAATGAAAGTCATCTATGGCTTACGTGCATAGATGGACTATTGATTGGTATGATTATGACCAGGGATTATTTGGTATAATCATGACCGTAATATTACAAATAGTGTGGTAAAAGTCCTTATTGTCCTGTAGTGCATTGATGGACATATGTTGGTATGATCATAACCATGCGTTCTCTTCGGCCAAGGGTGAAAAGATGAATTATTGTTTGGCATGATCATGATCATTGGTGAAAACACGAATATCTTTGGCCCGTAGTGCACGGATAATTCGTGGTCGTGATACTAATTAATGAATATCCTTGGCCCGTAGTGCATGGATAATTCGTGGATGTGATACTAACGAATATCCTTGGCCGTAGTGCATGGATAATTCGGTGATTTATTGAGTTGAGTCTCAGTGATAAAATATTAATAATAAACTTTTAATTCGTAGAAAATAGTAGATATCATGCTCTACTTGACTCTTCTAAAATACAGTTGTATGTCTTTGGCCTGTAGTATAAAGATGAACTGTTAATGAATATCTTTGGCCCGTAGTGCAAAGATGAATTTATTAGTAAGATTATGAACAGGAACTGTGATTTGGTATAACCATGATCTTTGATGTTTTAGGTAAAGACAGGTGATAAAAATTATCTTCGTCCTGGGTGCTAAGAGGAATTTAGAATCACAATTATGATTATGAGTTATGCACATGATTGTGGACATGAACTGTTGATTGATGTTACAGGGATAAAATATTATTGGTGGACTTTTAACATGGAGAAGATAATAGACTTTATGGTCTATTTGACTCTTCTAATGGATTACTCGTTCCGCTGCCACTATGGTTGAAAATTTTTATCATCTACCATATGTTCTAAATCTCTTATTTATTACTGACGAAAGCTATTGATAATTTAATTATCTTTAGTCATGATATTCTTTATTGGGCTAGTTGTGCTCACTCTTTTACTTCACAATTCCTTTCAGGCAATAAAAGTGTAGCTGGGTCGAGCGGGGGTAACAGGGGAATAAAACGATGGTCTATAGCTGTAGAGGTTTCCCCTAAAACAGTATGGAAATAATTTTATTGAGAATTTTAGATAAGTGTGTCGTATTTTATACGTCATTTTAACCGTTGATTTTGGTGAACCAAATAGGGTGAGGTGAACCCAACTTTGGAAGGGTGTTTTGCCACTATCATACAAGATGTCTAATGACAGACGACTTCGTGTTATCATAAGACAGGATTATGCACATGCACTTGCTGATTATATCTATTAGCACTACCTATATAATCTTGGAGTTTGATTGAAATATAATTCTCAATTGAAGACAATGGAGATAATTATATGTCAAGAGAAGACTCATCATTGGAAAGAACATGATAGTAATCTTCTCATTTTTCTTTGGGGTCTATTGGGTCAACCAAGGATAATTCTCGAGTCATATGATATCTATCATAACTTAGATGCATGGCCTCCTGTGTACGAAGGTTTTCTTGAGCATTTTCCAAAAATTTTAATTTCTAAAACAGTTATTGACTGTACTTTTATGTAAAGTACCATTGTAAGGTGTTGTGGTCGAGACACCGTGAGAGTTACATATATTTGTATTAAAACTCACAGCTTATGTGTTGTTATATTTTGCACGACAGTTGTATGAGGAAGTTTGTAGTCGGGGGACGGAGTGATGGTCCGAGATGGTGGCTATAGTAGTCATCACTATTCTATAAAATAGTATGATAATAAATGTAATGAGGACTCCATTTGAGTTTGAATACTATCTAGAAGACAATATTCGTGTAAAAACTCTCAGGTACGCTTTTGTCGTATTGTATAAAAGAAGTTTGTATTTGATTCTATACCGTGTATCTGGCGACTCAGAATGGGTGATATATACCTATTTTGGGGGCGTCACATATCAGGTATAAGGCTGAAAGAAACTTGTACTGAATAGCAACTCTTAAAGTATCTAAATACTCACAAAAATACGCTCAATAATATATAGAGAGAAAGCTTATGATTCTGATGTGATTTTCAATTCTAACTAAGCACCTTATTTATAGGAAAATACTAGAACGCCAAAGCAGACTAACCTGCTACCTGATGGCTTTACCTGTTAATATTCACGCCCACCACTTTTAAAATAAAATTTTAGCATATTTCTCACCAACCAAAAGTGGGGCCCACCCATTCTAGAAAATTTCTAAAATATTTTAAATTTAAACAATAATCAGCAACTTCAATAATTCATAATAAATAGACCTTTTATCAAACAAATTCGAGTCTCATGTCTATTCCATAAGAAATTTAATTCTCTACAACTTTTTAGAAGAAAGTTTTTCCAAATTCTAATAAAAAAATGTCCGAAATCCACATACGGATGATTTTTAATACTTTCATTCTGACAAAATACTGACAAAATACTTTAATATTAATTCCTTCATTTATATCCACATAAAACAAATATTTTCCTATCCATCTACATAGAATAAATATTTTCTTATCATATAAATCAATAATTAATTATTCTTAAATAATATTACATAATCACAATTATGACAACCAGGTCGTTCCTTGAAAAGAGGGGGCTTTCTGATAAGAATTTCTCTTTACTGGCGCGTAATTAGTTGACCAAACCTCTCCTTAGATAGAACTTCCTTAGACATTGCCAATAATGTTATCTAATAATATTATTCAAATAATATGAATTATTGATCTGATAATGAGAAATACTGTGCAGTGACAATTATTGAAATAACAATGATATAAAATATCAACGTAGAAATTATTGAATCAATAAAATAAAATATTGAACAATAATTACTGTAACAATTATTGAGTAGTGTCTTCTTACGTAAGGATCAATAATTCAACAATACTGTGAAATACCGTGTGCTACTATGTAACCACGCATATTACTCTACTTTAACCACCGGGTATTCCAACAGTGTTAACGGTAATAACTACGTCGTTATTTATAAAAACTCAAACTTGTCATTTTTTTCATCCGACCATTTTTCGTTATGGGGCCCACAAATGGCTGCGCCGTCGTACGAATATTTCCCGAAAACAAGCATATTCCACGACCAAACGAATATTCCCTGACAACAATGAATATTTTATAACCACTTGCTTATTTTACAAAATTTGCACATTTCACCCATAACCAAAGCATTATATCAAATTAACACCTTATTATTCAAAATAATAATTAGAGGAATTTTGATTCTATTTATAAAAAAAATTAGGGTCTTACAACCTCCACTCCTTATAAAATTTCGTCATCGAAATTGATGTACGTACCTGGTGTTTCGAAAAGGCGAGGATACCTCGCTTTCATTTCTGATTCCAACTCACAGGTCATTTCTTCAATAGCATTGTTCCTCCACAAAACCTTAACTTGTGGTATAACGTTGGTGCGTATGACATACTCTTTCCTATTCAAGATCTTAACATATACCTCCCCGCACGTTAAATCTTCGGCTATCTCGTCTAGTTCTAACTCAATTATGTGGTTCGAGTCTTTCACATATTTACAAAACATAGATATGTGAAAAATATTATGAACACGAGACATGCTTAGAGGTAATGCGAGTCTATAGGCTACATTTCCTATTCGGTCAAGAATCTCAAATGGACCAACAAATCTTGGATTGAGCTTTCCTCTCTTCCCAAATCTTGTAACTCCCTTCCATGGAGCAATACATAACAATACATGATCCCCAATATTAAATTTCATGTCCTTTCGATGAAGATCCACATAACTCTTTTGTCGATCCTGTGCCATTTGTATACGTTATCGAATCGTTTGGATCTTTTCTGTAGTTATGCGTACCAATTCTGGTCCCAACAACGTTGCTTCACCCACCTCATTCCAGCATACTGGAGAACGACATTTTTTTCTATACAACGCCTCGAATGGAGCCATGCCTATACTTGCTTAATAATTGTTGTTGTAGGAGAATTCCACTAATGGCAAGTACTTGTCCCAACTTCCTTTGAAATCTATGACACAGAGTCTTAATAGATCTTCAAGAGTTTGAATAGTTCTTTCTGATTGCCCGTCCATTTGAGGATGGTATTTCGAACTGAATCGTAAATTCGCGTCCATAGCTTTCTGCAAGCTAACCCAAAATCGTGAAGTGAATCTAGGGTCACGATCCAAAACTATGGATACTGACATGCCATACAATCTCACAATCTCATTCACGTACATACGAGCAAGAAGTTCAAGGGAATAAGTCTCCCATATAGGCAAGAAATGAGCAGACTTGGTGAATATATCAACAATAACCCAAATCGCATCTATGTCTTGAGAAACCTTAGGAAGACCCGTAAAGAAATCCATAGTAATGTGTTCCCATTTTCATTTCCAAATCTCAAGTGGTTGTAATGGACCCTTTGACACTTGATGCTCCACCTTTACACGTTGACAAGTTAAACACCTCGAGATAAATTTTGCGATCTCTCTCTTCATATTGTTTCGCCAAAATGTATGTCAAAGATCATGATACATTTTGGTACTCCCAGGATGGATTGTAAATGATGTGTTGTGTGGCTTCATCATGATTCTATGCTTCAAGTCAAAATCGTTAGGAACACAAAGTCTGGAGTTGACTCGAAGTATTCTTTCTTCATCGATTCTTGCTTCTGGAACAACACCTTCTTGTACTTGTTTTCGCTGTAGTTGTTGATCTAAAACTTGTTGTATATTATATTCTATCAGATTTTTTCCTATTAAAGACTAATGATAATTTATTGTATATTATCTTAGTCATAATATTCTTTACTGGGCTAGTTGAGCTCACCATTTTCTTTTTGTTCCATTTTTCTTCTCTGGAGGCGAGAATATAGCGGGAACTAGTCGGGATATGGACTAATGTTTCCAGTTAGTTGTTTTAATAGTCCTCACTATTTTGTAAAATAGTGTTTCAATAATTGTAATGAGAACTTATTTGAGTATGAATATTGTCTAGAAGATAATATTTGTATTTAAACTAACAGTATATGTGTTGTTGTATTTTGCGCGACAATTATAGTAATGATGTTGTAGTTGTTTCTGTATCATGTATTTGACAACTCAGAATGGGTGATGTATACCTATTTTGGGGGCGTCACAGTTGGTATTAAAGCTTAGGGATATGGTCTCTGGCAGAGATCGGGAAATAGAACTAGGAGGAGAGGGACGAGTAAATTCTTCGCTAGCGTGTCCTACCTAAGCTTATTTGTTGGTCAGTCATAATATAGGGGTATTATGTGGTATGTCAATTTCTTTAATTAACCCTTATTTTATGGCAGTATTTGAGAATGGCAGTTGAGAATGTTAACAATGGAGTGAATGAGACTGCCGAGACACCTTTAATCACCAACCAGGAGAACGTGCAACAGGAAGGCAATATTCCTCCTGTAAACAACACTATCGAACAAACGATGAATGATGGAATGTTTAAAAGCTTTTTGTAGTTCATGCAAAATCAGACGAGGGAGACTCGTGTACAAAATATGGGTGAAAATGATATCAACACGCGGCTTGTCACAGCCAAGCAGTTCAAAGAGTTGGGACCACCAGAATTTGTGGAAAAGCTGAATCCGATCAAGGCGGAGTAAATTACCAAGATATTCGATGTATTGGGATATACGGAGGAACATAAGGTTCCATTCACCGCCTTTATGTTCCGTGGTGAGGCAGATTATTGGTAGTAATCTGTGAAGCGTACCCAGCCTGTCGCACTCAATATGTCTTGAAAAACGTTTCAGAAACTATTCAATGATAAGTACTTTCCTGAAAGTATTCATCATATGAAGGAAGTAGAGTTTATCAGACTAGAACAGAACAACATGACTGTGTCCCAGTACGAGGCTAAGTTCGTAGAGTTATCCAGGTTTGCACCTCATTTGGTAGAGAATGAGGAACATATGACACAGATGTTTCTGAGAGGTCTAAAACCCGAGATTCGACAATATCTTATTTCTCATAAATTTTCTCTATATTCAGATGTTGTGAACAGGGCTCAATTATTAGAGCGAGATAATGAGTATGTTCAACCGAGGGACCATAACCAAGGTCATACCGGTGGCAGCAGTCATCGGAGCAATGACAACTAGTGGGAAAAAAATATTCGGACAAAAGTGGTAACCACTCTGGTGGTAATCGTGGTCATGATAGTAGAAGAAGCGAGTCAGGGGGAGATTTCAAAAAGAGAAGGTACAACAATGATAACGTAAAGACGTCAGCTGTAAGACCCCGAATTTTATGAAATAAAAGTATTCAATTTTTCTTATAATTACTATTTAGTAAATGGTTAAATTGATAAATGTTAAAGTTAAGGGTGATATATAAATTTTTTTTTCGAAATACACAAGTGGTTATAAAATATTCATTGTTGTCAGGGAATATTCGTTTGATCGTGGAATATTCTTACTGTCGGAAAATATTCATACGACGGCGCAGCCTTTTGTGGGTCCCATAACAGAAAGCGAATGGATGAAGAAAACGACAAGAGTAAGTTGTTTATAAATAACGGCGTAGTTGTTACCATTAACACTGTTAGAATACCCGGTGGTTAAAACACAGTAATACGCGTTGTTGCACAGTAGCACACGGTATTGCGACAATTATTGATTTTTACGTAAGAAGGCATTACTCAATAATTGTTACAGTAATTACTGTTCAGTATTTTATTTTATTGATTCAATAATTGCTGCGTTGATATTTTATATTACTGTTGTTTTAATAATTATCACTACACAGTATTTTCTATTATCGGAGCAATAATTCATATTATCTGAATAATATTATTAGATAACATTATTGGCAATGTCTAGAAAGTTCTGTCTAAGGAGAGGTTTGGTCATCTAATTGCGCGCCAGTAAGGAAGAGATTTTTATTAGAAAGCCCCATCTTTCTTGGGAACTGCCTGGTTGTCAGTAATGTGATTCTGTAATATTATTTGTGAATAATTAATTATTAATTTATATGATGAGGAAAATATTAATTTTATGTGGATATAGATGGAGAAAAATTTTAATGTGACAATTGTTGAAAATTAATAATTTATTTTTTCTGATAAAATAATTCATTTAAATATATTATTTTAATAATATATTAATGGTGATATTTTTATAATGAATGTGGGATATATGAATAAATAAGGAGGAAGAGTATTTTTGTTGGATTAAATGTTTAACACATATTTTGTGTGTTGGTGGATACAATTCTTGACCGAAAATTTATTATAGACTGTAAAATGGCCCGTTTGTGGATTTCGATTAATTTCTGTTTGAAATTTGGAAAAACTTTCTTCTGCAAAGTTGTAGAGAATTGAATTTCTTATAAAAATACGCAAGATTCGAATTTTCTGATAAAAGGGCTATTTATTATGAATTATTGAAGTTCTGAAGTTCCGAAGTTCCGAAATAATTGATTTTTGGAAGTTTTATTTATTTTTATTAACAAAAATGTTTTTTACACTTTGGTGGGCCCCACTTGCACATGTTGATGGCTGAATCCAGATTTTCAAAGGTGGGCTAAGAAAAATTTATAATTATATTATTATTTTATTAAATTTTCTGCTTTGGTGTTCTAAGCAATTTTCTATAAATAGGGTGCTTAGGTTAGAATTGAAAAATCACACCAGAAACTGAAGTTTTCTCTCTATTTCTCTCTCTATATTATCGAGTGTATTCTTGTGAGTATTTTGATATCTTGAGTGTTGCTATACGGTGCAAGTTCGTTCAGCGTTATTCCAGTCAGGAGTACTGCTCTTTTGAGGTAAGGGATAGTAAGAGATTGTAAGGGATAGTTAGGGATATTGTCGTAAGGGATGTTATTTTTTTTATCAATGATATTATTTCTTTCAATATCATTATACCGGAATATTGGTAGGATTTTTCTTGTAAAATTCTTAACTTTTCATGTCGGGGTTACTATTCATGAGTTACTATTCACGAGTTACTATTCATAAGTTACTATTCATGAGTTACTATTCACGAGTTATTATTCATGAGTTAGTATTCACGAGTTACTATTCAGGAGTTACTATTCATGAGTTACTATTCACGAGTTACTATTCACGAGTTAATATTCATAACAAAATTGGTTTCTTTTTCTAACCAAATTATAGTTGATTTATGAATATTATTCTTGAAATTAAAACTATATGTTGATCATATTAATTTTTTTTCTTTATATATAATATTTTTATAACCCTAATGATGATATTTCTCTTTGACTTGAGTGTAAAGATGGGTAGATTTTTAGTACGATCATGACTATGGGTTCTCTTTGGCCAGTAGTGCAAAGTTGAATTGTTGACTGGTATGATCATGACCATTGAATTTATAATTGAATATCTTTAGCTTAAGTGCAAAGGTGAAATGATCAACGTGGTTATAATTATTGGTTATATAAATTCTGAAATGATTATATATTTCTTTGAGATAATAATATATTTGGCTTGTAGTGCAAATATGAGCTGTTGAGGAATATCTTTGGCCTGCAGTGCAAAGATGAGTTGTTGATGAATATCTTTGGCCCGTAGTGCAAAGATGAAATTATTAGTATGATTATGAACATGAACTGTGATTTGGTATGACCATGATCTTTGATGTTTCAGGTAAAGACAAGTGATGAAAATTATCTTTGTTCTGGATGAGAAGAGGAATTTAGAACTACAATTATGATTATGAGTTATACATGTGATTGTGGACAGGAATTGTTGATTGATGTTACAGAGATAAAACATTGTTGGTGGACTTTTAACATGGAGAAGATAATAGACTTTATGGTCTATTTGACTCTTCTAATGGATTGCTCGTTCCGCTGCAACTATGGTTGAAAAGTTTTATCATCTACCATATGTTCTAAATCTCTGATTTATTACTGATGAATACTATTGATAATTTATTTATCTTTAGTCATAACATTCTTTACTGAGCTAGTTGTGCTCACCCTTTTGCTTCACAATTCCTTTCAGGTAATAAGAGTGTAGCTGGGTCGAGCGAGGGTAACGAGGAAATAGAACGGTGGTCTCTAGCTGTGGAGGTTCTCCCGAAGCAGTATAGAAAAGTTCATTTAGTAGTTTTATTTGGTGAATCTAATAGGGTAAGGTGTATCAAACGTTGGAAGGGTGTTTTTGCCACTATCATACAAGATGTCTAACGACATACAACCTCGTGTCATCATAAGACAGGATTGTGCACATCCACTTGTCGAGTATATCTACAAGCACTACCTATATAGTCTTAGTGTTTGTTTGAAGTATAATTCTCAGTTAGATACAGTGGAGATAATGATAAGTCAAGAGAAGACTCACCATTGGGAAGAATATGATAGTAATCTTCTCATTTTTCTTTGGGGTCTATTGGGTCAACCAAGGATAATTCTGTGGCCATATGATATCTATCATAACATAGAAGCATGGCCTCCTATGTACGAAGGTTTTCTTGAGCACTTTCTAAAGATTCTAATTTCTAAAACAGTTTTTGACTATACCTTTATGTAAGGTTACTGTGAGGTGTTGTCCACAGTTGGGACATGTGTCACATTTGGTATATATTTGTATTCAAACTCATAGCATATGTGTTGTTGTATTTTGTACGATAATTGTTGTGATAGAGTTGTAGTTGTTTTCTGTACTATGTATTTGACGACTCAGAATGGGTTGGATGGAATGGACCTATTTTGGGGTCGTTACAGTTGGTATCAGAGCTTAGGGATATGATCTCTGGCGGAGATCGGGGAATATGACTAGGGAGGGAGAGACGAGTAAATCCTTCGCTAGTGTGTTCTACCTAAGCTTAATTGTTGGTCAGTCATAATATCGGGATATTATGTGATATGTTAATTTGTTCAATTAACCCTTGTTTTGAAGCTGTATTATAGAATGATATCTGAAATACAGGAGATGAGCAATGGAGAAATCATGATGACGGGGTGATAGAATCTTAAATTGAAGCAAGGTATTCTCAACTCTTTGAAATACCAGGTACGTAAATTTCGAGGACGAAATTTCATAAGGAGGGGAGATTGTAAGACCCTGAATTTTATGAAAGAAAAGTATTCAATTTTTCTTATAATTACTATTCAGTAAATGGTTAAATTGATAAATATTAAAGTTAAGGGTGATATATAAAATTTTTTTTCGAAATACACAAGTGGTTATAAAATATTCATTGTTGTCGGGGAATATTCGTTTGATCGTGGAATATTCTTACTGTCGGAGAATATTCATAGGACGGCGCAGCCTTTTGTGGGCCCCATAACGGAAAGCGATTGGAAGAAGAAAACGACAAGAGTAAGTTGTTTATAAATAACGGCGTAGTTGTTACTGTTAACACTGTTGGAATACCCGGTGGTTAAAACACAATAATACGCGTTGTTGCACAATAGCACACGGTATTGCACCAATTATTGATATTTACGTAAGAAGGCATTACTCAATAATTGTTACAGTAATTACTATTCAGTATTTTATTTTATTGATTCAATAATTGCTGCGTTGATATTTTATATTACTGTTGTTTTAATAATTGTCACTACACAGTATTTTCTATTATCGGAGCAATAATTTATATTATCTGAATAATATTATTAGATAACATTATTGGCAATGTCTAGAAAGTTCTGTCTAAGGAGAGGTTTGGTCATCTAATTGCGCGCCAGTAAGGAAGAGATCCTTATTGGAAAGCCCCCTCTTTCTTGGGATCTGCCTGGTTGTCAGTAATGTGATTCTGTAATATTATTTGTGAATAATTAATTATTAATTTATATGATGAGGAAAAAATTGATTTTATGTGGATATAGATGGAGGAAAATTTTAATGTGACAATTGTTAAAAATTAATATTTTATTTTTTCTGATAAAATAATTCATTTAAATATATTATTTTAATAATATATTAATGGTGATATTTTTACAATGAATGTGGGATACATGAATAAATGAGGAGGAAGAGTATTTTTGTTAGATTAAATGTTTAACACATGTTTTATGTGTTGGTGGACACAATTCTTGACCGAAAATTTATTATAGACTGTAAAATGGCCCGTTTGTGGATTTCGGTCAATTTCTGTTTGGAATTTGAAAAAACTTTCTTCTGCAAAGTTGTAGAGAATTGAATTTTCTATAAAAAAGTGCGAGATTCGAATTTTCTGATCAAAGGGCTATTTATTATGAATTATTAAAGTTCCGAAGTTCCGAAATAATTGATTTTTGGAAGTTTTATTTATTTTTATTAACAAAAACGTTTTTTACACTTTGGTGGGCCCCACTTGCACATGTTGATGGCTGAATCCAGATTTTCAAAGGTGGGCTAAGGAAAATTTATAATTATATTATTATTTTATTAAATTTTCTGCTTTGGTGTTCTAAGCAATTTCCTATAAATAGGGTGCTTAGGTTAGAATTGAAAAATCACACCAGAAACTGAAGTTTTCTCTCTATTGCTCTCTCTATATTATCGAGTGTATTCTTGTGAGTATTTTGATATCTTGAGTGTTGCTATACGGTGCAAGTTTGTTCAGCGTTATTCCAGTCAGGAGTACTGCTCTTTTGAGGTTAGTAAGGGATAGTAAGGGATAGTAAGGGATATTATCGTAAGGGATGTTATTTTTTTATCAATGATATTATTTCTTTCAATATCATTATACCGGAATATTGGTAGGATTTTTCTTGTAAAATTCTTATCTTTTCATGTCGGGGTTATTATTCATGAGTTACTATTTACGAGTTACTATTCATGAGTTACTATTCACGAGTTACTATTCATGAGTTACTATTCATAACAAAATTGGTTTCTTTTTCTAACCAAATTATAGTTGATTTATGAATATTATTCTTGAGATTAAAACTATATGTTGATCATATTAATTTTTTTTTCATATATAACATTTTTATAACCCTAATGATGATATTTCTCTTTGACTTGAGTGTAAAGATGGGTAGATTTTTGGTACGATCATGACTATGGGTTCTCTTTGGCCAGTAGTGCAAAGTTAAATTGTTGACTGGTATGATCATGACCATTGAATTTATAATTGAATTTATAATTATTGGTTATATAAATTCTGAAATGATTATATATTTCTTTGAGATAATAATATATTTGACTTGTAGTGCAAATATGAGCTGTTGAGGAATATCTTTGGCCTGTAGTGCAAAGATGAGTTGTTGATGAATATTTTTGGCCCGTAGTGCAAAGATGAAATTATTAGTATGATTATGAACATGAACTGTGATTTGGTATGACCATGATCTTTGATGTTTCAGGTAAAGACAAGTGATGAAAATTATCTTTGTTCTGGATGAGAAGAGGAATTTAGAACTACAATTATGATTATGAGTTATACATGTGATTGTGGACAGGAATTGTTGATTGATGTTACAGGGATAAAATATTGTTGGTGGACTTTTAACATGGAGAATATAATAGACTTTATGGTCTATTTGACTCTTCTAATAGATTGTTCGTTCCGCTGCAACTATGGTTGAAAAATTTTATCATCTACCATATGTTCTAAGTCTCTGATTTATTACTGATGAACACTATTGATAATTTATTTATTTTTAGTCATAACATTCTTTACTGAGCTAGTTGTGCTCACCCTTTTGCTTCAAAATTCCTTTCAGGTAATAAGAGTGTAGCTGGGTCGAGCGAGGGTAACGAGGAAATAGAACGGTGGTCTCTAGCTGTGGAGGTTCTCCCGAAGCAGTATAGAAAAGTTCATTTAGTAGTTTTATTTGGTGAATCCAATAGGGTAAGGTGTATCAAACGTTGGAAGGGTGTTTTTGCCACTATCATACAAGATGTCTAACGACATACAACCTCGTGTCATCATAAGATGGGATTGTGCACATCCACTTGCCGAGTATATCTACAAGCACTACCTATATAATCTTGGTGTTTGTTTGAAGTATAATTCTCAGTTAGATACAGTGGAGATAATGATAAGTCAAGAGAAGACTCACCATTGAGAAGAATATGATAGTAATCTTCTCGTTTTTCTTTGGAGTCTATTGGGTCAATCAAGGATAATTCTGTGGCCATATGATATCTATCATAACCTAGAAGTATGGCCTCCCATGTACGAAGGTTTCCTTAAGCACTTCCCAAAGATTCTAATTTTTAAAACAGTTTTTGACTATACCTTTATGTAAGGTGTTACTGTGAGGTGCTGTCCACGGTTGGGACATGTGTCACATTTGGTATATATTTGTATTCAAACTCATAGCATATGTGTTGTTATATTTTGTACGACAATTGTTGTAATAGAGTTGTAGTTGTTTTCTGTACCATGTATTTGACGACTCAGAATGGTTGGATGGAATGGACCTATTTTGGGGTCGTTACATCTGCACCAACTGTTTCTAGGGGAGGAGAACGATCACCGGTCGTTTGTTATAAATGCGGGAAAGAGGGACATATCAACCCAAACTGCCCACAACAATTCAAGGTGTGTTATAACTGTGGAGAGGAAGGTCATATAGCTACAGATTGTCTTGTAGCGAAACCAAGTCAAACGGAGATGGTGACTCCAAAGACTGTCCCGGACAAGTCAAAGTCAGTGGTTCCTGGAAGAGCGTTTGTCGTGACTGCCCAAAACGCGAGGAACCCAAACGAGGTGATCACGGGTAAGCTAATCATAAACTCTTGCAAAGTTTATACCTTATTAGATATCGGTTTTACCCATTCTTTTATCTCCTCTACTTGTGCTCAACGTTTGAACCTGACTCCGGATAAATTAGACTTTGACTTATCTGTTGAGACTCCTTTAGGAGAAACTTTCATTACATCTACTATTTACAAATCTTGCTTAATTCAAGTTGGTACCATCACATTACCTGTTGATTTTATCTCTTTAAATATACTTGCATTTGATATGATTTTAGGGATTGATTGGTTAACCAATCATTATACTAAAATTGATTATTTTTGTAAGGTTGTTAGTTTTCATATTCCTAACCAACCTATTATGTGAATTCAAACAAGCAAACCATTAAAGTCAATTACTGCCATATTAAGCCATAAAGCCATTCGTTTATTGAAAAATGGACGTCAAACTTTCTTAGCCCATGTCACGGACTTGAACAAGAATACGTCAGTTTTGAATAATATTTCTATTGTTAGTGAATTTCCTGACGTATTTCCTAAAGAACTTCTCGTTCTACCCCCAGAACGTGATGTTGAATTCTTTATTGACCTTGAACCTGGTACAATACCCATTTCTAAAATCCCATATCGAATTACTTCTATTGAACTTCAGGAGTTAAAGCTCCAACTACAGGAGTTGTTAACATCAATTTTATTCGTCATAGTACATCTCCTTGGGGTGCTCCTATTTTGTTCGTAAAGAAGAAAGATGGGAGTATGCGACTTTGTATTGACTACTGGGAATTGAACCATGTCACCATCAAGAATAGGTATTCGCTACCTCGCATTGATGACCTGTTTGACCAGTGGCAAGGAGCACAATTATTTTCAAAGATCGATCTTCGTTCTGGATATCATCAGTTGAAGATTAAAACTGAGGATATTCCGAAGACTGCCTTCAGAACTCGGTACGGGCATTATGAATTCTTAGTCATGTCTTTTGGATTGACTAATGCTCCTGCTGCTTTCATGGATATGATGAACCGTGTGTTCAAAAAATATTTGGATTAGTTCATTGTTGTCTTTATTGATGACATCCTCATCTATTCCAAAAGCCGTGAAAATCATGAGCACCATTTGAAGCTAGTACTTCAAAGGCTTTGTGATAACAAGCTATATGCCAAGTTGAAGAAATACGAGTTCTGGCTTGAGGAAGTAGCATTCCTTGGACACGTGATATCAAAACATGGAGTATCTGTTGACCCGGTGAAGATTGAAGCCATACAAAGTTGGGAGCAACCGAAGTCAGTGACCGAAGTACATAGCTTTCTGGGCTTAGCTGGTTACTATCGGAGATTCGTGGAAGGGTTTTCTCGAATCGCTACTCCGTTAACTCATCTGACTCGAAAAGATACAAAATTCGTATGGAGCGAGGAATGCGAGAAGAGTTTCCAAGAGCTCAAGAGGAGACTCATTTCGGCACCTATTCTGACAATACCATCTGGTTCGGATGGATTTGTTATCTACATCGATGCTTCAGGCAAAGGGTTAGGGTGTGTTCTCATGCAACATGGGAAAGTTATAGCCTATGCCTCGCGATAACTCAAAGAATATAAGGGGAATTATCCTACTCATGATCTGGAGTTGGCAGCAGTCATTTTCGCGTTGAAGATCTGGAAACACTACCTGTATGGGGAGAAAGTAGAGATTTATACGGATCATAAGAGCCTTGAATATTTTTCTTCACCCAAAAGGAACTCAGCATGCGGCAACGACGTTGACTTGAGATGTTGAAAGATTATGATCATACCATCCAATACCATCTTGGAAAAGCGAACGTAGTAGCTGACGCATTGAGTAGAAGATTGTAAGACCCCGAATTTTATGAAATAAAAGTATTCAATTTTTCTTATAATTACTATTCAGTAAATGGTTAAATTGATAAAAGTTTAAAGTTATGGGCGAAATGTAAATTTTTTTTTTAAAATAAGCAAGTGGTTATAAAATAATCATTGTTGTCGGGGAATATTCGTTTGGTCGTGGAATATTCTTTCTGTCGGGGAATATTCGTACGACGGCGCAGCTATTTGTGGGCCCCATAACGAATAACTGTCGGATGAAGAAAGCGACAAATTTGAGTTTTTTACAAATAACGGCGTAGTTGTTACCGTTAATACTGTTAAAATACTCGGTGGTTAAAATACAGTAATACGCGTTATTGCACAGTAGCACACGGTATTGCACAGTATTTTTGAAATTATTGATTCTTACGTAAGAAGGCACTACTCAATAATTGTTACAGTAATTACTGTTCAATATTTTATTTTATTGATTCAATAATTGCTACGTTAAAATTTTATATTATTGTTGTTCAATAATTATCACTGCATAGTATTTCCCATTATCAGATCAATAATTCATATTATTTGAATAATATTATTAGATAACATTATTGGTAATGTCTAGAAAGTCCTGTCTAAGGAGAGGTTTGGTCACCTAATTGCGCGCTCCTTATTGGAAAGCCCCCTCTTTCCTGGGAACGGACTGGTTGTCATAAATGTGATTCTGTAATATTATCTGTGAATAATTAATTATTGATTCATATGATAAGGAAATATTTATTTTATGTGGATATAAATGAGGGATATATTTTTGTGGTTAAAAATGAAGGAGTTAATGTTGAGGTTTTTATCAGTATATTTGTCGGAATGGAGGTATTAAAAATTAGGGTTTTTGAGATATTTTGCGAGGGTTATAATTTTTAATCCGACCGTTGGATCGTGGTAATATTTGGATATGTTATACATATATAAGTTGAGTATATGTCCACAAATTTTGAACCGTTAAAAATGAACGTATAATTTGTTATGAATTTTACGAGATGACTGGTTCAGAAATTGTTGAATTTTCGGAGTTAATCATTTTGGTGGAAAATTCTAGAATTGATGGGTCCCACTCTTGGTTGGTGAAGAAAATATGCTGAGATTTTTATTCAAATGTGGTGGGTGGGAATAGTAGCAGGTAAAGCCATCAGGTTGCAGGTTAAGTCTGCTTCGGCGTGCTAACATTTTCCTATAAATAGAGGGCTAAGTTAGAATTGAAAATCACACCAAAAATAAGTTTTCTCTCTTTCTCTCTCTAGATTATTGAGTGTATTTTGTGAGTATTTAGATAATTTGAGAGTTGCTATTCATCAGTGCAAGTTTTTTTCAGCGTCATATCCGATATCCAGTCAGAAGTACTGCTCTTTTGAGGTAAGGGATAGTAAGGAATTTTAAGGGTTGTTATGTTTTTCAGTTTCGTAATTTTTTTGACCTTTAAAAATTCTGGAAAAATTTGAAATGATATTTTGATGAGTTTTTTTGATTGTGTCCAAAAATGGTGATTTTTGGATGTATAGATTAAGAGTTATGAATTTTATGAGAAAAGACTATTTTAAAAGTAACCGCTTATAACTTCTTGTGGTTAACTCCAAAATTGATGAAATTTTTATTGGGAGTACATGTATATGATAGGAGTATACTCTGTGAATTTCAGAATTTTTAGATAAAAGTATAATTTATGATAAATGTCTAAATATTCGACGGTTTTGGCCATATGAAAAATAGTAAATGAGTTTTAAAAATTCTGAGAAAAATATATGTTCACTATGGGACTATATTATGCTAAATCCCAGAAAAAAAATATTTTTGAAAATGATTTGGTATTTTCATAAAAATGGTCTAGTTATGAGTAAATGAATTAAATATGTTATGTGAAGTAAGAAAATTAGAAAATATGATTTTATGGCTTGAGAATCCTATATGAGGTATGTGCAGATTTTTGATGAGGGTTTTGGTTATTGGTAATGAAATCTTATGAGTTTGACATTTTAGGATGATTAAATGCATTATTTAGTAAAGTGTAAACAATTAAAATAAATTGTTTATAAGTTTAAGAAATGTTATTCTTTCAATATCATTATACCGAAATATTGGTATGGATTTTATTGTAAAATTTCTACCTTTTTGTGTCGGAGTTACTATTTATGAGTTACTATTCACGAGTTACTATTCACGGGTACTATTTATGACAAAATTAGTTTCTTTTTCTGACCAAATTATAGTTGATTTATGAATATTACTCTTGAGATTAAAACTATATGTTGATCATATTATTTTTATTATCAGATATAATATTTGTATAACCCTAATGATGATATTTTCTTTCACTTGAGTGTAAAGATGGGTAGATTATTGGTATGATCATGACTAGGATTCTCTTTGGCCAGTTGTGCAAAGTTAAATTGGTGACTGGTATGATCATGACCATTGAATTTATAAGTGAATATCTTTAGCTTAAGTGCAAAGGTGAAATGATCAACATGGTTATAATTATTGTTTATATAAATTCTGAAATGATTATATATTTCTTTGAGATATGAATATATTTGGCCTGTAGTGCAAAGATGAATTGTTGATGAATATCTTTGGCATGTAGTGCAAAGATGACATGTTGTTGAATATCTTTGGCCAGTAGTGTAAAGATGAACAGGTGTTGAGATGAACATGACCAACTGGTATAAATGAATATCTTTGGCCGTAGTGGAAAGATGAAGTTATTAGTATGATTATGAACAGAAACTGTGATTTGGTATAACTATGATCTTTGATGTTTCAGGTAAAGACAGGTGATGAAAATATTCTTCGTCCTGGGTGCGAAGAAAACTTTAGAGTCACAATTATGATTATGAGTTATTCATATGATTGTGGAAAGGAACTGTTGAGTGATATTACATGGATAAAATATTGTTGGTGGATTTTTAACATGGAGGAGATAATAGACTTTATGGTCTATTTTACTCTTCTAATGGATTGCTCGTTCCGCTGCAACTATGGTTGAAATTTTTATCATTTACCATATGTTCTAAATCTCTGATTTATTATTGATAGAGGCTATTGATAATTTAATTATCTTTAGTCATGATATTCTTTACTGAGCTAGTTGTGCTCACCCTTTTGCTTCACAATTCCTTTCAGGTAATAAGAGTGTAGCTGGGTCGAGCGAGGGTAACGGGAAAATAGAACGGTGGTCTCTAGCTGTGGAGGTTCTCCCGAAGCAGTATAGAAAAGTTCATTTAGTAGTTTTATTTGGTGAATCCAATAGGGTAAGGTGTATCCAACGTTGGAAGGGTATTTTTGCCACTATCATACAAGATGTCTAACGACATACAACATCGTGTCATCATAAGACAGGATTGTGCACATCCGCTTATCGAGTATATCTACAAGCACTACCTATATAATCTTGGTGTTTGTTTGAAGTATAATTCTCAATTAGAGACAGTGGAGATAATGATAAGTCAAGAGAAGACTCACCATTGGGAAGAATATGATAGTAATCTTCTCGTTTTTCTTTGGGGTCTATTGGGTCAACCAAGGATAATTCTGTGGCCATATGATATCTATCATAACCTAGAAGCATGGCCTCCCATGTACGAAGGTTTCCTTGAGCACTTCTCAAAGATGCTAGTTTCTAAAACAGTTTTTGACTGTACCTTTATGTAAGGTATCTTTGTGAGGTGCTGATACATGATGGTGTCCAATGTCACATTTGGTATATATTTGTATCCAAACTCACAGCATATGTGTTGTTGTATTTTGCACGACAATTGTTGTAATAAAGTTGTAGTTGTTTTCTTTACCATGTATTTGACAACCCAGAATGAGTTGGGTGGAATGGACCTATTTTGGGGTTGTCACAGGTGGTATCAGAGCTTAGGGATATGATCTCTGGCGGAGATCGGAGAATACAACTAGGAGGGGAGAGATGAGTAAATCCTTTACTAGTGTGTCCTACCTAAGCTTATTTGTTGGTCAGTCATAATATCGGGATATTATGTGATATGTTAATTTGTTTAATTAACCCTTGTTTTATGGCAGTATTTGAGAATGGCAGCTGAGAATGCTAACAATGGAGTGATTGAGACTGTGGGGATACCTCTAATAGCTAACCGTGATAATGTGATGTCAGACGAAGAAGGAATTAGAGATATCCATGTGGTGAGTGAAGAATTGATAGTTGCACCCGAGATAGTCGCAGAGGTAACAGCTGAGACTGAGGAAGAAGAGGAAGAAGAAGTACCTGAGGAGAGTTTATTAGAGGTATTATATGATCAAAATGTAGAATTTCAAAATCGTATTCATGAGTTAGAAGAGCAGGCAGAAGAACGACAGGCGGTCGTGGAACAAAAGGATGCAACAATTCAAGTTTGTGTTACCCGATATGTGATGCTTGAACAGAAGCATTCTTTGGCAGAGTATAAGATGATAAAAATGGAATCTGAGCTGAAAGAAGAAAAAACTTAACGAGTGAGAATAAGTGATGCATGGGCAAAAGCCGCACGACACGTGAATATTGTGGAAAGAGATGTTCGATCTAAAAAGGCTAAAATAGATGATATGAATTTCTCTTTTTGAAAAGCAATTGGGAGAACCCAACATCGAATTTTGAATTACCCTGTACATAGCGGTCAACCTGAATCCGATATGGATCGAAGATTGATGATTCAGATCATGAATGAGGAGTACGAAGAGGCAGTTGAGGGAGGAATATGTCCTATAGAAAAGTATATTCCAACTGTAATGATGACGCCAAATGCTGCTCCAGACAAGTCAAAGCCGAGTAGTTCGAGGGATGGCAGTTGTCATGACTTCCTAACAAATGAGGAACCCAAATGAAGTTATTATGGGAGATGAGCAATGGAGAAATCATGATGATCTGAGAGATAAAATCTTAAATGGAAGCAAGGTATTCTCAACTCTTCGAAATACCAGGTACGTAAATTTCGGGGACGAAATTTCATAAGGAGGGGAGATTGTAAGACCCCGAATTTTATGAAATAAAAGTATTCAATTTTTCTTATAATTACTATTCAGTAAATGGTTAAATTGATAAATGTTAAAGTTAAGGGTGATATATGAATTTTTTTTTCAAAATACACAAGTGGTTATAAAATATTCATTGTTGTCGGGGAATATTCGTTTGGTCGTGGAATATTCTTTCTGTCGGGGAATATTCGTACGACGGCGCAGCCATTTGTGGGCCCCATAACAGAATAACTGTCGGGTGAAGAAAACGAAAAATTTGAGTTTTTACAAATAACGGCATAGTTGTTACCGTTAACACTGTTGGAATACTCGGTGGTTAAAATACAGTAATACGCGTTATTATACAATAGCACACGGTATTGCATAGTATTTTTGAAATTATTGATTCTTACGTAAGAAGGCACTACTCAATAATTGTTACAGTAATTATTGTTCAATATTTTATTTTA
This sequence comes from Panax notoginseng, assembly GCA_016801055.1. Lineage (NCBI taxonomy): Eukaryota > Viridiplantae > Streptophyta > Magnoliopsida > Apiales > Araliaceae > Panax > Panax notoginseng. Next base: position 18,351,725 of record CM029021.1, read on the forward strand.
TTGATTCAATAATTGCTACGTTAAAATTTTATATTATTATTGTTCAATAATTGTCATTACACAGTATTTTTTATTATCAGATCAATAATTCATATTATTTGAATAATATTATTAGATAACATTATTGGCAATGTCTAGAAAGTTCTGTCCAAGGAAAGGTTTGGTCACCTAATTGCGCTCCAGTAAGGAGAAATTCTTATTGGAAAGCCCCCTCTTTCCTGGGAACGGCCTGGTTGTCATAAATGTGATTCTGTAATATTATTTGTGAATAATTAATTATTGATTCATATGATAAGGAAATATTTATTTTATGTGGATATAAATGAGGAATATATTTTTGTGGTTAAAAATGAAGGAGTTAATATTGAGGTGTTTTATCTGTATTTTTGTCGGAACGGAGGTATTGAAAATCAATTTAGGGTTTTTGAGATATTTTGTGAGGGTTATAATTTTTAATCCGACCGTTGGATCGTGAAAATATTTGGATATGTTATACATATATAAGTTGTTGAGTATATGTCCACAAATTTTGAACCGTTAAAAATGAACGTATGATTTGTTATAAATTTTACGAGATGACTGGTTCAGAAATTGTTAAATTTTCGGAGTTAATCATTTTGGTAGAAAATTTTAGAATTGGTAGGCCCCACTTTTGGTTGGTGAAGAAATGTGCTGAGATTTTTATTCAAATGTGGTGGGTGAGAATAGTAGCAGGTAAAACCATCAGGTTACAGGTTAAGTCTGCTTCGGCGTGCTAATATTTTCCTATAAATAGATGGCTAAGCTAGAATTGAAAATCACACCAGAAACATAAGTTTTCTTTCTTTCTCTCTCTAGATTATTGAGTGTATTTTGTGAGTATTTAGATACTTGGTGAGTTGATATTCATCAGTGCAAGTTTTCTTCAACGTCATATCCGACATCCGGTCAGAAGTGCTGCTCTTTTGAGGTAAGGGATAGTAAGGGATTTTAAGGGTTGTTATGTTTTTCAGTTTCGTAATTTTTCTGACCTTCAAAAATTTTGAAAAAATTTGAAATGATATTTTGATGAGTTTTCTTGATTGTATCCAAAAATGGTGATTTTTGGATGTATAGATTAAGAGTTATGAATTTTATGAGAAAAGACTATTTTAAAAGTAACCGCTTATAACTCCTTGTGGTTAACTCCAAAATTGATGACATTTTTATTGGGAGTACATGTATATGATAGGAGTATACTCTGTGAAATTCGAAATTTTTGGATAAAAGTACAATTTATGATAAATGTCTAAATATTCGGCTGTTTTGGCCATATGAAAAATAGTAAATGAGTTTTAAAAATTCTGAGAAAAATATATGTTCAATATGAGACTATATTATGCTAAATTCCAGAAAAGAAAAATTGGTTACATTGATTTGGTATTTTTCATGAAAAGGGACTAGTTATGAGTAAATGAATTAAATATGTTATGTGAAGTAAGAAAATTTTAAAATAGAATTTTATGGCTTGAGAATCCTATATAAGGTATATGCAGATTTTTGATGAGAATTTTTGGTTATTGGTGATGAAATCTTATGAGTTTGGCATTTTAGGATGATTAAATGTATTATTTAGTAAAGTGTAAACAATTAAAATAAATTGTTTATAAGCTTAAGAAATATTATTCTTTTAATATCATTATACCGAAATATTGGTATACATTTTATTGTAGAATTTCTACCTTTTTGTGTCGAGTTATTATTCACGAGTTACTATTCATGAGTTACTATTCACGAGTTACTATTGACAAAAAAATTAGTTTCTTTTTCTCACCAAATTATAGTTGATTTACGAATATTACTCTTGAGATTAAAACTATATGTTGATCATATTATTTTTATTATTATATATAACATTTTTATAACCCTAATGATGATATTTCTCTTTGACTTGAGTGTAAAGATGGGTAGATTTTTGGTATGATCATGACTATGGGTTCTCTTTGGCCAGTAGTGCAAAGTTGAATTGTTGATTGGTATGATCATGACCATTGAATTTATAAGTGAATATCTTTAGCTTAAGTGCAAAGGTGAATTGATCAACATGGTTATAATTATTGTTTATATAAATTTTGAAATGATTATATATTTCTTTGAGATATTAATATATTTGGCCTGTAGTGCAAATATGAACTGTTGATGAATATATTTGGCCGTAGTGTAAATATGAACTGTTGAGGAATATCTTTGGCCTGTAGTGCAAAGATGAATTATTGATGAATATCTTTGGCATGTAGTGCAAAGATGAATTGTTGATGAATATCTTTTGCCCGTAGTGCAAAGATGACATGTTGTTGAATATCTTTGGCCAGTAGTGCAAAGATGAACAGATGTTGAGATGAACATGACCAACTGGTGATACAAATGAATATATTTGGCCGTAGTGCAAAGATGAAGTTATTAGTATGATTATGAACAGGAAATGTGATTTGGTATAACTATGATATTTGATGTTTCAGGTAAAGATAGGTGATGAAAATTATCTTCGTCCTGGATGAGAAGAGAAATTTAGAACTATAGTTATGATTATGAGTTATTCATATGATTGTGGACCAAAATTATTGATTGATATTACAGGAATAAAACATTGTTGATGAATTTTTAACATGGAGAAGATAATAGACTTTATAGTCTATTTGACTCTTCTAATGGATTGCTCGTTCCGCTGCAACTATGGTTGAAATTTTTATCATTTACCATATGTTCTAAATCTCTGATTTATTATTGATGAAGGCTATTGATAATTTAATTATCTTTAGTCATGATATTCTTTACTGAGCTAGTTGTGCTCACCCTTTTGCTTCACAATTCTTTTCAGGTAATAAGAGTGTAGTTGGGTCGAGCGAGGGTAACAGAAAAATAGAACGGTGGTCTCTAGCTGTGGATATTCTCCCGAAGCAGTATAGAAAAGTTCATTTAGTAATTTTATTTGGTGAATCCAATAGGGTAAGGTGTACCCAACGTTGGAAGGGTGTTTTGCCACTATCATACAAGATGTCTAACGACATACAACCTCGTGTCATCATAAGACAGGATTGTGCACATCCGCTTGTCGAGTATATCTACGAGCACTACCTATATAATCTTGGTATTTGTTTGAAGTATAATTCTCAATTAGAGACAGTGGAGATAATGATAAGTCAAGAGAAGACTCACCATTGGGAAGAATATGATAGTAATCTTCTCGTTTTTCTTTGGGGTCTATTGGGTCAACCAAGGATAATTCTGTGGCCATATGATATCTATCATAACCTAGACGCATGGCCTCCCATGTACGAAGGTTTTCTTGAGCACTTCCCAAAGATTCTAACTTCTAAAACAGTTTTTGACTATACCTTTATGTAAGGTGTCATTGTGAACTGATGTCCACGGTTGGAACATGAGTCACACTTGGTATATATTTGTATCCAAACTTGCAGCATATGTGTTGTTGTATTTTGCACGACAATTATTGTAATAAAGTTGTAGTTATTTTCTGTACCATGTATTTGGCGACTCAGAATAGGTTGGATGGAATGGACCTATTTTGGGGTTGTCACAGATGTTACAGGGATAAAATATTGATGATGAACTTTTAAATCATATAAGATAATATACTTCATTTTCTACTTAACTCTTCTAATGAATTATTATTTTCGCTATAAATATTGATCTAAAATTAGTTGTCCATTATATTTTATCTGATGTATTGAAGGTTAGCGATAATTTATTCTACATTATCTTTGTCATAATATTTTTTACTGGGTTAGTTGAGCTCACCTTTTTTCTTTTTGTTCCATTTTTCTTCTCAGGAGGCGAGATTATAGCAGAAACTAGTCGGAGTGTAGTGTGATGGGTCCAGACAGTTGTTTTAGCAGTCCTCACTATTTTATAAAATAGTGTATCAATAATTATAATGACGACTTATTTGAGTTTGGATATTGTCTAGAAAATAATATTTGTATTTAAACTCACAGCTTATGTGTTGTCGTATTTTGCACGACAATTGTAATATTAAAGTTGTAGTTATTTTCTGTACTATGCATTTGACAACTCAGAATGAGTTGTGTGTAGACCTGACAAAATATGGTTATGGGTTGGTTTTGGTTTTTAAAATATGGTTAACCAACCATTTAAGAACTAAAACCATATTAACCATTTTTAATATGAATAATGTGGGTTGGAACCATATGGTTATGGTTAAAAATCATATTAACCATTTTAACCATTTTAAGATGTTTCATGTAAATATTTATTTCTATTAGTTGTTATAATATTAAATATTTTTTATATTGTGCTTGTATCATAAATAAATAACTAAAATATAATAGTATTTAATTATAATTTGTGCTTGAGATAATTTTATTATATAATCTATCATAAGTAAAGAGGAGTGAAAACAGTAACAAAATATTATTTTTTTTCGTGGGTGGGGTGAGTGAGGTAGGGGGTGGAGTGGGGTAGGGTGGGGTGGGGTAATATTATTTTTTTTACAGAATATTATTTTTTTACATAATCACATAATATTATTTTTTTTAGTGGGGTGGGGTAGGGGGTGGGGTGGGGGTTGTGGAGTGGGTGGGGTGGGGTGGGGTGGGGTGAGGGTGGGGGAGGGGGTAAGGTGGGTGGATATGGTAGGGTGGGTGAGTAAGGTGGGTGGGTGGGTGGGTGGGTGGGTACGGTGGGTAAAGTGAGTGGGGTAGGGTGGGTGGGGTGGGGTAGGGGTGTGGGTGGGTAGGGTGAGTAGGGTGGGTGGGTGGGTAGGGTGGGTTGGGTTGGGTGGGTTGAGTGGGTGGATAGGGTAGGGTAGAGTAGGGTGGTGGGTGGGTGCGCGGGTAAGGTGGGTGGGTGGGTGGGTAGAGTGGGTGGATAGGGTGGGTAGGTCCACACAACTTGTGTGGACCTATTTTGAGGGCGTCACAAAGTAACTACCAATAGTATTTTCAGTTATTTCGGAGTCTCTTGAATAGCCTCAAAAATTTATTCCGGACTCATAATTTGACCCGAATAGTTTCATATAATATGTATTATATAATTATAATAATTATTTAAAATCTAATATATAATTAAAAATAAAACTATATCTCTAATTTAGAGAGAGAGAGAATGTCAGCTGACTTGAGCAACTGCAACTCAAATAGCAGCCTAGTAAGCTACATGACTACACGGTTGGCTCCTCTCTCTCCTGTCTCTGTAGGCCTGCAGTTTAGGTACCTTCCCCTAAACACCAACGTTTTTAATTTAACTTTAGAGATAGAGACAGAGAGAGAAATAGATTGTGTACCTACGTAGTAGCCTAGACTTAGAGACCCAGAGAGCTAGCTAGAGTATCAACAAGCAGTCTTATAACAACAGAGACTCACGTGACTTTTTTCCTCTCTCTAAACCATTTTGTCAAAAGTAGTATATTGGGAATCCATGCTGAACTTTAATCTAATATAATTTAATCTAATCTAATATAATTTAATCTAATCTAATCATTACTATTTTAGTAATCAAAGTTAGGCAAATGTAATACATCTACCTTTATATTATACTAATAGTACTTTATTAATCAGACTACTGTTAGTTTCGTGGGGTTAGGTTTAACCTGCTCTATTTGCTTTAGCTGCCTACTATTCTTTGACTAATAGCATCATTAATTAATATCCTTAATTAACACTTATTATCAAATGATTAACTTAAGTGCGTCTTTGTTGGAGGTGGTGAAATGAATTACTAGTTTGTTAAGTTCAGTTTGAGCTGGGAAAAAAATTCTTTTGTCTCTTTAGTTAAATGAATTGAGCTTGAACATTGAAATGTTCGACTCGAGCTCGGTTCGTGTAGACTAACTTTAAGTTCGACTTATTTAATATTAAATAAATTATTTTTTCTAATTTTTATAATAAATAAGTGAAGTTTAAGTTCGACTCGTTTATTAAATGGGTTGAGTTTAAATTTCATATCAAAGATTATTTTATAATTCAGTTCGAATCTACTTGTTTAACTTTTAAGGAACTCGAGTAGATAAAACCAAATCAGATTGGACTTAATATCTGAATCTATTAATTAAAGGTGGTTTAATCACTTTAGATGTTTAAACTATCATCATAGTATATGATGTATATATGAGCCAGTTAGCCCTTTGTATTTTTTTTAAAGTATATTTCTGTCTTTATTTCTAGAAGTTAAAGAGTAAACGTTTCGAAGGGTCTGATTATAACATTTGAAAGGGTCAGAATTAACGATGAGTTTGTTGTGTTTACAAATGAAGTAAATTCAATTTACATGCTGTTTAAATAATGTTAATGTCAAAATTCGTTAACGCGTTCTAATTATTAAAGTGCGTTTAATCCTATATAAAAACGGATAAACATAATATTAGGCCACCACTCCTGTATGAAAATAAGTACATGCTTAATAATATTAATAATAGAGTCTTAATGCTCTAGTACTAAAAAATACTCCCTCAATTCCTAAAAAAAATTGTCGTTTAAGGTTTTTGTATATGCATTAAGAAAATGATTTAATACTATGAGAAATTGAATTAATTTGTTTGAAATTCTATCACTATCCCTTTATGGGAAATTGAAAACTATTAATACAAGGGAGATAATTTCTTGGGACAATGAGAAAAGGTAGGGGTAATATAGGAAAGTAAATAATCTATTCTCCTCGAAATTTATAAATGACAAATATTTTAGAACAAATTTTTTATATTAAAACGACAATCTTTTAGGAACGAAATGAGTAATAATTATGTGTACCTTAAAATCAGGATGTAGTCTTGTATTTATATTGATCACACCATCTTAGACTTGGCAAACGGGCCCAAAGCTCGCGAGTCGGGCCGGACCGCCCACTAAAAAGCGGGCTTTGGGCCGCATTTTCTAGGCCCACAGAAACCCGGGCCTTTTTGGCCGGGCCCGCCCCGGCCTGTTCACTTTAAGCCCAAAAAAATATTTATCCATGCGCATCCACGAATTATCCATGCACTACGGGACAATGATATTCGTGTTATCACCAATAATCATGATCATGCCAACAACTGTCCATCAATACACTACGGGCCAATGATGACTTTTACCACATCATTTGTAACATTATAGGTCATGATCATACCGAATAATCTCTGGTCATAATCATACCAATCAACAGTCTATCTATGCACTACGGGCCAAAGATGACTTTCATCACAATATAAGTATGAGGATGATGACAATGATATAAGAATTCAATTAAATGAGAGCAATGATAAATTTTAAATATTTATAATTTAATTTATCCAGAATTTAATAATGTCTAAATTATCAACATGATACTGCTTTGTGGAGTAAAATTTAAAAATAATATTATATCAAAAATAATTTGGATCGAAAAGAAATCAATTTTTTTCATAAATAGTACCCTGGGTGAATAGTATCCTGTAAATAGTACTTCGGGAATAGTACCTCGACATAAAAAGTTTAATATTTATCAAGAATGTTCATACTAATATTTCTATGAAAAGATACTAGATGAAGCGTAAATTTCAAGAATATTCTACTAATTTTACGGAGTATATAGAAGCAATACTTTAACAAAATAAGTGTAGAATTTAAAATCTGAAACGAAATAATATTACTTACATACTACAGAGTATATAAGAAAATATTATTTCTTACGAATATTGAACAAAAATAATATCCCTTATAACTGTTGAACGAAAATAATATTCCTTACAAATATTGAACGAAGATAATATTTCTTACGAATATTAAACGAAGATAATATTTCTTGCGAAATTGAACGAAATAAAATTTCTTACGAATATGAAAAATAATATCGTAAGCGAATATGAAATAAATAATATCCCTTACCTTAAAATAGAGAGTATTCTGACTGGTATAACGGAGATATTCTTGAAAAAAACTTTCACTATTTTCTACACTCAAAGCTTTCTTAAACTCAAAAAAAATACACTCAATATTATAGAAGAAGAATTCTCTGATTCTGGTGTGATTTTCAATTCTAAACTAAGCATCCTATTTATAGGAGAATGGAAGGATACTATTTAGATGCACAGTAAAGGAAGAATGTGACGTATAAGACCCCGAATTTTATGAAATAAAAATATTCAATTTTTTTATTTAGTAAATGATTAAATTGATAAAAAGTTAAAGTTAAGGGTGATATATGAATATTTTTCAAAATAAGCAAGTGGTTATAAAATATTTATTTTGTCGAGAAATATTCGTTTGGTCGTGGAATATTCGTACGACGATGCAGTCATTTGTGGGCCCCATAACAGAATAACTGTCGGATGAAGAAAATAAAAATTTTAAGTTTTTATAAATAACGGCGTAATCGTTATCGTTAACACTGTTGAAATACCCGGTGGATAAAGTAAAGTAATACGCGTTGTTGCACAGTAGCACACGGTATTGCACAGTATTGATGAATTATTGATCCTTACGTAAGAAGGCATTACTCAATAATTGTCACAGTAGTTACTGTTCAATATTTTATTTTATTGGTTCAATAATTACTGCTTTGATATTTTATATTATTGTTGTTTCAATAATTGTCACTGCACAGTATCTTCATTATCAGATCAATAATTCATATTATTTGAATAATATTATTAGATAGCATTATTGGCAATATCTAGAAAGTTCTGTCAAGGAGATGTTTGGTCACCTAATTGCGCGCCAGTAAGGAGAAATCCTTATCGAAAAGTTTTCTCTTTCCTGAGAACTGCCCGATTGTCATTATTGTGATTCTGTAATATTATTTGTGAATAATTAATTATTGATCTATATGATAATAAAATATTTATTTGATGTGGATATAAATGATGGATTTATTTATGTGGTTATAAATGAAAGAATTAATGTTGAGGTATTTTATCAGATTAGAGGTATTAAAAGATTAAATCAGTGTTCTTATAGCTTTATTGTGTGAGTTATAATTTTTAATCTGACCGTTGGATCGTTGTGATTTTTGGCTATGTTATACATATATAAGTTAAGTATATGTTCACAAATTTTGAACAGTTAAAAATGAACGAATGATTTGTTATGAATTTTAAAAGGTGACTGATTCGAAAATTAGGTTTATAAATGATTTTGATAAAAAATTCTAGAAATGGGTGGTCCCCACTTTTGATTGTTGGGGAAGATGACTGATTTTTGGTAGGTGGAATAATAGCAGGTAAAGCCATCAGGTAGCAGGTCAAGTCTGCTTCGGCGTGCTAATATTTTTCTATAAATAGAGAGCTAAGTTAGAATTGAAAATCACACCATAATTCATAAGTTTTCTCTCTAGATTATCGAGTGTATTTTGTGAGTATTTAGATACTTGGTGAGTTGTTATTCATCAGTACAAGTTTCCTTTAGCGTCATATCCGATATCTAGTCAGAAGTACTGCTCTTTTGAGGTAAGGGATAGTAAGGGATATTAAGGGATGTTGTATTCTTCATAATGATGTTATTCTTTCAATATCATTATACTGAAATATTGGTATGAATTTTATTGTGAAATATTTACCTTTTTGAGTCGGGATTACTATTCATGTATACAACACTATTCATGTATACGATACTATTTACGTATATGACATTATTTACGTATACGGTACTATGTACGAATACAAAGTACAATTCATGAGTTACTATTCACGAGTTACTATTCATGAGTTACTATTTACGAGTTACTATTCACGGGTACTATTCACGATAAAAATTAGTTTCTTTTTCTGACCAAATTATCGCTGATTTATGATTGTTGCTCTTGACAATAAATGCAGTTGTTGATCATATTATTTTTATTATCATATATAACATTTTTATAATTCTGATGTTGAATTTCTCTTTCACTTGAGTGTAAAGATGGTTAAATTATTGGTATGATCGTGACTGAGAAATATCTTTGGCATGTAGTGCAAAGATGAATTGTTAACTGGTATGATCATGACCATTGAATTTATAATTGAATATCTTTAGCTTAAGTGTAAAGATGAATTGATTAACATGGTTATAATTATTGTTTATATAAATTTTGAAATGATTATATATTTCTTTGAGATATGAATATTTTTGGCCTGTAGTGCAAAGATGAATTATTGATGAATATCTTTGGCCCGTAGTGTAAAGATGAATTATTGATGAATATCTTTGGCTCGTAATGCAAAGATGACTTGTTGTTGAATATCTTTGGCCTGTAGTGTAAAGATGAGTTGTTGATGAATATCTTTGGCTCGTAATGCAAAGATGACCTGTTGTTGAATATCTTTGGCCTGTAGTGCAAAGATGACTTGTTGATGAATATCTTTGGCTCGTAATGCAAAGATAAATTTTTTAGTATGATTATGAACATGAACTGTGATTTGGTATAACCATGATCTTTGATGTTTCAGGTGATGAAAATTATCTTTGTCCTGGATGAGAAAAGGAATTTAGAACTACAATTACGATTATGAGTTATACACGTGATTGTGGATAAAAATTATTGATTGATGTTATAGGGATAAAATATTGTTGGTGAACTTTTAACATGGAGAAGATAATAGATTTTATGGTCTATTTGACTCTTCTAATGGATTGCTCGTTCCGCTGCAACTATGGTTGAAAAATTTTATCATCTACCAAATGTTCTAAATCTCTGATTTATTACGGTTGAAGGCTATTGATAATTTATTTATCTTTAGTCATAATATTTCTTACTGGGCTAGTTGAGTTCACCCTTCCTTTCACCGTTCTCTTCAGGAAATGAGAATATAGCTGGGACTAGTCGGGGAATGGATTGACTGTCCAGATGGTTGCATTAGTAGTCCTCACTATTCTGTGAAATAGTGTGATAATTGTAATGAGGACTCCTTTTGAGTTTGTATACTCTCTAGTAGACAATATTTATATTCAAACTCACAGTATATATGTGTTGTCGTATTCTGCACGACAATTGTATTACTGAAGTTGTATTTGTTTTTGTACCATGTATTTGGCGACTCAGAATATGTGATGTATACCTGTTTTGGGGTCGTCACATGACGCCCCCAAAATAGATATACATCACCCATCTTGGGTCGCCAGATATATGGTACATAAATTCAAATACAACTTAATTATACAACAATCATGTAAAATACGACAAAACATAGCTTAGAGTTTAAACAAGAATATTGTCATCTAGACAATATCCACACTCAATGGAGTCCTCATTATAATTATTATCACATTATTCTGTAGAATAGTGAGGACTACTAAAGTCATTTATCCTAGACCATCACTCCATTTCCCGACTCGTCCCAGCTATATTCTCATTTCCTGAAGAGAACAATGAAAGAAAGGGTGAGCTCAACTAGCCCAGTAAGAAATATTATGACTAAGATAATACAGAATAAATTATCCTTAGCCTTCAACAGTATAACAACTGATATAATACAATAGACAACAAGTTTTAGATTAACAACTACAATGAAAATAAGCAATCCATTAGAAGAGTCAAGTAGAGCATAAAATCTACTATCTTCTATGATTTAAAAAGTTTTTCATCAACTTTATCGCTGAGACTCAGCTTAATAAATAAAATCGAATCATCCCTGCACCACGACCAAGGATATTCATGTAATCATCAATGGTCATGATTATACCGAATAATCTCTGGTCATAATCATACCCACAACTGTCCATCAATGAACTACAGGTCAATGAGGACTTTTACCACATCATTCGTTACATTACGGTCATGATTATACCGAATAATCCCTGGTCATAATCATACCAAGTCCATCTATGCACGTAAGCCAAAGATGACGTTCATCACATTATAAACACGAGGATGATGACAATGACATAATAATTCAATAAAACAAGTTCAAGGATAAATTTTAAGGATTTATAATTTAATTTATCCAGAAATCTATAATGTCCAACTTGTTAACATAATACTGCTTTATAGAGTAAAATTCAAGAATAACATTCATATACCAAAAATAATTTGAACATAAAAGAAATATATTTTTCGGGTGAATAGTACTTTGGGAATAGTACTTCGGGAATAGTACCCCGTGAGTAGTGCCCCGACACAAAAAGTTTTCCGAATACCCGAGTGAATGATACTAGAATGAATAATAACCCATAAATAGTAACTCATGAATAGTACTCCGGCACAAAAAGTACCTCGAATACCCGAGTGAATAATACTAGAGTGAATAATAATTGGGTGAATAGTAACTCGTGAAAAGTAACTCGTAAAAGAAATTATCAAAAAAAATGATATTCCATGACGAGTACAAAAGAAATGATATCTCAGACGAGTATAATAGAATATACGAAACTGCAAATAGATTTTCACCCGCCATGCGGTAATCCACGTAGACAGATCATTTTCACAATTTAATAAAGAATGAATACGAAGTATCATTCACCATGCATACGGTAATCTACATAGATAGGTTATTCCAACAGAATAATAAAGAATGAAATAACAGAAGAATTCACCATGCATGCGGTAGTCCGCGTAGACAGGTTATTCCAACAGAATAATAAATAATAGAACCAGGTCATGCGTAATCCGTACATACAGGATATTCCAACAAAATACTAAAGAATAGAACCAGGTCATGCGTAATCTGCACAGACAGGATATTCCAACAGAATAATAAAGAATGGAATAACAGAAGAATTTTACCATGTATGGGGTACTTCGCATAGACAAGTTATTCCAACATAATAATAAAGAATGGAATAACAGAAGAATTTCACCATGTATGCGGTACTTCGCATAGACAGGTTATTTCAACATAATAATAAAATATAAAATAACAGAAGCTCTCTTCATGAATACAAAAGAAATAATACCCCTTACCTCAAAAGAAGACTGGATACTGTAATAGTGAGGTAGCGGACTTCTCTTCTTCTTTCTCTCTATAATTTCTCTATATAATAATTGCTCTATATCTTTAGTGAATTAGTGAGAAATGAATGAAGAATGAGCTTCTATTTATAGAAAAATATAGTTTCAATAATTACACGTTTTGGGGCTTAAAATATTACAGTATAATACCTTCCTCTTTTTCTTCATTATTAATTTAGTCCTGCAAGTATTATCAAACTTGCACCACCTCCCCTAATAGTAAATCATGTGTATCAATAGTAAAACATGTGAATCAATAGTTCTAGACATATGAAAATACGAATTACAGTATAATACCTCCATCTATACCTCTATTTTTAACTTAGTCATGCAAGTATTATCAATCTTGCACCAACTCCCCTAATAGTAAATGAATGTAAATCAATAGTACACACATGTGAACAAATAGTTATAATCATGTGAATTAATAGCAATTAATTGCTCATTTATCTGGTTAATTATCCGATTGGTCAATATAACCTCCAAACATCAATTATTATCGAAATAAATGTCAATTTTTATTAACACTAATAATTTCAACACAATAGAACTATCAATTTTATCTTTAATCAACACGAATTTATTCATCATTAATATTATAATTCACAATATTTAACAACCAGGTCGTTCCCAGGAAAGAGGGGGCTTTCCGATAAGGATTACTCCTTATTGGTGCGCAATTAGGTGACCAAACTTCTCCTTGACAGAATTTCTAGGCATTGTCAATATTGTAAATAATAATATGAATAATTTTGTCGTCTCAATTATTGATTTAATAATATAACATATTGATATTGTGACAATAATTGAATCAATAATATGAGAGATATGATATAGCAATTACTGTAACAATAATTGAGTATAATTGAGTGACTTCTTACGTAAGCATCAATAATCAATACCGTATGCTACTATGCAACCACGCGTATTACTGTACTTTTACTACCGGGTATGTAAGACCCCAACTTATTATAAATAAAATTGAATTTCTCTATTTATTATTTTGAAATAGTAAGGGTTGAATTGATTAATGTGGTTAGTTATGGGTAAAATGCGCAAATAGTTCAAATAAGCAAGTGGTTATAAAATATTCATTATTGTCGGGGAATATTCGTTTGGTCGTGGAATATTCTTACTGTCGGAAAATATTCGTACGACGGCGTAACCTTGTGTGGGCCCATAACGAAAAATGATTGGATGAAGAAAATGACAAGTATAAGTTGTTTATAAATAACGGCGTAGTTGTTACCGTTAATACTGTTGAAATACCCGGTGGTTAAAACACAGTAATACGCGTTATTGCACAGTAGCACACGATATTGCACCAATTATTAATTTTTACGTAAGAAGTCACTATTCAATAATTGTTACAGTAATTACTGTTTAATATTTTATTTTATTGATTTAATAATTGCTGCTTTGATATTTTATATTATCATTGTTTTAATAATTGTCACTGCACAGTATTTTTCATTATCAAATCAATAATTCATATTATTTGAATAATATTATTAGATAGCATTATTAGTAATGTCTAGAAAGTTTTGTTTAAGGAGAGGTTTGGTCACCTAATTGTGCCCCAGTAAAGAGAAATCCTTATTGAAAAGCCCCCTCTTTCTTGGGAACGGCCTGGTTGTCAGTATTGTGATTCTGTAATATTATTTGTGAATAATTAATTATTAATTTATATGATAAGAAAAATATTTATTTTATATGGATATAGATGAAAAAAATTTTAAAGTGACAATTTTTGATAAAAATGATATTTTATCTTTTTCTGATAAAAAATTCATTTAAATATATTATTATATTATAATAATATAATAATGGTGATATTTTTACAATAAATGTGAGATATATGAATAAATGAGGAGGAAGGGTATTTTTGTTACTAAAAATATTTAAAATATGTTTTTCATGTTTGTGGACCCCATTTCTTGACTGAAATTTGATTATAGCCTGTAAAATCGTCCGTTTATGGATTTCGGTCAATTTCTGTTTAGAATTTGGAAAAACTTTCTTCTGCAAAGTTGTAGAAAATGAAATTTCTTATGAAAAAGACATGAGATTCGAATTTTTCTGATAAAAGGACTATTTATTATGAATTATTGAAATTCTGAAGTTTCGGAATAATTTATTTTTGGAAGTTTTAATTGTTTTATTCAAGAAAAACGTTTTTTGTAATCCCACATGTGTGGTAAATGAGCTGAATTCAGATTCTTTGGTGGTGGGCTTGAATATTTAATAAATAAAATTATTTTATTAAATTTTTTACTTTGGTATTCTAAGCATTTTCTTATAAATAGGGTGCATAGGTTAGAATTGAAAATCACACCAGAAATTGAAGTTTTCTCTCTCTTTCTCCCTCTATATTATCGAGTGTATTCCTGTGAGTATTTTAAGACTTTGAGTGTTACAGTCAGAAGTACTGTCTTTTTGGAAGTAAGGGATGTTATTTTTTTTTATAAATAAAATTATTTCGTTCAATATCATTATGCCGAAATATTGATATAAATTTTTATCAAATCTAAAACTTTTTGTGTCGGGGCTACTATTCACGTATACGACACTATTTACGACATTATTCACTGAAAAATTTAAATTTTCGTTTTTGTCCAAGATATCTATTATGGATACTAGCTTTGATTGTATCCATGTTTTGATCATTCTTGAATTTTACTTCGCTATGATTATTTATGAAGTATTTTTGAACTCAGATTGTTTAAAGTACGAATCCTTAATATTTGTTCTTTTGTTTTACTGGATTCGTTTTCTTTAAAAGATTTTTCATCATCCTCAGTCCTAAATGATGATATAACTGAATATCTTTGGCATGTAGTGCAAAGATGAATGATTTTTTGATGAATATCTTTGGCCGTAGTGCAAAGATGGACAGGTGTTTAGATGAACATGACCAACTGATGAATATCTTTGGCCTGTAGTGCAAAGATGAATATTTGATTTCAGATATATATATTGATTGATGTTACAGGGATAAAATATCGATGATGGACTTTTAAATTCATAGATGATAGTAGATTTCATTATCTACTTAACTCTTCTAATGAATTATTATTTTCGCTGCGAATATTGATTTAAAATTTATTGTCTATTGTATTCTATTAGATTTTTCCCTGTTGAAGACTAACGATAATTTGTTCTATATTATCTTAGTCATAATATTCTTTACCGGGCTAGTTGAGCTCACCCTTTTTTTGTTCTATTTTTCTTCTCAGGAGGCGAGAATGTAGCAATTACTAGTCAGGGTATGGAATGATGGTTCTAGAAAGTTGTTTAGTAGTCCTCACCATTTTTGTAAAATAATGTATCAATAATTGTAATGAGGACTTATTTGAGTGTGGATATTGTCTAGAAGATAATATTTGTATTTAAACTTACAGTTTAAGTGTTGTCGTATTTTGCACGACAATTGTATAAATAAAGTTGTAGTCATTTCTGTATCATATTTTGACAACTTAGAATGGGTGATGTATACCTGTTTTGGGGGCGTCACAGTTGGTATCAGAGCTTAGGGATATGATCTCTGACAGAGACCGGGGAATAGAACTAGGAGGGGAGAGACGAGTAAAACCTTCGCTAGTGTGTCTTACCTAAGCTTATTTGTTGGTTGGTCAGTATATATAGAGATATTATGTGATATGTTAATTTCTTTAATTAACCCTTGTTTTATGGCAATATTTGAGAATGTCGACTGAGAATGTTAACAGTGGAGTAAATGAGATTGTGGAGACACCTTTACTCACCAACGAGGAGAACGTGCAACAGGCTGTCAATGTTCCTCCTGTAAACAACACCATTAAGCAGATGATCAACGATGGAATGTTTAGAAGCTTTTTGAAGTTCATACAAAATCAGACGAGGGAGACTTGTGTACAAAATACAGGTGGAAATGATAGCAACGCGCGGTTTGTCACGGCCAAGCAGTTCAAAGAGTTGGGACCACCAGAATTCTGGGAAAGCCGGATCCGATTAAGGCAGAAACATGGGTCAAGCAAATTACCAAGATATTCGATGTCTTGGGATGCACGGAGGAATAAAAGGTTCCATTTGCCACCTTTATGTTCCGTAATGAGGCAGATTACTGGTGAGAATCTGTGAAGCGTACCCATCCAGCTGCACTCAGCATGTCTTGGGAGACATTTCAAAAACTGTTTAATGACAATTACTTTCCTGAAAGTATTTGTCATATGAAGGAGGTAGAGTTTATTAGACTGGAGAAGAACAACATGACGGTGTCCCAATACGAGGCGAAGTTCGCGGAGTTATCCAGGTTTGCACCTCATTTGGTGGAGAATGAGGAACGTCTGACACAGATTTTTCTGAGAGGTTTGAAACCCGACATACGTCAGTATCTCATTTCTCATAAATTTTCTCTATATTCAGATGTTGTCAACAGGGCTCAATTATTAGAGCGAGATAATGAGTACGTTTAACCAAGGGCCACAACCAGGATCATACCGGTGACAGTAGCCATCGAATCAACGATAACCAGCGGGGAAAGAAGAATATAGACAAAAGCGGTAACCACTCTGGTGGTAATCGTGGCCATGAAAATAGAAGAAGCGAGTCGGGGGAGATTTTAAAAAGAGGAGATTCAACAATGATAATGTGAAGACGTTAGCACCAGCAGTAATTAGTTCTAAGGGAGAAGAACGACCACCGATTGTATGCTACAAATGTGAGAAAGAGGGACATATCAGCCCAAACTGTCCACAACAGTTCAAGGTATGCTATAATTGTGGAAAGGAATGACATATTGCTCGAGATTGTACTGTAGCGAAACCAAGTCCAGCGGGGATGGTGACTCAAAAGGCTGTCCCAGAAAAGTCAAAGTCAACGATTTCTGGAAGAGCGTTCATTGTGACTGGTCAGAATGCAAGGAACCCAAATGAGATGATCACGGGTAAGCTAATCATAAATTCTTACGACGTTTATACCTTACTAGATACAGGTTATACCCATTCATTTATCTCTCTTGCTTGTGCTCAAAGTTTAAACTTGACTTCGAAAAATTAGACTTTAATTTATCTGTGGAAACTCCATTAGGAGAAACTTTCATTACATTCACTATTTATAAATCTTGTTTGATCCAAGTTGGAACCATCACCTTACCTGTTGATCTTATCTCTTTAAAGATACTTGCTTTTGATGTGATTTTAGGGATTGATTGGTTAACTACTCATCATGCCAAAATTAATTGTTTTCGTAAGGTTGTTAGTTTTCATATTCCTAACCAGCCTGTTGTTCGAATTCAAGCAAATAAACCACTAAAATCAATCACTGTCATATCAAGTCATAAAGCTATTCGTTTATTGAAAAATAGATGTCAAGCTTTCTTAGCCCATATTATGGATTTGAATAAAGACACATCAGATTTGAATAATATTCCTGTTGTTAGTGACTTTCCTGATGTATTTCCTGAAGAACTTCCCGGTCTACCCCCAGAACGTGAAGTTGAATTCTTTATTGATCTTGAACCTGGTACAAAGCCCATTTCTAAAACCCCATATCAAATGGCTCCTATTGAACTTCAGGAGTTAAAGGTCCAACTACAGGAGTTGTTGAACATCGGTTTCATTCGTCCTAGTACATCTCCTTGGGCTGCTCTTATTTTATTCGTAAAGAAGAAAGACGGGAGTATGCGACTTTGTATTGACTATCGGGAATTGAACCATGTCACTATCAAGAATAGGTATCCGCTACCTCGAATTGATGACCTGTTTGACCAGTTACAAGGAGCACAATTCTTTTCAAAGATCGATCTTCATTCTGGATATCATCAAATGAAGATTAGAACTGAGGATATTCTGAAGACTGCCTTTAGAACTCGGTATGGGCATTATGAATTCTTAGTCATGTCTTTTGGATTGACTAATGCTCCTGCGGCTTTCATGGATATGATGAACCGAGTATTCAAGGAATATTTGGATCAGTTCGTTGTTGTCTTTATTGATGATATCCTCATATATTCCAAAAGTTATGAAGATCATGAGCACCATTTGAAGCTAGTACTCCAAAGGCTTCGTGAAAATAAGCTATATGCCAAGTTAAAAAAATGCGAGTTCTGGCTTGAAGAAGTAGCTTTCCTTGGGCACGTGGTGTCAAAACATGGAGTATCTGTTGACCCAGCGAAGATTGAAGCAATACAAAGTTAGGAGCAACCGAAGTCGGTGACCGAAGTACGTAGCTTTCTGGGTTTAGTTGGTTATTATCAGAAATTTGTGGAAGGATTTTCTCGAATTGCTACTCCATTAACTCAGCTGACTCGGAAAGATACAAAATTCGTATGGAGCGAGGAATGCGAGAAGAGTTTTCAAGAGCTTAAGAGGAAACTCATTTCGGCACCTGTTCTGACAATACCATCTAGTTCGGATGGATTTGTTATCAACAGCGATGCTTCGGGCAAAGGGTTAGGATGTGTTCTCATGCAACATGGGAAGGTCATAGCCAATGCCTCGCGATAACTCAAAGAATATGAGAGGAATTACCCTACTAATGATCTAGAGTTGGCAGCAGTCTTTTTCGCGCTAATGATCTACAAGCACTATCTATATGGGGAGAAAGTGGAGATATATTCGGATCATAAAAGCCTCAAATATTTCTTCACCCAAAAAGAACTCAACATGCGGCAACGACGATGGCTCGAACTGTTGAAAGACTACGACCATACTATCCAATATCATCCTGGAAAAGCAAGTGTGGTAGCTGACGCATTGAGTAGAAGATCATATGCGAGTACGAGTGCAATGTTATTAACACAAAGGCCCATTTTGTATGACTTACAAAGGATGGAGATAGAGGTAAAGGCTCCAAGTACCTACTTGATGATATCAAGCATACGAGTAGAACCGACTTTAATCAATAAAGTTAAAGCTGCTCAAGCTACGGACATGGAGCTGATGCGTATGAAGAAGAAAGTGCAAAAAGGTGCTATTTCAGAAGCAAGAATCGATGAAGAAGGAATACTTCGAGTCAACTCTAGACTTTGTGTTCCTAACGATTCTGACTTGAAACATAGAATCATGATGGAGGCACACAACACACCATTTGCAATTCACCCTGGAAGTACCAAAATGTATCGTGATCTTCGACATACATTTTGGTGGAAGAATATGAAGAGAGAGATCGCGAAGTTTATCTCGAGGTGTTTAACTTGTCAACGTGTAAAGGCGGAGCATCAAGTTCCAAAGGGTCCATTGCAACCACTTGAGATTCTGAAATGGAAGTGGGAACACGTTACCATGGATTTCGTTACGGGTCTTTCCAAGGTTTCTCAAGGCGTAGATGCGATTTGGGTTATTGTTGATAGATTAACCAAGTCTGCTCATTTCTTACCGATACGAGAGACTTATTCCCTTGAACGTCTTGCTCTTATGTACGTGAATGAGATTGTGAGGTTGCATGGCATGCCAATATCCATAGTTTCAGATTGTGACCCAAGATTCACTTCACGATTTTGGGTTAGCTTACAAAAAGCTTTGGGCACAGATTTACGATTCAGTTCGGCATACCATCCTCAAACCGACGGACAATCAGAGAGGACTATTCAAACTCTTGAAGATCTATTAAGACTCTGTGTCTTAGACTTCAAAGGGAGTTGAGATAAGTATTTACCATTGGTGGAGTTTCTTACAACAACAGTTATCAAGCAAGTATAGGTGTGGCTCCATTTGAAGCATTATATGGACGAAAGTGTCGCTCTCCAATATGTTGGGATGAGGTGGGTGAAGCAACATTATTGGGACCAGAGTTGGTACGTATGACTACGGAAAAGATCCAAATAATTCGATAACGTATACAAACGGCACAAGATCGACAAAAGAGTTATGCGGATCTTCATCGAAAGGACGTGAGATTTAGTATTGGGGATCATGTATTGTTGCGAGTTGCTCCATGGAAGGGAGTTACAAGATTTGGGAAGAGCGGAAAGCTCAATCCATAATTTATTGGTCCATTTCAAATTCTTGACTGAGTAGGAAATATGGCCTATAGACTCGCATTACCTCCAAGCATGTCTCGTGTTCATAATATTTTTCACATATATGTGCTTCGTAAATATGTGAAAGACCCGAACCACGTTATTGAGTTAGAACCAGACGAGATAGTCGAATACTTAACGTATGAGGAGGTACCTGTCAAGATCTTGGATAGAAAGGAGCATGTCCTACGCACAAAGGTCATACCACAAGTCAAAGTTTTGTGGAGGAACCATGCTATTGAGGAAATGACCTGGGAGTTGGAAACGAAAATGAAAGCGAGATATCCTCATCTTTTCGAAACACCAGGTACTTACGTCAATTTCGAGGACGAAATTTTATAAGGAGGGGAGGTTGTAAGACCCCAACTTATTATAAATGAAATTGAATTTCTCTATTTATTATTTTGAAATAGTAAGGGTTGAATTGATTAATGTGGTTAGTTATGGTAAAATGTGCAAATAGTTCAAATAAGCAAGTGGTTATAAAATATTCATTATTATCGGAGAATATTCGTCTGGTCGTGGAATATTCTTATTGTCGGAAAATATTCGTACGAGGGCGCAACCTTGTGTGGGCCCTATAACGAAAAGCGATTGGATGAAGAAAACGACAAGTATAAGTTGTTTATAAATAACGGCGTAGTTTTTACCGTTAATACTGTTGAAATACCCGGTGGTTAAAACACAGTAATACGCGTTATTGCATAGTAGCACACGGTATTGTACCAATTATTAATTCTTACGTAAGAAGGCACTACTTAATAATTATTACAGTAATTACTGTTCAATATTTTGTTTTATTGATTCAATAATTGTTGCATTGATATTTTATATTACTGTTATTCAATAATTGTCACTACACAATATTTTCTATTATCGGAGCAATAATTCATATTATCTGAATAATATTATTAGATAACATTATTGACAATGTCTAGAAAGTTCTGTCTAAGGATATGTTTGGTCATCTAATTGCGTGCCAGTAAAGAGAAATCCTTATTGGAAAGCCCCTTCTTTCCTGGGAACTGCCTGGTTGTCAGTATTGTGATTCTGTAATATTATTTGTAAATAATTAATTATTAATTTATATAATGAGGAAAATATTCATTGTATGTGGATATAGATGGAGAAAATTTTAATGTGACAATTGTTGAAAATTAATATTTTATCTTTTTTTGATAAAAATTTATTTAAATATATTATTATATTATAATAATATAATAATGGTGATATTTTTATAATGAATGTGGGATATATGAATAAATGAGGAGGAAGAATATTTTTGTTACTAAAAATATTTAAAACATGTTTTTCATGTTTGTGGACCCCATTTCTTGACTAAAATTTGATTATAGCCTGTTAAATCGCCCGTTTATGGATTTCGGTAAATTTCTGTTTGAAATTTGGAAAAACTTAAACTTACAAAGTTGTAGAGAATGGAAATTCCTATGAAAAAGACATAAGGTTCGAATTTTTCTGATAAAAAGGATATTTATTATGAATTATTGAAGTTCTGAAGTTCTAGAATAATTGATATTTGAAGTTTTAATTATTTTTTTTAAGAAAAACGTTTTTGGTGAGTGTCCCACATGTGATATAAATGTGTTGAATGCTGAATTCAGTTGGTAAAAGTGGGTGTAAGAAATTTGTATATATATATATATATATATATATATATATATATATATATATATATATATATTAATATTTTATTAAATTTTCTGTTTTGGTGTTCTAAGTATTTTCCTATAAATAGGGTGCTTAGGTTAGAATTAAAAATCACACCAGAAGCTAAAATTTTCTCTCTCTATATTATCGAGCGTATTCTTGTGAGTATTTTGATACTTTGAGTGTTGCTATACGGTGCAAGTTCCCTTCAGCACTATATCCAGTACTCCAGCTAGAAGTACCGTCTTTTTGGAGGTAAGGGATGTTATTTCTTTTATAAATGATATTATTCTTTCAATATCATTATGCTAAAATATTGGTCTGAATTTTTTATTAAATTTAGAACTTTTTATGTCGGGATTACTATTCACGTATACGGCAC
This sequence comes from Panax notoginseng, assembly GCA_016801055.1. Lineage (NCBI taxonomy): Eukaryota > Viridiplantae > Streptophyta > Magnoliopsida > Apiales > Araliaceae > Panax > Panax notoginseng. The sequence goes on from CM029021.1 coordinate 18,374,644, forward strand.
TATTCACGTATACGACACTATTCACGAATACGGCACTATTCACCGAAAAATTTAAATTTTTATTTTTGTCCAAGATATCTATTATGGATACTAGCTTTGATTGTATCCATGTTTTGATCATTCTTGAATTTTACTTCGATATGATTATTTATAAAGTATTTTTGAACTCGGATTGTTTAAAGTACGAATCCTTAATATTTGTTCTTTTATTTTACTGGATTCGTTTTCTTTAAAAGATTTTTCATCATCCTCAGTCCTAAATGATGATATAACTGAATATCTTTGGCATGTAGTGCAAAGATGAATGATTTTTTGATGAATATCTTTGGCCGTAGTACAAAGATGAACATGTGTTTAGATGAACATGATCAACTGATGAATATCTTTGGCCTGTAGCACAGAGATGAATATTTGATTCCAGATATATATATTGATTGATGTTACAGGGATAAAATATCGATGATGAACTTTTAAATTCATAGATGATAGTAGATTTCATTCTCTACTTAACTCTTCTAATGAATTATTATTTTCGCTGCGAATATTGATTTAAAATTTGTTGTCTATTGTATTCTATTAGATTTTCCCCTGTTGAATACTAACGATAATTTGTTCTATATTATCTTAGTCATAATATTCTTTACTAGGCTAGTTGAGCTCACCCTTTTCCTTTTTGTTCTATTTTTTTTCTCAGGAGGCGAGAATGTAGCAAGTACTAGTCGGGGTATGGAATGATGGTTCTAGAAAGTTATTTAGTAGTCCTCATCATTTTTGTAAAATAATGTATCAATAATTGTAATGAAGACTTATTTGAGTGTGGATATTGTCTAGAAGACAATATTTATATTTAAACTTACAGTTTAAGTGTTGTCGTATTTTGCACGACAATTGTATTAATAAAGTTGTAGTCGTTTTTGTACCATATTTTGGCGACTCAGAATGGGTGATGTATACCTATTTTGGGGGCGTCACAGGGTAGTTCAACAGTTTTAACGGTAACACTTTCGCCGTTATTTTTATAAAAAGATAATTCTGTCGTTTTCTAACTACGACAATACTTCCGTTGTGGGGTCCACCAATGATTGTGCCGTCTTACGAATATTCTCTGTTAAAACGAATATTCCCCGACCAATCGAATATTATATAACCACTTGCTCACTTTGCAAAATTTATAAATATCACCCACAATTATGACATCAAATCCACACTATAATATTAAAAAATATTTCAAGAAATTTAAATCTTTATTCATAAAATTTGGGGTCTTACAATCTCCCCTCCTTATAAAATTTTGCCTTCGAAATTTACGTACGTACCTGGTATGCTGAATAGGTAAAGATACCTTGACTTCACTTCAAATTCTAACTCTTGAGATATAACCTTTGAGTGTCGAATATATTCATTCTTATCCAATATTTTAACACGTATCTCCTCATACGTTAAATCTTCTGCTATCTCGTCTAGTTCTAATGCAATAATGTGGTTCGGGTCATCCACATATTTACGTAACATTGATACGTGAAAAATGTTATGAACACACGACATACTTAGCGGTAAAACGAGTCTATAGGCCACAGTTCCTACTTAATCGAGAATTTCAAATGGGCCAATTAAATCGAGGGTTGAGATTTTCTCTTTTCATCGACTCTTGCTTCTAGAATAACGCCTTCTTGAACCTTCTTCTTTATATTCATCAGCTCCAGGTGTGTAGTTTGAGCAGCTTTAACTTTATCGATTAAAGTCGATTCTAATCGTATATTCGTTATCTTCACGTGGGTCCCTAGAGTCTTTAACTCTATCTTTATTATTTGTAAGTTATACGAAATGGGTTTTTGTGCTAACAACATTGCACTCGTAAACGCATACGATCTTCTACTCAACGCGTCAGCTACCACGTACGCTTTTCCATGATGATATTGAATGGTATGGTCGTAATCTTCAACAGCTCGAGCCAACGTCTTTGGCGCACGTTACGTTCGTTTTGGGTGAAGAAAAATATTTGAGGATTTTAGAAATGAGTTTTGTACTGGGGTAGGCTAAGAAGTCTTCAAGAATACGTCAGGAAATTTATTAATAATAGAAATGTCATTCAACACTGTGACTTTCATCCAAGACTTGGATAGCACGTTACATTGATGCCTATCAACTTACCACCGTTATTCACGACGTCCCCTACGAAAAGTTCGGCTTTGGTGTATTCCAAGACTTGGAAGTCACCAGCAAAAGGTTCGGGGCTTTTTACTTATGGCTTGATATGACAGTGATTGACTTTAGTGGTTTGGTTGCTTGAATTCGCATAACAGGTTGGTTAGGAATATGAAAGCTAACAACCTTACGAAAAGCATGATGAGTAGTTAACCAATCGATTACTAAAATCACATCAAAGGCAAGTATTTTCAAAGAGATAAGATCGACAGATAACGTAAAAGTGTCGATTTGAATCAACAAGATTTTTAAACAGTGGAGGTAACGAAAGTTTCTACTAACGAAGTTTCAACCAATAAGTCAAAGTCTAACTTCTCTAGGGTCAAATTTAAATGTTGAGTGCAAGCAAGAGAGATAAAATAATGGGTAGAACCGGTATCTAATAAGGTATAGATTTCGCAAGAATTTATAATTAACTAACCCGTGCTAACTTCGTTCGGGTTCTTCGCTTTTTGGGAATTCACGAAAAACGCTCTTCCTGAAACCACCGACTTTATTTTGTCCGTATCTGCCATTGGTGCCACCGTCCCAGCTGGACTTGACTTTGGTGCACGACAAAATCGGGCTAGATGACCTTTTTCACAATTGTAACATGCTTTGGACTGCATCACGCAGTTTGGACTGATGTGTCCCTCCCCTCTGCGTTTGTAACATACGACCGGTGGCCGTTCTCCTTTCTTAACAACATGTGCTGGTGCTGCTGTCTTTCCATCATTATTAAACCTTCTCTTCTTAAAATTTCCACTTCTATTATCTTGGCTATGATTACCACCGAAGTGGTTACCATTCTTGGCATGATAATTTTCCTCACGATGGTTATCATTATTCCGATGGTCGTTGCCACCGGTATGATTATTATCGTGTTGCTGGTCATTACCTTTTGGTTGAGTTGACTTAACGGTCTCATGTGCTTCATTGCTTATCTCAACATTTTCAGATGCCTTTCTCAAACACTGTTACAAAACAAGGGTTAATTGACATGTCACATATTATCCCTATACTCTGACTGACCAATTAAATACCAAATAAACTTAGGTAGGTCATACTAGCGAAGGAATTCCCCGTCTCTCCCCTCCTAGTTCTTGTCTCACATCTCAGCTAGGGATCATATCCCTAAGCTTTGATACCAACTGTGACGCCCCCAAAACAGGTATACATCACCCATCTTGTGTTGCCAGATATGTAAGACCCCAACTTATTAATGAATAAAATCAAATTTTCTCTAAATATTATTGTGAATAATAAGGGGTTAATTTGATATAATACTTTGGTTATGGGTGAAATGTGCAAATTTTGCAAAATAAGCAAGTGGTTATAAAATATTTATTTTTGGTCGGTGAATATTCGGTTGGTCGTGGAATATTCTTGCTGTCGGGGAATATTCGTACGACGACGCAGCCTTGTGTGGGCCCCATAACGGAAAGCGATTGGATGAAGAAAACGACAAGTATAAGTTGTTTATAAATAACGGCGTAGTTGTTACCGTTAATACTGTTGGAATACCCGGTGGTTAAAATACAGTAGCACACGGTATTGCACCAATTATTGATTCTTACGTAAGAAGGCACTACTCAATAATTGTTACAGTAGTTATTATTCAATATTTTATTTTATTGATTCAATAATTGCTGCGTTGATATTTTATATTATTGTTGTTTCAATAATTGTTGCTGCACAGTATTTTCATTTATCAGATCAATAATTCATATTATTTGAATAATATTATTAGATAACATTATTGGCAATGTCTAGAAAGTTCTGTCTAAGGAGAGGTTTGGTCATCTAATTGCGCGCCAGTAAGGAGAAATCCTTATTGGAAAGCCCCCTCTTTCCTGGGAACGGCCTGGTTGTCATAAATGTGATTCTGTAATATTATTTGTGAATAATTAATTATTGATTCATATGATAAGGAAATATTTATTTTATGTGGATATAAATGAGGGATATATTTTTGTGGTTAAAAATGAAGGAGTTAATGTTGAGGTTTTTATCAGTATTTTTGTCGGAATGGAGGTATTAAAAATCAGGGTTTTTGAGATATTTTGCGGGGGTTATAATTTTTAATCCGACCGTTGGATCGTGGTAATTTTTGGATATGTTATACATATATAAGTTGAGTATATGTCCACAAATTTTGAACCGTTAAAAATGAACGTATGATTTATTATGAATTTTACAAGATGACTGGTTCAGAAATTGTTGAATTTTCGGAGTTTATCATTTTGGTGGAAAATTCTAGAATTGGTGGGCCCCACTTGTGGTTGGTGAAGAAATGTGCTGAATTATATTTCAAATGTGGTGGGTGGGAATAGTAGCAGGTAAAGCCATCAGGTTGCAGGTCAAACCTACCAAAATTTTCCTATAAATAGAGGGCTAAGTTAGAATTGAAAATCACACCAGAAACAAGTTTTCTCTCTTTCTCTCTCTAGATTATTGAGTGTATTTTGTGAGTATTTAGATACTTTGAGAGTTTCTATTCATCAGAGCAAGTTTCTTTCAGCCTTATACCGGTATTCCGACCAGAAGTACTGATATTTTGAGGTAAGGGATATTATTTTCTTCTTAATGATATTATTTTCTTCAATATCATTATGCTGAAATATTGATATGAGTTTTTATCAAATTTGGAACTTTTTGTGTCGGGGTTACTATTCACGTATACGGCACTATTCACGTATACGGCACTATTCACGAATACGGCACTATTCACCGAAAAATAAAATTTTCCCTTTTTGTCCAAGATGTCTATTATGGTTACTATCTTTGATTGTATCCATGTTTTGATCTTTATTTTTGAATTCTGCTTCACAATTGATTATTATGAAGTATTATTGATCTTGGATAAACTGTTATACGAATCCCTACTATTTGTCCTTCTGTCTCATTGGATTCGTTCTCTTTAAGATATTTTTCATCATCCTCAGTCCTAAATGATGATATTACTGAATATCTTTGGCCTGTAGTGCAAAGATGTATAATTACTTGATGAATATCTTTGGCCTGTAGTGCAAAGATGAACAGGTGTTGAGATGAACATGACCGACTGATGATACAAATGAATATCTTTGGCCTGTAGTGCAAAGATGAATATTTGGTTAAAGATGATTATTAATTGATGTTACAGGGATAAAATATTGATGATGGACTTTTAAATCTTAGAAGATAGTAGAATTCTTTCTCTACTTGACTCTTCTAATGGTTTGTTGTTTCCGCTGCAGTTGTTGATCTAAAACTTGTTGTCGATTATATTTTATCAGATTTTTCCCTGTTGAAGACTAACGATAATTTGTTGTATATTATCTTAGTCATAATATTCTTTACTGGGCTAGTTGAGCTCACCCTTTTCCTTTTTGTTCCATTTTTCTTCTCAGGAGGTGAGAACATAGCAGGATCTAGTCGGGGTATGGAGTGATGGTTCTAGAAAGATGTATTAGCAGTCCTCACTATTTCTGTAAAATAGTGTTTGAATAATTGTAATGAGGATTTATTTGAGTGTGGATATTGTCTAGAAGACAATATTTGTATTTAAACTCACAGTATGTGTTGTCGTATTTTGCACGACAATTGTATTATTGAAGTTGTAGTTTGCTTTCTGTACCATGTATTTGGCGACTCAGAATGGGTGTTGTATACCTATTCTGGGGGCGTCACAGTTGGTATCAGAGCTTAGGGATATGATCCCTGGCTGAGATGTGAGACAAGAACTAGGAGGGGAGAGACGGGGAATTCCTTCGCTAGTATGACCTGACTAAGTTTATTTGGTGTTTATTTGGTCGGTCAGAGTATAGGGATAATATATGACATGACTATTAACCCTTGTTTTATGGCAGTATTTAAGAATGGCAGCTGAGAACGTTAATAATGGAGTAAATCAGACCGTGGAGACACCTTTGATCACTACCCAGGGGAACGTGCAACAGGAAGGCAATATTCCTCCTGTAAACAACGTTACCGAGCAAACGATGAATGATGGAATGTTTAGGAGCTTTTTGCAGTTCATGCAAAATCAGACGAGGGAGACTCGTGTGCAGAATACGGGTGGAAATGATAACAACGCGCGGTTTGTCACAGCTAAGCAGTTCAAAGAATTGGGACCACCAGAATTTAAGGGAAAGCCGGATCCGATCATGGCGGAAACGTGGGTCAAGCAAATTACCAAGATATTTGATGTCTTGGGATGCACGGAGGAACAGAAGGTTCCATTCGCCACATTTATGTTCCGCGGTGAGGCAGACTACTGGTGGGAGTCTGTGAAGCGTACCCAGCCTGACGCACTCAACATGTCCTGGGAAACATTTCAAAAACTGTTCAATGACAAGTACTTTCCTGAAAGTATTCGTCATATGAAGGAGGTTGAGTTTATTAGACTGGAACAAAACAACATGACGGTGTCCCAGTACGAGGCGAAGTTTGCAGAGTTATCCAGGTTTGCACCTCATTTGGTCGAAAATGAGGAACGAATGACAAGGATGTTTCTGAGAGGTCTAAAACCCGAGATTCGGCAATATCTTATCTCTCATAAATTTTCTTTATATTCAGATGTTGTAAACAGGGCTCAATTATTAGAGCGAGATAATGAGTATGTGCAACCGAGGGACCACAACCAGGGTCATACCGGTGGCGGCAGTCATCGAAGCAATGAAAACCAGCAGGGAGGAAAATATTCGGACAAAAGCGGTAACCACTCTGGTGGTAATCGTGGTCGTGATAATAGAAGGAGCGAGTCGGGAGGAGATTTCAAGAAGAGAAGGTACAACAATGATAACGTGAAGACGTCAGCACAAACATCAACTGTTTCTAGGGGAGGAGAACGACCACCGGTCGTATGTTACAAATGTGGGAAAGAGGGACATATCAGCCCAAACTGCCCACAACAATCCAAGGTATGTTATAACTGTGGAAAGGAGGGTCATATAGCTCGAGAGTGTTCTGTAGCAAAACCAAGTTCAGCGGGATGGTGACTCCAAAAGCTGTCCCGGATAAGTCGAAATCAGCGGTTCCTGGAAGGGCGTTTGTCGTTACTGGCCAAAACGCGAGAAACCCGAACGAGGTGATCACGGGTAAGCTAATCTTGAATTCTTGCGAAGTTTATACTTTACTAGATACCGGTTCTACCCATTCTTTTATCTCTCCTGCTTGTGCTCAACGTTTAAACTTGACTCCGGAGAAATTGGACTTTAACTTATCTGTTGAAACTCCGTTGGGTGAAACCTTCGTTACATCTACAGTTTATAAATCTTGCATGATCCAAGTTGGCACTATCACATTACCTGTTGATCTTATCTCTTTAAAGATACTTGCTTTTGATGTGATTTTAGGAATTGATTGGTTAACCACTCATCATGCTAAAATTGATTGTTTTCGTAAGGTTGTTAGTTTTCATATTCCTAACCAACCTGTCATACGAATTCAAACTACTAAACCACTAAAATCAGTCACTGTCATATCAAGCCACAAAGCTATTCGTTTATTGAAAAACGGATGTCAAGCTTTCTTAGCCCATGTTATGGATTTGAACAAAGACAAGTCAGATTTGAATAATATTTCTATTGTTAGAGAATTTTCCGATGTATTTCCTGAAGAACTTCCCGGTCTACCCCCGGAACGAGAAATTGAATTCTTTATTGACCTTGAACCCGGTACAAAGCCCATTTCTAAAACCCCATATCGAATGGCTCCTATTGAACTTCAGGAGTTAAAAGTCCAACTACAGGAGTTGTTGGACATCGGTTTTATTCGTCCTAGTACGTCTCCTTGGGGTGCTCCTGTTTTATTCGTAAAGAAGAAAGACGGGAGTATGCGACTTTGTATTGACTATCGAGAATTGAACCATGTCACCATCAAGAATAGGTATCCGCTACCTCGCATTGATGACCTGTTTGACCAGTTGCAAGGAGCACAATTCTTTTCAAAGATCGATCTTCGTTCTGGATATCATCAGCTGAAGATTAAAACTGAGGATATTCCAAAGACTGCCTTCAGAACTCGGTACGGGCATTATGAATTCTTAGTAATGTCTTTTGGATTGACTAATGCTCCTGCTGCCTTCATGGATATGATGAACCGTGTATTCAAAGAATATTTGGATCAGTTCGTTGTTGTCTTTATTGATGACATCCTCATCTATTCCAAAAGCCGTGAAGATCATGAGCGCCATTTGAAGCTGGTACTGCAAAGGCTTCGTGAAAACAAGCTATATGCCAAACTGAAGAAATGCGAGTTCTGGCTTGAGGAAGTAGCATTCCTTGGGCACGTGGTGTCAAAACATGGAGTATCTGTCGACCCGGCGAAGATTGAAGCCATACAAAGTTGGGAGCAACCGAAGTCGGTAACCGAAGTACGTAGCTTTCTGGGCTTAGCTGGTTATTATCGGAGATTTGTGGAAGGATTTTCTCGAATCGCTACTCCGTTAACTCAGCTGACTCGGAAAGATACAAAATTCGTATGGAGTGAGGAATGCGAGAAGAGTTTCCAAGAACTCAAGAGGAGACTCATTTCGGCACCTGTTTTGACAATACCATCTGGTTCGGATGGATTTGTTATCTACAGCGATGCTTCAGGCAAAGGGTTAGGATGTGTTCTCATGCAACATGGGAAAGTCATAGCCTATGCCTCACGACAACTCAAAGAATATGAGAGGAATTATCCTACTCATGATTTGGAGTTGGCAGCAGTCGTTTTTGCGTTGAAGATCTGGAGACACTACCTGTATGGGGAGAAAGTGGAGATCTATACAGATCATAAAAGCCTCAAATATTTCTTCACCCAAAAGGAACTCAACATGCGGCAACGACGTTGGCTTGAGCTGTTGAAAGATTACGATCATACCATCCAATACCATCCTGGAAAAGCAAACGTAGTAGCTGACGCATTGAGTAGAAGATCATATGCGGGTACGAGTGCAATGTTTTTAACACAAAGGCCCATTTTGTATGACTTGCAAAGGATGGAGATAGAGATGAAGGCTCCAAGTACCCACATGATGATATCAAATATACGAGTAGAACCGACTTTAATCGATAAAGTTAAAGCTGCTCAAGCTACGGATATAGAGCTGATGCGTATGAAGAAGAAAGTGCAAGAAGGTGCTATTCCAGAAGCAAGAATCGATGAAGAAGGAATACTTCGAGTCAACTCCAGACTTTGTGTTCCTAACGATTTTGACTTGAAGCATAGAATAATGATGGAGGCACACAACACACCGTTTGCAATCCATCCTGGGAGTACCAAAATGTATCACGATCTTCGACATACATTTTGGTGGAGCAATATGAAAAGAGAGATCGCGGAGTTTATCTCGAGATGTTTAACTTGTCAACGTGTAAAAGCGGAGCATCAAGTACCAAAGGGTCCATTGCAACCACTTGAGATTCCGAAATGGAAGTGGGAACACATTACTATGGATTTTGTTACGGGTCTTCCCAAGGTTTCTCAAGGCATAGATGCGATTTGGGTTATTGTTGATAGATTAACCAAGTCCGCTCATTTCTTGCCGATACGTGAGACTTATTCCCTTGAACGTCTTGCTAGTATGTACGTGAACGAGATTGTGAGATTGCATGGCATGCCAGTATCCATAGTTTCGGATCGTGACCCAAGATTCACTTCACGATTTTGGGTTAGCTTGCAGAAAGCTATGGGCACGGATTTACGATTCAGTTCAGCATACCATCCTCAAACGGACGGACAATCAGAGAGGACTATTCAAACTCTTGAAGATCTATTAAGACTTTGTGTCTTAGATCTCAAAGGGAGTTGGGATAAGTACCTACCATTGGTGGAATTCTCCTACAACAACAGTTATCAGGCGAGCATAGGTATGGCTCCATTTGAGGCGTTGTATGGAAGAAAATGTCGTTCTCCAGTATGCTGGGACGAGGTGGGTGAAGCAACATTGTTGGGACCAGAGTTGGTACGCATTACTACAGAGAAGATCCAAACGATTCGACAACGTATACAAACGGCACAGGATCGACAAAAGAGTTATGCGGATCTTCATCGGAAGGACGTGGAATTTAATATTGGGGATCATGTATTGTTACGTGTTGCACCATGGAAGGGAGTTACAAGATTTGGGAAGAGAGGAAAGCTCAATCCAAGATTTGTTGGTCCATTTGAGATTCTTGAGCGAATAGGAAATGTGGCATATAGACTCGCATTACCTCCAAGCATGTCTCGTGTTCATAATGTTTTTCACATATCTATGCTTCGTAAATATGTTAAAGACCCGAACCACATTATTGAGTTAGAACCAGACGAGATAGCTGAAGATTTAACGTACGAGGAGGTACCTGTTAAGATCTTGGATAGGAAAGAGCATGTCCTACGCACGAAGGTTATACCACAAGTTAAGGTTTTGTGGAGAAACCATGCTATTGAAGAAATGACCTGGGAGTTGGAATCAGAAATGAAAGCGAGGTATCCTCACCTTTTTGAAACATCAGGTACGTACGTCAATTTCGAGGACGAAATTTCATAAGGAGGGGAGGTTGTAAGACCCCAACTTATTAATGAATAAAATCAAATTTTCTCTAAATATTATTGTGAATAATAAGGGGTTAATTTGATATAATACTTTGGTTATGGGTGAAATGTGCAAATTTTGCAAAATAAGCAAGTGGTTATAAAATATTTATTTTTGGTCGGTGAATATTCGGTTGGTCGTGGAATATTCTTGCTGTCGGGGAATATTCGTACGACGACGCAGCCTTGTGTGGGCCCCATAACGGAAAGCGATTGGATGAAGAAAACGACAAGTATAAGTTGTTTATAAATAACGGCGTAGTTGTTACCGTTAATACTGTTGGAATACCCGGTGGTTAAAATACAGTAGCACACGGTATTGCACCAATTATTGATTCTTACGTAAGAAGGCACTACTCAATAATTGTTACAGTAGTTATTATTCAATATTTTATTTTATTGATTCAATAATTGCTGCGTTGATATTTTATATTATTGTTGTTTCAATAATTGTTGCTGCACAGTATTTTCATTTATCAGATCAATAATTCATATTATTTGAATAATATTATTAGATAACATTATTGGCAATGTCTAGAAAGTTCTGTCTAAGGAGAGGTTTGGTCATCTAATTGCGCGCCAGTAAGGAGAAATCCTTATTGGAAAGCCCCCTCTTTCCTGGGAACGGCCTGGTTGTCATAAATGTGATTCTGTAATATTATTTGTGAATAATTAATTATTGATTCATATGATAAGGAAATATTTATTTTATGTGGATATAAATGAGGGATATATTTTTGTGGTTAAAAATGAAGGAGTTAATGTTGAGGTTTTTATCAGTATTTTTGTCGGAATGGAGGTATTAAAAATCAGGGTTTTTGAGATATTTTGCGGGGGTTATAATTTTTAATCCGACCGTTGGATCGTGGTAATTTTTGGATATGTTATACATATATAAGTTGAGTATATGTCCACAAATTTTGAACCGTTAAAAATGAACGTATGATTTATTATGAATTTTACAAGATGACTGGTTCAGAAATTGTTGAATTTTCGGAGTTTATCATTTTGATGGAAAATTCTAGAATTGGTGGGCCCCACTTGTGGTTGGTGAAGAAATGTGCTGAATTATATTTCAAATGTGGTGGGTGGGAATAGTAGCAGGTAAAGCCATCAGGTTGCAGGTCAAACCTACCAAAATTTTCCTATAAATAGAGGGCTAAGTTAGAATTGAAAATCACACCAGAAACAAGTTTTCTCTCTTTCTCTCTCTAGATTATTGAGTGTATTTTGTGAGTATTTAGATACTTTGAGAGTTTCTATTCATCAGAGCAAGTTTCTTTCAGCCTTATACCGGTATTCCGACCAGAAGTACTGATATTTTGAGGTAAGGGATATTATTTTCTTCTTAATGATATTATTTTCTTCAATATCATTATGCTGAAATATTGATATGAGTTTTTATCAAATTTGGAACTTTTTGTGTCGGGGTTACTATTCACGTATACGGCACTATTCACGTATACGGCACTATTCACGAATACGGCACTATTCACCGAAAAATAAAATTTTCCTTTTTGTCCAAGATGTCTATTATGGTTACTATCTTTGATTGTATCCATGTTTTGATCTTTATTTTTGAATTCTGCTTCACAATTGATTATTATGAAGTATTATTGATCTTGGATAAACTGTTATACGAATCCCTACTATTTGTCCTTCTGTCTCATTGGATTCGTTCTCTTTAAGATATTTTTCATCATCCTCAGTCCTAAATGATGATATTACTGAATATCTTTGGCCTGTAGTGCAAAGATGTATAATTACTTGATGAATATCTTTGGCCTGTAGTGCAAAGATGAACAGGTGTTGAGATGAACATGACCGACTGATGATACAAATGAATATCTTTGGCCTGTAGTGCAAAGATGAATATTTGGTTAAAGATGATTATTAATTGATGTTACAGGGATAAAATATTGATGATGGACTTTTAAATCTTAGAAGATAGTAGAATTCTTTCTCTACTTGACTCTTCTAATGGTTTGTTGTTTCCGCTGCAGTTGTTGATCTAAAACTTGTTGTCGATTATATTTTATCAGATTTTTCCCTGTTGAAGACTAACGATAATTTGTTGTATATTATCTTAGTCATAATATTCTTTACTGGGCTAGTTGAGCTCACCCTTTTCCTTTTTGTTCCATTTTTCTTCTCAGGAGGTGAGAACATAGCAGGATCTAGTCGGGGTATGGAGTGATGGTTCTAGAAAGATGTATTAGCAGTCCTCACTATTTCTGTAAAATAGTGTTTGAATAATTGTAATGAGGATTTATTTGAGTGTGGATATTGTCTAGAAGACAATATTTGTATTTAAACTCACAGTATGTGTTGTCGTATTTTGCACGACAATTGTATTATTGAAGTTGTAGTTTGCTTTCTGTACCATGTATTTGGCGACTCAGAATGGGTGTTGTATACCTATTCTGGGGGCGTCACAAGATACATGGTACATAAATTCAAATACAACTTAATTATACAACAGTCGTGTAAAATACGACAAAACATAGCTGAGAGTTTAAACAAGAATATTGTCATCTAGACAATATCCACACTCAATGGAGTCTTTATTACAATTATTATCACATTATTCCGTAGAATAGTGAGGACTACTAAAGCCATTTATCCTAGACCATCACTCCATTCCCCGACTCGTCCCAGCTATATTCTCATTTCCTGAAGAGAACAATAAAAGAAAGGGTGAGCTCAACTAGCCCAGTAAGAAATATTATGACTAAGATAATGCAGAATAAATTATCCTTAACCTTCAACAGTATAACAACTGATAGAATACAATAGACAACAAGTTTTAGATCAACAACTATAGCGAAAATAAGCAATCAATTAGAAGAGTCAAGTAGAGCATAAAATCTACTATCTTTTATGATTTAAAAAGTTTTTCATCAACTTTATCGCTGAGATTTAGCTTAATAAATAAAATCGAATCATCCCTGCACCACGGCCAAGGATATTCATGTAATCATCAATGGTCATGATTATACCGAATAATTCCTGGTCATAATCATACCAACAACTGTCCATCAATGAACTACAGGCCAATGAGGACTTTTACCACATCATTCGTTACATTACGGTCATGATTATACCGAATAATTCTTTGTCATAATCATATCAAGTTCATCTATGCACGTAAGCTAAAGATGACTTTCATCACATTATAAACATTAGGACGATGACAATGACATAATAATTTAATAAAATAAGTTCAAGGATAAATTTTAAGGATTTATAATTTAATTTATCCAGAAATCAATAACGTCCAATTTGTTAACATGATACTGCTTTGTAGAGTAAAATTCAAAAATAATATTCATGTACCAAAAATAATTTGGACAGAAAAGAAATATATTTTTCGGGTGAATAGTATCTCGTGAATAGTACTTCAGGAATAGTATCCCGTGAATAGTATCCCGACACAAAAAGTGTCTCGAATACCCGAGTGAATGATACTAGAGTGAATAGTAAATGGGTGAATAGTAATCTATAAATAGTAACTCGTGAATAGTACTTCGGCACAAAAAGTACCCCGAATACCCGAGTGAAGAATACTAGAGTGAATAGTAACCGGGTGAATAGTAACTCGTAAAAGAAAATATTGAAGAAAATGATATTCCATGACAAATAAAAAAGAAATGATATCTCAGACGAGTATAATAGAATATACGAAACTGCAAATGAATTTTCACCCGCCATGCGGTAATCCACGTAGACAAATCATTTTCACAATTTAATAAAGAATGAATACGAAGGATCATTCACCATGCATACGGTAATCCACATAGACAGGTTATTCCAACAGAATAATAAAGAATAGAATTACAGAAGCTCTCTTCATGAATACGAAAAAAATAATACCCCTTACCTCAAAAGAAGACTGAATACTGGAATAGTGAGGTAGCAGATTTCTTTTCTTCTATCTCTCTATAATTTCTCTCTATAATAATTGCTTTATAGCTTTAGTGAATTGGTGAGAAATGAAGGAAGAATGAGCTTCTATTTATAGAAAAATATAGTTTCAATAATTGCATATTTTGGGGCTCGAAATATTACAATATAATACCTTCCTATTTTCCTTCATTATTAATTTAGTCCTGCAAGTATTATCAAACTTGCACCACCTTCCCTAATAGTAAATGATGTGAATCAATAGTAAATCATGTGAATCAATAGTAAATCATGCGAATCAATAGTTCTAGACATGTGAAAATACGAATTACAGTATAGTACCTCCATCTATACCTCTATTTTTAACTTAGTCATGCAAGTATTATCAATCTTGCACCAACTCCCCTAATAGTAAATGAATGTGAATCAATAGTACACACATGTGAACAAATAGTTATAATCATGTGAATTAATAGCAATTAATTGCTCATTTATCTGGTTAATTACCCAATTGGTCAATATAACCTCCAGACATCAATTATTATCGAAATAAATGTCGATTTTTACTAACACTAATAATTTCAACACAATGGAACTATCAATTTCATCTTTAATCAACACGAACTTATTCATCATTAATATTATAATTCATAATATTTAACAATCAGGTCGTTCCTAGGAAAGAGGGGGCTTTCCGATAAGGATTACTCCTTATTGGCGCGCAATTAGGTGACCAGACCTCTCCTTGACAGAACTTCTAGACATTGTCAATATTGCAAATAATAATATGAATAACTTTGCTGTCTCAATTATTGATTTAATAATAGGCTTAAATATAATTTACTACCTTAAACTATAGGCCATATTCCACTTCGGTGATTCACCTTTCAATTTTGTCAATTAGGTGATTGAACTATTAATTTTTTTCAATTTCATTCAATTAAGACTGCCACGTCAGAAATTGCTGACGTGGCCCGCTGACTAGACAAACTATTGCTTATGTGTAATTAAAAAATATTATTTTAATTATCTCTTCTAAACATCAAGGGTAAATATGTCAAAAACTTAATAAAACATAATAATAATTTAATAAAATCAAACCAAATCAATTTGGATCTCCACCGCCACTCTCAGATTTGTTCCTCCACCAAATATTCAGCGCAGTCGAGGGGGTTCCTTTTATTCTCAGATTTGGATGATCTCCACTGCCACTCTCATGACCACTGCACAGAGAAATCCTTCTCCAATGCACCGCTACTTTTATGTTGTTTATATACAGTATTTGATTTGTTAGGGTTTTAGGAAATGGAGAAAAAACATGGGGTTTTCTCAGCTTTGAAAGAAGTAGTACGGGGATTATCGCCGGCGAGGTCGCGTGCGAAGAGTCCGGGGAGGAGCAGGTCGCCAATGTCGGATCTGTTGCGACGTAAGAAGGGGAACCAAAGCTAGAGCAATTTGGGGAACTCTCGGAGCTGTTGATTTCGAGATCTGGGAGCTTGAGGCCAGTAGTGGGAGAGACACTGACGCCGTTAATTGAGGGTCCGGATGGCGGGGAGGTTGATTTCGAGTATTTGATTTGTTTGTTTTTTGTTCTTCATTATTGATTTTTGGTTGCTAGCTCTTTTTTAAAATGAACTTATTTTTGTGTGTTTTTCACTTGAACGCGAAATTTTAATGTGTTTGATCCATTTTCGCCATACACAGAGCTTGAGCCAAATGATAAATCTGGTGTATGAACTCATGGATATTTTCTGTAGAGAATAACGCTGATAATTGAAGGAGAAGAGTATTAAGTTTAAGGTTTTTGATATGAGAATTTTAACTTCAATCTTGATTTGTTTTAAGTTAAAATTTTTAGCTTGATTCATATTGGGTTTTTTTTTCTTTTGATTAATTAATTAATTTTGTTTAGTTCGACTAAATGGATAATAAATTGATTTGGTTTGATTTTATTAAATTATTATTATGTTTTATTACATTTTTGACATATTTACCCTTGATGTTTAGAAGAGATAATTAAAATAATGTTTTTTAATTACACATAAGCAATAGTTTGTCTAGTCAGCGGGCCACATCAGCAATTTCTGACGTGGCAGTCTCAATCGAATGAAATTGAAAAAAATTAATAGTTCAATCACCTAATTGACAAAATTGAAAGGTGAATCACCGAAGTGGAATATGGCCTATAGTTTAAGGTAGTAAATTATATTTAAGCCTTAATAATATAACATATTAATATTGTGACAATAATTAAATCAATAATATGAGAGATATGATGCAATAATTACTGTAGCAATAATTAAGTATAACTGAGTGACTTCTTACGTAAGCATCAATAATCAATACCGTGTGCTACTATGCAACCACGCGTATTACTGTACTTTTACTACCGGGTAGTTCAACAGTTTTAACAGTAACATTTTCGCCGTTATTTTTATAAAAAGATAATTCTATCGTTTTCTAACTACGACAATACTTCCATTGTGGGGTCCACTAATGATTGCGCCGTCATACGAATATTTCCTGTTAAAATGAATATTCCCCGACTAATCGAATATTATATAACCACTTGCTTACTTTGCAAAATTTATAAATATTACCCACAATTATAACATCAAATCCACACCATAATATTAAAAAATATTTCAAGAAATTTAAATCTTTATTCATAAAATTTGGGGTCTTACAAAGAATTACTGACTGCACAATGGGAGTTCACAGATTTCGACTGAAATTTCTGATTTTACTATGCAGTCACTATGCAGATACTATGCAAATACTATGCATAATAAAATATAATATATTTTATTTTTTATAAAAAAATAAAACTTATTATAATATATAATAATAATAATAATAATAATAATAATAATAATAATAATAATAATAATAATAATAATAAAACAAAAACATCACCACCACCGTATTTTTCCACCACCACCCGTGAACCATCCCATTTCATTTCACTCGTGGGCCCCACCTCTTATTATATATATATATATATATATATATATATATATATATATATATATATATATATATATATATAATGAATAACTTTCTACCGATAATTTTAAAAAATGGGTAAGTAGGTGTCAAAATAATAACCAAAATTTACCACAAATACTTCATAAAAATCCCCTCAATATTTTTAACAACATTTATTAATCAATAATATAACTTGCAATATTAATAAATAGATCATTCTCAGGAAAGATGGGGCTTTTCGATAAGGATTTCTCCCTATTGACGCGCAATTAGGTAACCAAACCCCTTTCCTCGGCAGAACTTTCTAGATATTATCAACAATATAAATAATAATATGAATAAATTGTCATCTCAATTATTGATTTAATAATATAAAATATTGTGCAGATGATACTGTAACAATAATTGAATCAATAATGTGAGATACTATGCAGCAATTACTGTGGTAATAATTGAAATAAACTGAGTGACTTCTCACTTAAGTATCAATAATCAATACCGTGTGCTATTATGCAACCACGCATATTACTGTACTTTTACCACCAGGTATTTCAACAGTTTAACGATAAAACTTTCGCCGTTCGTTCTATAAAAAGATATTTCTGTCGTTTTCTAATTCCGACAATAATTTCATTGTGGGGTTCACCAATGATTGTGTCGTCGTATGAATATTCACTGTTAAAACGAATATTCTCCGACCAATCGAATCTTTTATAACAACTTACTTACTTTGTAAAATTTATAAATATTACCCACAACTATGACATTATATCAAATCCACACCATAATATTTTAAAAATATATTTTGAGAAGAATTAATCTTTATTCATAAAAGTTAGAGTCTTACAACCTCCCACTCTTATGAAATTTCGTCCTCAAAATTGGTGTACGTACCTGGTATGACGAAGAGGTGAGGATACCTTGATTTCATTTCAGATTCTAACTCCCAGATCATTTCCTCAACATCGTGATTTCTCCATAAAACTTTGACTTGAGATATAACCTTGGAGCGTAGAATATATTTTTTCTTATCTAAGATTTTAACAGGTACATCTTCATATGTTAAATCTTTCGCTATCTCGTCTTGTTCTAACTCAATAATGTGGTTTGGGTTTTCCACATATTTACGTAACGTAAATATATGAAAAACGTTATGAACACTAGACATACTTGGCGGTAAGGCGAGTCTATAGGCCACAGTTCTTACTCGATCGAGGATTTCAAATGGGTCAATGAATCGAGGATTGAACTTTTCTCTCTTTCTAAATCTTGTAACTCCTTTCCATGGAGCAACACGTAACAACACATGATCTCCAACATTGAATTCCATGTCCTTTCGATGAAGATCAGCATAACTCTTTTGTCGATCTTGTGAGGCTTTTATACGTTATCGGATCCATTGAATCTTTTCTGTAGTCATACGTACCAACTCCGGTCCCAACAACGTTGCTTCACCCACCTCGTCCCAACATACTGGAGAACGACACTTGCATCCATACAACGCCTCGAATAGAGCCATGCCTATACTTGCTTGATAACTGTTGTTGTAGGAGAATTCCACTAATGGCAAGAACTTGTCTCAACTTCCATTGAAGTCAAGGACACAAAGTCTTAATAGATCTTCAAGAGTCTGAATAGTCCTCTCCGACTGGTCGTCCGTCTGAGGATGATATGCTGAACTGAATCGTAAATCCGTACCCATAGCTTTCTGCAAGCTAACCCAAAATTATAAAGTGAATCTTGGGTCTTGATCAGAAACTATAGATACTGACATACCATGCAGTCTTATAATCTCATTTTTGTATATACGAGCAAGATGTTCAAGTGACTAAGTTTCTCGTATAGGTAAGAAATGAGCAGACTTGGTCAATCTATCAATAATGACCCAAATTGCATCTATGCCTTGAGAAACCTTGGGAAGACCAGTAACGAAATCCATGGTAATGTGCTCCCACTTCTATTCTAGAATTTTAAGTGGTTACAATGGACCTTTTGGCACTTGATGCTCCGCCTTGACACGTTGACAATTTAAACACCTTGAGATAAATTCCGCTATCTCTCTCTTCGTATTGCTCCACTAAAATGTATGTCGAAGATCACGATACATTTTGGTACTTTTAGGATGAATTGTAAACGGTGTGTTCTGCGCCTCCATCATGATTTTATACCTTAAATCAGGGTCGTTAGGAATACAAAGTCTGGAGTTAACTCGAAGTATTCTTTCTTCATCGATTCTCACTTTTGGAATAACACTTTCTTGCTCTTTCTTCTTTATATGCATCAATTCCGAGTTCGTAGCTTGAGCAACTTTAATTTTATCGATTAAAGTCGGTTCTACTCGTATATTTGACATCATCACGTGGGTCCTTAGAGTCTTTAACTCTATCTACATCCTTTGCAAGTCATACAAAATGGGCCTTTGCGTTGACAATATCGCACTTGTACCCGCATATGATCTTCTACTCAATGCGCCAACTACTACATTCGCTTTTCCAAGATTGTATTGAATGGTATGATCGTAATCTTTCAACAGCTCGAGCCAGCATCGTTGCCGCATGTTGAGTTCCTTTTGGGTGAAGAAATATTTGAGGCTTTTATGATCCGTATAGATCTCCACTTTCTCCCCATACAGGTAATGCCTCCAGATTTTAAGTGCAAAAACGACAACTGCCAACTCTAGATCATGAGTAGGATAATTCCTCTCATATTCTTTGAGTTGTCGTGAGGCATAGGCTATGACTTTCCTATGTTGCATGAGAACACATCCTAACCCTCTGCCTGAAGCATCACTGTAGATGGCAAATCAGTTCGAACTAGATGGTATTGTCAGAACAGGTGCTGAAATGAGTCTCCTCTTGAGTTCTTGTAAACTCTTCTCACATTCCTTTCTCTAACCGAATTTTATATCTTTTCGAGTCAGCTGAGTTAATGGAGAAGCGATTCGAGAAAATCCTTCCACGAATCTCCGATAATAACTAGCTAAACCTAGAAAGTTACGTACGTCGGTTACTGACTTAGGTTGCTCCCAGCTTTGTATTGCTTCAATCTTCGTTGCGTCAACAGATATTCCGTGGTTTAATATCACGTGTCCAAGGAATGCTATTTCCTCAAGCTAGAACTCACATTTCTTCAACTTGGCATATAACTTGTTTTCACGAAACTTTTGGAGTATCAGCCTCAAGTGTTGCTCATGATCTTCACGGCTTTTGGAGTGTATGAGGATGTCATCAATAAAGACAACCACAAAATGATCTAAATATTCCTTAAATACTCAGTTCGTCATATCCATGAAGGCAGCAGGAGCATTAGTCAATCCAAAATACATGACTAGAAATTCGTAATTCCCGTACCGAGTTCTGAAAGCAGTCTTTGGAATGTCATCAGTTTTAATCTTTAACTGATGATATTCGGAACGAAGATCAATCTTTGAAAAGAATTTAGCTCCTTACAACTGGTCAAACAGGTCATCAATGCGAGACAACGGGTACCTATTTTTATGGTGACATGATTCAACTCCCGATAGTCAATACAAAGTCGTATACTTCGATCTTTCTTCTTTACGAATAAAACAGGAGCACCCCAAGGAGACGTACTAGGACGAATGAAACCGATGTCAAATAATTTCTGCCGTTGGGTTTTTAACTCCTGAAGTTCAATAGGAGCCATTCAATATGGGGCTTTGGAAATGAGTTTTGTACCGAGATCAAGGTCGATACAAAATTCAATTTCACGCTCTGGGGGTAGGCCAGGAAGTTCTTCAGGGAATACGTCAGGAAATTTATTAACAATAAAAATATCATTCAAATCTGACGTATTTTTATTTAAATCTGTGACATGGGCTAAGAAAGTTTAACATTCGTTTTTCAATAAACGAATAGCTTTATGGCTTGATATGACAATGATTGAATTTAGTGGTTTGGTTGTTTGAATTCGCATAATAGGTTGGTTAGGAATATGAAAACTAATAACCTTACGAAAACAATCAATTTTAGGATGATGAGTTGTTAACCAATCAATCCCTAAAATCACATCAAATGCAAGTATTTTTAAAGAGATAAGATCGACAGGTAACGTGAGGGTACCGATTTGAATCAAACAAGACTTATAAACAGTGGATGTAGTGAAGGTTTCTCCCAACGGAGTTTCAACAGATAAGTCAAAGTCTAATTTCTCCGGAGTTAAATTTAAACGTTGAGCGTAAGTAGGAGAAAAAAAAGAATGGGTAGAAAAGGTATCAAATAAGATATAGACTTCGCAAGAGTTTATGATTAGCTTACTCGTGATAACCTCGTTCTGGTTCCTCACTTTTTGGGAGGTTACGAAAAATGCTCTCCCTTGAACTACCGACTTTAACTTCTCTAGGACGACCTTTAGTGCCTCCTCTCCATCTGGACTTGTCTTCACTACACGATAAAATCGGGCTAGGTGACCTTTTCTTCCGTAATTATAACATTTTTTGGACTGCATCTTGCAGTTTGGACTGATGTCTCCCTCCCCTCCGCATTTGAAGCATACGATCAGTGGTCGTTCTCCTTCCTTAACAACAGGTGTTGGTGCTGACGTCTTTCCATCATTATTGAATCTCATCTTCTTGAAATTTTCACTTTTATTGTCTTGGCTAGGATTACCACCGAAGTGGTTACCATATCTGGCATGTTGATTTTCTCCACGTTTGTTGTCACCGCTTCCATGACTGCTACCACTGGTATTATCGTTTTGTCGGCTACTCTCTCTTGGTTGGGTTGACTCATTATCGCGCTCCAATAATTGAGCCCTATTTACAACATCTGAATACAAACATAGTTTGTGAGAAATAAGGTATTGACGTATTTCAGGTTTCAAACCTCGTAGAAACATTCGCGTCATTCTCTCCTCATTATCAACCAAGCGGGATGCAAACCGGGACAACTCGACAAACTTAGCTTCATACTGCGACACGATCATATTGTTCTGTTCCAGATTGATAAATTTAACCTCCTTCATGTGACGAATACTTTCGGGAAAGTACTTGTCGTTGATCAGTTCTTAGAATTTCTCCCAAGACATTTTTAGTACGGCAGGCTGGGTATGTTTTACAGATTTTCACCAATAATCTACCTCTCCTTGCAACATAAAGGTGGCAAAATAAAACTTTTGCTTCTCGGAGCATCCCCAGACATCAAATATCTTGGTGATTTGCTTTTTTTACGTCTCTACCTTAAGTGGTTTTGGCTTTTCGAAAAACTCCCGTGGCCCCAGCTCCCTGAACTGCTTAGCAGTGACCATCCAAGAGTTGCCAGTGTTTCCACCTGCATTTTGCACAGGAGTCTCTCTCGCCTGATGTTACATAAATTACAGAAAGCCTCTAAATATTCCGTCGTTCATCATTTGGTCGGTGTTGTTGTTTACCTGAGGATTGTTGCCTTCCTAATGCACATTATCCTGGTTATTGATTTGTGGTGACTCAACGGTCTCCTATGCTCCATTACTTATCTCAACATTTTCGGATGTCATTTTCAAATACTGCCACAAAATAAGAGTTAATTGACATGCCACATATTATCCTTATTTTCTGACCGACCAATTATATAACAAAAAAACTTAAGTATGTCATACTAGCGAATGATTTACCCGTCTCCCCCATCCTAATTTTAATCTCACATCTCAGCCAGGGATCATATCCCTAAGCTTTGATACCAACTGTGACGCCCCCAAAATAGGTATACATCATTCATTCTGAATCGCTAAATACATGGTATAGAACTTAAATACAAACTTCATTTATACAATACGACAAAACGTAGCTGAGAGTTTTAACACGGATATTGTCTCGTAGACAGTATTCAAACTCAAATAAAGTCCTCATTACAATTATTATCACACTATTTTATAAAATAGTGAGGACTACTACAACCACCATCTCAGACCGTCACTCCATTCTTCGACTAGTCCCGGCTACGTTTTCACTTTCTGAAGCGAACAATGAAAGCAAAAGGGTGAGCGCTCAACTAGCCCAGTAAAAAATATTATGACTAAGATAATGCAGAATAAATTATCGTTAGCCTTCAACAGTGTTAAACTATTAGAATACTGCAGCGAAACAAACAATCCATTAGAAGAGTCAAGTAGAGCATGATATCTATTGTCTTATATGATTTAAAAAGTTATAATCAATTATATCGCTGAGACTCGGCTTAATAAATAATCCACATCACTGAATTATCCATGCATTACGGGCCAATGATATTCGTGTTATCACCAATGGTCATGATCATGCCAACAACTGTCCATCAATGCACTACGGGCCAATAAGGACTCATCATTTGTAACATTACAAGTCATGATTATACCAAATAATCCCTAGTTATAATCATACCAATCAACAGTCTATCTATACACTACGGGCCGAAGATGACTTTCATCACAATATAAACATGAGGATGATGATAATGATATAAGAATTCAATTAAATGAGAGCAATGATAAATTTTAAAGATTTATAATTCAATTTATCCAGAATTTAATAATGTCCAAATTGTCAACATGATACTGCTTTGTGGAGTATAATTTAAAAATAATATTGTATCAAAAATAATTTGGACCGAAAAGAAATTAATTTTTGTCATGAATAGTACCTCGGGTGAATAGTACCCGAGTGAATAGTGTCCCGTGAATAGTACCCCAACATGAAAAGATTAAAATTTATCAAGAATGCTCAGACTAATATTTTCATGAAAAGATACTAGATAAAGCGCAAATTTCAAGGATATTCTATTAATTTTACGGAGTATAGAATCAATACTTTAACAAAATGAGTGTAGAATTCGGAATCTGAAACGAAATAATATTACTTACATACTACAAAGTATAAAAGAAAATATTATTTCTTACAAATATTGAACAAAAATAATATCCCTTGCAACTGTTGAACGAAAATAATATTTTTTACGAATATTGAACGAAGATAATATTCCTTACGAATATTAAACGAAGATAATATTTCTTGCGAATATTGAACGAAATAAAATTTCTTACGAATATGAAAAATAATATCGTAAGCGAATATAAAATAAATAATATCCCTTACCATAAAAAGGAGAGTATTCTGACTAGTATAGCGGGAATATTCTTGAAATTTTTTTTCACTATTTTCTACACTCAAAGATTCTTTAAACTTTAAAGAAATACGCTCCATATTATAGAAGAAGAATTCTTTGATTCTGGTGTGATTTTCAATTCTAAACTAAGCATCCTATTTATACGAGAATGGAAGGATACTATTTGTATGCACAGTAAAGAAAAAATTACGGACTGCACAGTGGGAGTTCACGTATTTTGACTAAAATTTCTGATTTTACTATGCAGTCATTATGTAAATACTATGCAGACACTATGTAAATACTATGCATAATAAAATATAATATATTCTATTTTTCGTCAAAAATAAAACTTATTATATATATGTATATATATACTGAATAACTTTTTACCAATAATTTTAAAAACTCTGTAAGTAGGAATCCAAATAATAAGCAAAATTTATCACAAATACTTCATAAAATTTTTTTCAATATTTTTAACAACATTTATTTATCAATAGTATAACTTACAATATTAACAACTAGATCATTTCCAGAAAAGTGGGGGCTTTCGGATAAGAATTTTTTTCTATTGACGCGTAATTAGGTAACCAAACCCCTTTTCTCGACAAAAATTTCTAGACATGAAACAATACAAATAATAATATGAATAATTTGTCATCTCAATTATTGATTTAATAATATAAAATATTATACAGATGATACTGTAACAATAATTGAATTAATAATGTGAGATACTATACAGCAATTACTGTGGCAATAATTGAAATAAACTGAGTGACTTCTCATGTAAGCATCAATAATCAATACCGTGTACTACTATACAACCACACGTATTATTGTATTTTTACTATCGGGTATTTTAACAGTTTAACGGTAAAACTTTCGTCGTTATTTTTATAAAAAGATATTTCTGTCATTTTTTAATTTCGACAATAATTCCGTTGTGTGATCCACCAATGATTGTGCCGTCATACGAATATTCCCTATTAAAACGAATATTTCCCGACCAATCGAATATTTTATAATAACTTGCTTACTTCGCAAAATTTATAAATATTACTCACAATTATAACATTATATCAAATCCACACCATAATATTTAAAAATATATTTTGGAAAAAATTAATCTTTAATTTTAATAGTTGGGGTCTTACATAATTTTAGAAATTTTAAAATTTTAATGTCAAATGTATCAAATGAAATACCATTAAATAAGATAAAATGGACTTTATGACATAATCAATAGAGTATAAGGGTATGTTCGGTTAATTATCGATATTCAAAGCGTTTGTAGCGGTAGAGTTTGGTATGTTTAAAGGTTTAAACGCACTGCACTATTTTTATAGCGTTGCGTTTAGACCCCCAAAAACAACATATATAAGTAAAATAAGTTGTATTTGAAATAAATTATTTATAAAAAAATAAAATTATCAACTCTTTAAATATATTTAAAATTTTCAAACGCACCGAATATTTCAAATACTGACAAGTGAACAAAGACAAAATGTATAACAAACTTTGGTTGTGTTTGATAAAACTGTGAATTAAGATTTGAATGATTATGATTTCTTAATTAATTAGATCATCTGAATAGTTATGAGGTCTGAATCTAAAAAATTATTTGATAATAAAAAAATAAGTTGTCTCTTAATGACACTATTTTACCATTTTAAAAGGTAAAATTTTATTTAATAATTTTAAATATTCAATTTAATAAAAATGAGTGCATAATATTGTTGAATATATTTATATAAAAAAAATTATCAAATTTTTTTTATTAAGAGGTACCTCTTAATTATTAAGATTTTTTTTTTGTCTTACCGATTCAGAGGCATTCAGAGGTAATAAAAAAATAAATAAACAACATCATGCCTCTTAGCGAATAAGAAGCAATCCATTAAAAGACAATAAAATATAAACAAACAACACCTTACTCAATTAATATAAAAAATTAACATTAACGGAATTTTAATAAATTTTTTAAATTTAAAAATTTAAAACCTCTTACATTACCCCAGAGCCCCTACATAGTAGTAATATAGACTATTAAAACTTGTGGGCCCAGTAGTCAAATCCATTTTGCAGACATCAAACATTAATCGTGACTACCGAGGTATGCAATGAAATGGATAGATGATACAGATAGGTTCTTTTAGTCTACGTGGAACTTTGCATGCCATGTGACGTGTCCATGTCAGACCCCACGTCACATCTCTGGTTTGGTCCATTTCTACATGTACTCGTTTGATTTTGTTCGGTCAAACTCCCTTTGACTCCTTTTGTCCTTCATTTGTGGAGTAGAAAAAAAAAATTATTAGTAGCATAAAAGACCGTTTTCCTTTGTTATTATGAAAAAAAGTTTCCAGATCCAAGGTTTTAAAAAATTAATATCAAAAGAATAAAAAAATTCCCAAGATTAAATTAAAATTATTTAATAATTAGGATGTTTTTAAAATAATAATGAAACAAATTGAGGATACCAACATTAATTAAGAGACGGTGGATCGATGATTAGTCAAGGAGACAAATGTATTATATATTTTTATGGTTAATTATGAAGTCTATTATTTAAATAAAGAAAAAAATAAGAACAAACAAACAACGAGAGAGAGAGAGAGAGTATTAATAATAATAATAATAATAATAATTTATAAGGATTGAGGTCACCATACTAGACTTAGGTAGGTCAGGGCGCATGATAATCAATAATGGAGAAACAGATTGATGATAATCGTTTAGTTTTATTGGCGGGGTCCCCTTTAGGTGGCTTCAATAAGGCCCACTACCACTACACCAATTAATTTGCATATTAATTTGCATGTCTGATCAATACACTCACACGAGAACTAATATATGGCCAACGTTCTAAAGATAAAATTATTTTTATAATAAATTTTAGTTGTCCAGTCGTTCATCAAATAATGATAAATTTTTTTTGCCATCTGTAATTTAACATGGGAGAGTCACGCAATTTAGTTATGCCAACAGAGAAATTATCCAAAATACCACTCATCCATCTGTAGAATTAAACCGCAAACGCTAAATATGACTCGGCCCGTCCGCAATTTAAACAACGCTATTTTTGGTCTGCTCGTTCATAATTTAATACTGCGGACATTGAGTCTGTTAACTCCAAACAACGTCGTTTTGCGGTCAACCATCAATCCACATAACTAAATTGCGAACCCTGAGTGATGTATAAAACGTTCAAGTACTGCGATCTATCTGTTTTCTTCATAGCATGACATTTTGATCTCATCTTCTCATTTTAATAGTAGAGATTTGGAATCAGAATAGTTCGATTTAAAACTATTAAATTTTTTATTTCTTCTTACATACTATTGTACTCACTGATTCATGTGATCTAGGCTTACGAGAAATATGCACGGATAAACAAATATCGTTCATCATTTATTCGGTGTTGTTGTTTACCTGAGGATTATTGTCTTCCTGATGCACATTATCCTGGTTATTGATCATCAGTGACTCAACGGCCTCATGTGCTCCATTGCTTATCTCAATATTTTCAGATGTCATTTTCAAACACTGCCACAAAACAAGTGTTAATTGACATGCCACATATTATCCCTATACTCTGACCAACCAATTAAATAACAAATAAGCTTAGGTAGTTCATACTAGCGAAGGATTTATCCGTCCCTCCCCTCCTAGTTCTAGCCTCAAATCTCAGTCAGGGATCATATCCCTAAGCCTCTGATACAAACTGTGACGCCCCTAAAATAGGTATACACAACCTATTCTGAGTCGCCAAATACATGGTACAAAATTCAAATACAAACTTAATTATACAACTGTCGTGCAAAATGCGACTAAACATAGTTGAGAGTTTTAATACGAATATTATCTCATAGACAATATTCAAACTCAAATGGAGTCGTCATTACAATTATTATCACACTATTTACCGTTAACACTGTTAGAATACCCGGTGGTTAAAGTATAGTAATACGCGTGATTGCACATTAGCACACAGTATTGCACAGTATTGTTGCATTTTTGATTCTTACGTAAGAAGGCACTACACAATAATTATTACAGTATTTACTGTTCAATATCTTATTTTATTGATTCAATAATTGTTTCGTTGATATTTTATATTATTGTTGTTTCAATAATTGTCACTGCACTGTATTTTTCATTATCAGATCAATAATTCATATTATTTGAATAATATTATTAGATAACATTATTAGCAATGTCTAAGGAAGTTCTGTCTAAGGAGATGTTTGGTCACCTAATTGCGCACCAGTAAGGAGAAATCCTTATCGGAAAGCCCCCTCTTTCCTAGAAATGACCTGGTTGTCATACTTGTGATTCTGTAATATTATTTACGAATAATTAATTATTGATTTATATGATAAGGAAATATTTATTTTATGTGGATATAAATGAAAGAACAAGTTTAACTATAGCAGAACAAATAATTCATTAGAAGAGTCAAGTAGAGTATGATATCTACTATCTTCTATGATTTAAGAGTTCATTATAAATATTTTATCTCTGTAACACATTTCAATAATAATCCATATCACCGAAATATTCATGCACTACGGGCCAATGATATTCGTTAGTATTACATCCATGAATTATTCATGCACTACGGGCCAAGGATATTCGTTATTATCATCAATGATCATGATCATACCAACAACTATCCATCAATGCACTACGGGCCAATGAGAATTTTTACCACATCATTTATAATATTACAGGTCATGATTATACTGATACATGATTCATGGTCATAATCATATGAATCAACAGTCTATCTATGCACTACGGACCAAAGATGACTTCCATCACAATATAAGCATGAGAATGATGACAATGATATAAGAATTCAATTAAGTGAGAGCAATGATAAGTTTTAAAGATTTATAATTTAATTTATCCAGAGTTCAAGAATGTCCAAATTGTCAACATGATAACTGCTTTATGGAGTGAAATTCAAGAATAATATTCATGTATCAAAAATAATTTAGACAGAAAGAAATCAATTTTTGTCGTGAATAGTACCTCAGATGAATAGTACCCTGTAAATAGTATCCCGGCATGAAAAGATTAAAATTTAACAAGAATGTTCAAAAAAATATTCTTATGAAACGATAATAGATGAAGCGCAAATTTCAAGGATATTTACTAATTTCAATGAGTATAGAAGCAATACTTATCAAACCAAGTGTAGAATTAAGAATATGAAATGAAATAATATTACTTATATACTACAGAATATGAAAGAAAATATTATTTCTTACGAATATTGAACAAAAATAATTTTCCTTACCTTAAAAAGGAGAGTATTTCTGACTGGTATGGCGGGGATATTCTTGAAGAAAACTTGTACTATTTTCTACACTCAAAGCTTTCTTAAACCCTAAAGAAATACGATCAATATTATAGAAGAAGAATTCTCTAATTCTGGTGTGATTTTCATTTCTAAACTAAGCATCCTATTTATAGGAGAATGACAGAATACTATTTTAAAAAAATAATCACAGACCAACAGTAGAGAATTCACGGGTGCGCACCGACTGAAAACTTTTTAAAATTTTGATTTTACTATGCTGCATTATGCAGCACTATGCAGTACTATACAAATACTGTAACGGGTCGAAATTTATTGAGTCGTGATTCTGGGGACAGAATCCTTTTAAGGGAGAAAAGATGTGACGAACGAGATTTTGTAATTAATTTTTAATATTTATTGAATTAAATAAATATTTTTCGATGATTTAATTATTGGATTAAATAATTAATTGATGCAGTTATGGTAGATTAATTTAATTATATGTGTTATATTTATTAAATTAATATGAAGAATTTTATTATTTGAAGTATGTGATTATGTGAGCTTATTTTATTAAAAGTAATATTTAATAATCCATGTTACTTAATTAATATAATTATTAATTAGAGAGTTAATAATTTGACATTATTAATTAATGAAAAAAAATAAAATTAATTATATGATTATGTGAATTTATGAGAGATTATTATATGTTATTTAATTAATTTAAATAAGATATTTGAATTGGGTGTGACAAGAATAAAACTATATGATAAAACTTTATTAAATTAAATAGTTTTTGAAATCTATTCTAACTAACCAAACGGAGCCTTAATAGGAGTTATGGGCAGTTAACCCATGTTGGGTAACTGACCATAGTGCGCGTCAATTACTTGATTAATATACGTATTCTCCTTCTTCCTTTTCATTATCTGGCTAAGTCTGGCATATAATAAAGAGGGAAAAGAGAGAGAGTCTGAGAAATTGGTTTAGAAAGTTTGAGAATTTTTAAGGAATACTTTAATTCATCTCCTATTACTTTATCTATGCTTGGGTAATCTCTTTAACCCAGTTTTTTTTACGTCATTTAAAGTTTCCATGAATATGACTTCTGAGTCTTCTGTAAAGTCTCTGTAATTGAAATTGTGAGAGTTATGTGCATATATGTGTAAGATGTCGTTTTAATGTGTTTTAATATGTATTATATATAATTCCTTATCATCAGTTCATAATTTTATGTCGTTAATCTGATGACTTGCTATTTCAAAAATATACAGAGTTTGGGTTTTTGGCCTTATGGCCTTATACGTGATTTTAGTATGTCAAACATAAATGTTTTCGTAGATTTTACACTCGTATATTATTGTGCATGTTAATACGAAGAGACCAAACTTTAAATGAACGGATTTGGCTTTATAACGAATCCGTGGCGTTGAATTTTAGGAATTTATGTTAAAAACTTCAAGAACATCAAGAACAGAGAAAAATTTTATGTTTTAATTCTGTGATTATATGTTTTAATAGGTTAAAATCACTTTATAGATGTTGTATTATGATTATACATGAATTATAACATGTGGGTATGTCTAAATTCGTGTAGTAATAAATTAAATTGGAGTTTTTGACTGTGTTATGTAATTTTCGTGAATTGCAGAACAATTTCTGGCTCGTCGCGCCGCGGCGCCAGTCTCACGCCTAAATATCCGCGCCGCAGTGCCATGTGTCCGGCTGCAGCGCCACGGCGCCGCAGCGCGAAGATCAAGTATAACAGTGGAGCCGCAGCGCCACTCTCCAGAATGTCCAGAAATGTAATTTTTTTTTAAATGTTAAGTCTAGCAATGTGTTAGTAAGTTAATGTAATGAACATGTAAACATGTTAGAAATATAATGAAATGATAAAATAGTTGTTTAACATGTAAATAACATAATTACATGTGAATTGAATTATTGAATACATAATTAGCTTGATAATTCATGAAGTGCAAAATTATGTGACTAAGTGGTAAATTGATTAAGTATAGTCAATAATCAAAGTAGACAAAGAGAATGAGTTTATGATGATTAGTTAAGTTATAATTAACTGGTATTGTGAATGTGAATGGTATGTAGGATTTAATTCAAAGAACGTGATTAGTTAAAACATAATCTACGCACGAGGCAAGTTCCCTAACCCTACTTGTCATTATTGTTCAAGTTTATTATTTACCTTGAATAAATTATTGTTACTATTATTCAAGTTCAAATGTTATATTAAAGATTGATTATCTTTTCAAAGTATGATTTAGTTATACAATAATTGTTCTATTGTATACTTCTTGAGATTATTATTCAAATTGAATATCATTATTGTTGAACCTTATTAGACTAGTGAAACTTTAATAATTCAACTAGTCCATAGTTGATGAGCGTTCTAAATTTCAGAACCCTTGATGAATTATCCAAACCAAACTTCCTTTGGTGCGGACTCGAATGTTAAACTGAGATGAACAACCCTGTATAGGGGATTATTTAGGCTTTAGCGTTAAGATATTGTGCACAGTAAGGTACTAAGGGATGATCCCCCTAAGTACGAGAAGAAGGTCCATATTCTTATGACTGTTAAAGGTTTCAAGTATAACCCTTGTTAACCTTGGACATAGTTTAAGGTCTTATGACCCTCAGAATTCTTTTGATTCTTGTTATTCACTCTTGATTCAAAAGTTGAGCTTTTATTCAGATGTCTTTGATTTATTCACATGTTATTATACTGTTATTTTATTTTTATACTTGTGGGCATTTGTGCTCACTCTTGCTTAATAATAACATTACAGTTAAGAACGAAAGAGCTGACGAACTTTCCACTAGTAAGGGCAAGGGCAAAATTAGTAAATAATGGAGACTTGTTATTTGATATGACTTGTTATTTTATATGATATATTTGTTTAAGACTTATTTATTTATAATTCCGCACAGATGTTTAAGGTTAGTTTAACCTGAGATTGTATTATTATTCAGATGTTGTAACCCTATAAAGGGAGGATTTAATTTTATTTATTGAATGGTTGCAATTATTATGGGTAGATAAATAGATAATATTTGTACAGTGAACACCAAATCCCGTGGAATCGAAATACCTGGATTTGGGGGTGTCACAAATACTATGCAGTATTATGCAACACTATGCAGTATAATAAAATAAAATATATTCTATTTTATATAAAAAACAAAACTTAATATATATATATATATATATATATATATATATATATATATATATATATATATATATATATATATATATATAAGTAATAAAACAAAATTAAGATAACTTTCTACTGACGATTTTGAAAAATGAGTAAGTGGGGGTCCATGTAGTAAGCTAAATTTACAACAAATACTTCATAAAAAACCCTTTTATTTATCTTAATTCACTTGACTTCACTAAACACATTTTTAATAGCATTTTTTTATCACTAATATTATAACTCACGATATCAACAACCAGATCATTCCCAGGAAAGAGCGGGCTTTCCGATAAGGACTTCTCCTTATTGGCGCGTAATTAGTTGACCAAACCCCTTTCCTCGACAGAACTTTTTAGACATTGTCAATAATGAAAATAATAATATGAATAACTTTGTCATCTCAATGATTGATTTAATAATATAAAATATTGTGCAGATGATACTATGACAATAATTGAATCAATAATATGAGATACTATGCAACACTTACTGTGGCAATAGTTAAATAAAACTGAGTGACTTCTCACGTAAGCATCAGTAATCAAAGATACTGTACAATATCGTGTGTTACTATGCAACCACGCGTATTACTGTACTTTTATCACCGGGTATTTCAACAGTTAACGGTAAAAGGCTTGCCATTATTTTTATAAAAAGTTATTTATGTCATTTTCTAACTCTGACAGTAATTCCGTTGTGGGGTCTGCCAATGATTGTGTCATCGTATGAATATTCCCTGATAAAACGAATATCCCTGACCAAACGAATATTTTATGATAACTTGCGTACTTTGCAAAATTTGTAAATATTATCCACAACTATAACATTATATCAAATTCACACCTTATTATTCAAAATAATATTTAGAGAAAAATTATTTTTTATTCATAAAAGTTGGGGTCTTATACTCTATGACCATCATGAAACTCTACGATTAGGAAAATTATAGAGTATATCAACTCTGACAATAGAATGACAATGTGAAGACTTGTAGAGTGAAGATCCCAAGATAGTTGTTGAAAATCTTACGTTTAAAAAAGAAGATCAGATCGAATTGTGTCTAACAGCTGTTTCGGTGAAGTGACAACAACCCACATAAATGTCATTGTAGCAATCTGATGTGACATATCACAGTCGAAAGCTACCTCACACATCCTCTTTAAAAGTCAACAATCAAAGATCTTCTAGGATTAGAGCATTAAATGAGCAACGATTGATTTTAAATGGTACAAACTCGAGGACATCTATAAACGACACACAAATTCAATCTAATAATAATGATAATGAAATATATAAGTTGAATTAATGTTTAACTCTCAAGAACTCTATGAATCTAGAACTACTTGTTCTGCTGCTATATTTTTCTTTGCTAGACTTAATGCCACTTAGCAACAACTTCAACTCAATCTCTCTTAGTGATTGTTCATGTCTTAGCGACCTTTATAATCAAGTCTTAGAGACTTGTTCCAAAGTCTTTATGACTTGAAGGAATCTTAGCGATTCAGTTGTTGTAATTGTTCTTAGTGAACAGATCTTAGTGATCACCCATCTTTAGTGGATTATACATACTCGAAGAGTAGAAGAGTGAACTAGGAGATATTTGTGACCTAATTCCTACTGTGTCCTAAATTTAGAACTGCGACACTCTTAATCATTGAAGGGGATTTTCAAAGTATCATTATGTTGTGTATATTTAAATTAACTTGTTTAATTTATAAGTTGATAATACTTCTTTACAAAAAAGTTTTTAAAAGATCTATTCAATCCCCTTCTAGATCTCTTAGTGCCATTGGGAAACAACAAGATAATTGGCTTGTGTCTACTCTTGAACTGAATCGCAATCATGAATTTATGTCCCTAAGTAAAGTTTCTCAAATTCAAACACACTTAAATAGTTCAGGAGTTGCTAAGAATTTGATTAAAACCCATAATAATGTTGGAATTGGTCCAAGTAGGATGATAAATGTTTAAGCTCATTGGGAGGAGGTATGAGTAATGTTGGGTTGTCTGAAACATATTTACAAAATATTGTTAGACATATTAGACGCGATAATATCAATTTGAATGATCAAAGGCTGCAATAAATTACTTGAGAAAGTTGTAGCGTGAGAGCCCGAACAGACTTTATTTTGTTGTCAAACCAGCTGTGGATGTAATATGTAAGTAGATTATCGGTAAATACTTGCTTATCAAAATTTTGGAGACATTGCTACTTTTGATAACACATACCAAACAAAGAAATATTCCATGTCATTTACTTCTTTCGCGGGTGTAAATCATCATTACCATTATGTATTGTTTAGGTGTGCACGATTAAGCTATGTGACTGAGGATACATTTGTATGGTTGTTTGAGTAGTGACTTGGTACTGAAATAAATTTTAAACATCCCATAATCATTGTTACTGATCAAGATTGTGTTTTGTCGAATGCGATTGCTAGGGTTTTTCCTATTACACCATTCATTGTGTACGTGTCATACTAGAAAAAAATATCTTTAAAAACTTGGTCATATATATTCTTCGCATTTGACTTTTAATTCAAATTTTAACTATTGTGTCTTTAAGTCTTTGAGTATTCAAGAATTTGAGGATAGATGAAATTTGTTGATGGAAAATTATAGGCTGCATAATCACTAAAGGTTGAAATCTCTGTATGGATTAAAAGAAAAATGAATTGGGGTGTATTCAAAAAAATTTAGGTTAAAGCAACCTGAATCTTCTTAATTTAATTTCTCTCAATAATCTTTTATTACTTCCATCATTTAGCTGTGTTTATTGAACCATTATAAACGAAATGTCAGTTTAAATTTATGTTATGGATGTATTTAATTGCATTTTAATAAATTCATGTTGTGATCAAGTTGGTATTTTTTGTTCCTTAAGTTCATTGGGTTCAGTGGATGACAATTTTTATTAAAGTTGGTATTAAACTGTGGTTGACAATTTTTTAAAAAAGTTTCCCATGCTCCGCAGTATTAAACTACAGATGAAAATTTCAATTTATTCCCCTATATTGGCTTCCCACGCTCCGCAGTATTAAAATGCAGATGACATGTTTTTTTTTAAGTTCCACGTATTGGTCGACCAAGCTTCGTAGTACTAAACTAAGGCTGACATGATTTTTTTAAGTTCCCTGTATTGGTCGACAAGGCTTCACAATATTAAATTGAGGATGAAATTTTCTTAAAGTTCCCTATATTGATTGACCTGGTTCCCCTGTACGCTTTTAAATTATAAATGCCAAATCACAAACAAAACCAACACATGCAATCTATAATATTTAAAAATTGTAAATGTCATGTTACAAACAAAACCAACACCTACAATCACTAGTATGACTCCACTGATAAATGTAAAGGGGATGAGGTGTTAATTGCATTTTGGGTTCCTTTTCAACTACAAATGGGAAGTCAGGCTGATAATGGGATTTTTGACTGAATGGATCAGAACGGGAGAATGGCATTTCTTGTGTGAATTAATTTGGTGGAACGTTGGGGATGTTATAATTGGGATCTTCAAAAAGTCGATGGTAATCTTCAATAAATAGTATCGACCTTGCATACCACTCCTTATACATATGAAAAGGGTTGTGCACATCTATTACGCTTATAATGTTCCTCACAAAATCTCGAGCTGCCCCAATCTGTATAAAAAGGTTTACATATGATTAGAAAATAATATATAATATATTATAAATGTCTATTATAAAATCTTCAATATAAAACTTACAAGGTTTGCAGCTTCGTACTGATGAAATAAGTCATGCGGTGTATATGTGTCATTTGGTTGTAGTTGTGGGCGGCTAATTCTTATACGAGTAATATGCCTATATCACTTTAAGTATTCGGCCAGAGTAACCTCTTGTCTTGTAGCCACCACAAAGTCCATCTAGCCATGTGTACCACGTGGCGATATAATCTCTCCACTCATGAATATAATCTATAATGCAGATCTCTTTTCTTTCCTGACGGAGTTCAATCATATATATCGAGACATTGAGAATATCTTGTGTTTCCCCAAATTGTCTCAAGATACGATCTAGCTGTTGGAATTCAAAAAAGTCGAGCCAAATGAGGGGAATACGCGAGACCCCACTATACCATGCTGTTTGGTACTCTTGTGCTACTAAATGATCAAACTTTATATATGGAATCCAATGTACCATTACAGCTGTCATCCAATCAAATTCATCTCTATAAAATATTTGGGGTGTGATTGGGGTATAGTCTTTTTGTTTCTTTAACGGTTTCTTTATTTCTTCGGTAGGCCTAGACTCTTGCACGGGGTAACCAATGGTCGACCCCTCTTGCATAATTAGGCATCCCTATTGATAGGCGTTCGTAAGCCAACATATGTGACATAATTGATCAAATTAAAAATTATAAATTTAATATGAAGGTAAATATCAATGTAAAAAAACATCAAACTACAATCAATAAGGTACCTAAAGAAGTGTTAAACATCAAGAAAAGCTTTTTGCATCGAGGCTTGTTATTTTATGAAAATTGCGGGACAAGCAAGCCATAACCATAACTCCCCATGCATAATTACATACTATATTAATATCTTGTAAAAGTATAAGGTATCTAGCATATACAATGTCGCAGTTTGGTGATACAAATAATATATTCCCAACAGTAAACAATACGTATGCTTTGGGGTACGTCATCACCGTTTCCAAGTTAGCATCTAGAGGAAGTTTGCAAAATATGGTGCCCAACCATGACAAAATAATGCTTCGTCGGCTATACACCTTCTCATCCTCCAGTACTTATTTACTAAATTAATTTTCGTCAAAAATTTAATTAGAATTATTTATTAATGTACATGTTAAAGGTTCCCCCTATAGTCGGTAATCTTAAAATGAAATATACTTCTTCTAGCATTATGGTCATTTCACTGATGGGGAAGTGAAATGTATTTATCTCATTATGTTAACGCTTAACCAATACTTCTATCAATGAAGCATCTAATTGGATATATACATTTATGTTTGTGAATTGTTGATCGATTTCACAATCAATTAATTGTGCAAGCATACACAGTCAGCAAGTAATAAAGTGGTAAAATTAAGTGTTGAACCTACAGGGAATTTCAATCAATAAACTCCAACTACTAGTACTATACAAATTCAATTTTATTTAAACAATCGCAATTTGTGATTTTTCTAATTAAGAAAACTAAATTAACTAATTAAAACTGTATTACTATAAAAATTAATTCAAAAAAAGGTTAAGACTACAATATGCCCAATTATGTAATACCAACCAATTATCCAATTACTCCAGTTATCATGCCACCTGAATTGTTAACAGGAATTCTAGTTGTTAAAAACCCTTTCCCAAGTGGTCAAATAACATTTATTTACTCCAATTAATTTTGCGATATCCCTATACAAAATAATTAAATTAAACTCATTAAGTTCCAATTTCCAACTGTTACATGCAGTGAAAAGAGATATTCCTATTCAATTCACAACCTTAATTATTTATCTCATGCAAATAATTAAACATACATGTTATCACGTTCAGTTCTAACACTAGATTTCATCTCCCGAATCTATCTAGTGTAACACAGTAATTATTGGCCAAATAATTAATTAATAGGCACAAAACATGATAAACAATTCACCTTGACATAAATAACTGAATTAAATTGAATAATCAATTCATAAACATAAAAGGATCAATTTGTAGTCTTAATTAAAAAGTTATTTCATACTGAAAGATAAAACCAATAATCCCAGGAAAATCATCTCAATAGATTTACACAATTGAAAATAAAGAAGAAGAAGAAACTCTAAAAGAAATCCTCCAGACTTCAATCTTCAATTGGAAATCTCTTCCACAACTCTCTGCTGATTTCTTGATTAATGTCCAGTTTTGATATATCCTCTTTTGCCATTTCATTCCTTCCTTAAATACTTCTTTTCTTTTTAAGGTTCCTAATCCGCGTCAACTTCTTTCCTGCACACGCCCTGGTCAAGCCTTCCTTGGCCTCAATGCCCCGGCGCTATAATTAACACTAACAGTTGCGCCCCGGCGCTGTAATCATTCCTCAACCATTTACCCTTTTGCCCTTAATGATGCATAAAGTTCCGTCTCGTCCCTGCTTTGACTTCAACTGCAAAATAACGAACAAACACATAAAAACTATCTTAAAAGACTCAAAAACAACAATAAATTAAGCCCAAACGTATCCAATTCATGGGTATATTACCCATTCATCATGAATACCCCAAAACCCCACTAGTGTAATAATTATTTTTGGGCATCATTTAAAACTCACATATCGAAAGAGCGTCCACTTTCATCAGTTCTTATGGAATGCGTGAAATGGGGATTGTTCTATACAGTTGTTGAAATATGGTTAGGTTGATTCCACAACAATGTATTATCGGCTGGTATAGTATTGAATTTTATTTTTATAACTAACACAGACAAAATAAACATATATCAAGAAGACATTGATGATATTTTTATTACATATCAAAAATAACTAAGAAAAATCATAATTTAAACATTATACTTAAAAATTTTAGTTATAACCGACCAATTATGTTTCTTTGATGTATACTTACATATGTTAGCAAAAAGTCTTTGTGTACAAAAACTTTCTATACAACAACTATGGATACAATAACTATGGTGTTTGTATACAACATAGAAGAATAGAAAATATATACATATGACAAATTTAGCAAAGATGTAAGTTTGTAGCACAGATTTGTCGATTTCCTTTTACTTGGTTGTTTTTCACTTAAATTCATTTTGGATGTTTAGATCTCAGATAAGGAAGAAAGAACAATAATGTATCTGATTTGGATGGACTCACTGTCCGCACTTTAGTTCCGCGGACGGTGATTTATATTAAAATGCCACCGTTTGAACATACTTCATAATACTCAGCATCCACAATTTAGTTCTGGGGATGGGTGAACTAGTCTGCAATTTTATACTGTATACGGCGTTTAGCATCCGTAGTATTAAACTTTGGTTGGGCCGACCAAAAATGACTTTATATTAAACTAAGGATGGGCAAACCAAAAACGACGTCGTTTAAACTTTGAACGACCAGAGCTATACCTAGCGTCCATAGTTTAATTATGCGGATGAATGAGGGGTATTTTGGATAATTTTTTCATCCACATAACTAAAATGTGAGCTCCTCCATATTAAATTGCGAATGAGAGATCCTCCTTACCGTTCGATGGACGGATGAAAGAATAAGATTTGTTGTAAGGATAATCTTATCCTTACAACGTTGGCTATGAATCAGTTATATATATATGTCTTAGCCAAACTTATCTAAAGATACTTAATAAAATGACGAAATTTTGTATAATTTTTTTTTAAATAAAAACCAAATAAGAAAAACTTAACCCTAAGACTTAGACCTGGCAAACGGGCCGGGTCATCGGCGGGCCGGGCCATTAACGGGCCGGGCCAAAATGGCCCGGGTTTTGGTGGGCTAAAATTAAGCGGCCCGTGGCCCGGGTTTGGCTGGCCCTGCCCGGCCCGCGAGCTTTTTCATTTTTTTTAAAATCTGTAAATACTAATACATACACTACATACAATGATACTAATACATACAATGATACAACCTATAAAGTTCAAGAAGGAAATGACTAAATGAGTAACATATTACTAATACATACAATGATACAAATGACTGAATGAGAAAAACTATTCTAATTGATAAATATTAAATGATAAAGTACACATTACACAAATTCAAACCAAGACTATTATGTCTATTCATTTCATTTGACATGTCACCATTAACATAAATAAGCTCCAAATGCATACTTGCAATCTCATCTGCTAGTGAAAGAATGGCTTGATAGTTGACATCCTATGCAAAAAGATTCATAAATGTGTCATTATATATGGTAGAAGCAGCAGACAAAGTGAAGGACTACTCTATAACAGTACCTCAATTGCTCATTTTGGTCTTAAGTCTTAACAGTTGTATGAAGCATCAGGCATGCAGTCAAACATGTCATAGGCACAAGCTTTATGGACATACTTGATACTTCATAAACCTTTGCTGCTTTGCACATGATTTAAATCACATTCACCTCTAGTAACAAAAAGTGAGATACATAGACACCATTGCACTAGTTTAATTTCTTGAACGTTTACACAAAACATCTAGCAGAACTGCAGAAGCCTGAGGGCTGAGAATATGTTTCAAATACAATTATACAAATACTTAAACTAAATAATTGGCATTAAATTCATTTCAACAAAACATATAGCATCTTATAGTGAACAAGTTGCTAAACTATGAATTGCTTGTCACATTGTTAAACTAAATCATCGCGACTGAAATCACAAAAAGCATACGCATAACTATGAAGTTGTCATTAATACTTAATTCTTATCCAATTAAAAAATTCACCATATTTGATCAAAACCTTCCATCCCAGCTACTATTGAAACATTAGTTTCTTCTTTTCATGGGCCATGGGGATTGTAGAAACAAAGTCACCATATTTGATCAAAACCACATTCTAATCTATCTAGTGAGTATATAACAATATTACAAAACTGAGTATATAATCTATCTATTGACAAATCATGACAAGGACGAATGAGAGGAAAATAATGCAGGACATATCAATTTCAAGAACTGCACTACCATATGAGAGGAAAACCCAGTAAATCATCATCCAAATTAAAAGGGTAACCAAATTTATGTAAAGGAAAAATAAAAGGACGAATAAGAAAAATGATAAATAACCAGATCAAATAATTGCAGGACATATTAGAAATTAAAACACACTAATTTTTTTACCTGAAAACAAAGAATTCAATATTTTGGGCAAAAAAGTGAAAGAAAATTACATAACTTGAACCAAAAAGGTAGATCCGATCCTTCAACCAAAAATAAAAAAGTTAATCAACACAGTCGGGACGAAGAGGATAAAACACTGAGATATATTATATATAGAGAGATAAAATTACCCAGATTCGGGATGAAGAGGAAGAACAAAGAAGCTACACAGTCGGCGACTCGGCGTGGTCGATCGAAGTGTGGATTTCTCAGTCGTTGACTCGTCGTTGTCTCTTTGAGAACTCTCAGTCTCTCACTCTCAGTTTTAGATCTGAATCATCTGATCTCAAAAAATACCCTTTTATTTTATTATACCTTACAGCCTTAGCCAAGCCGGTTAGAGAGTAGTGTACTCGAACATAACCAGAGGTCCAAAAGAAATAGAATATATTTTTTTTAAATGACCGGGCGGGTCGGGCGCCCACGGGCGGGTCATTATTGGGCCGGGCTAAAATTGGGCCGGGCCAAAAACGCCCAAATTTTAGTGGGCCAAAAAAGTGAAGCCCATAGCCCAGTTTTTGACTGGCGGGCTGGCCCGGCCCGCGGGCCTGGGCCTATTTTTCCAGGTCTACTAAGAATAAAAGTATGTCATTTTACTAAGGATTTACGTAGCCTTAATGTAATGCCCCAACTTTTATGAATAA
This sequence comes from Panax notoginseng, assembly GCA_016801055.1. Classification (NCBI taxonomy): domain Eukaryota; kingdom Viridiplantae; phylum Streptophyta; class Magnoliopsida; order Apiales; family Araliaceae; genus Panax; species Panax notoginseng. The sequence goes on from CM029021.1 coordinate 18,417,360, forward strand.
AGATTAATTTTTTTTCGAAATATATTTTTGAATATTATGGTGTGGATTTGATATAATGTTATAGTTGTGGATAATATTTATAAATTTTGTAAAGTAAGCAAGTTGTTATAAAATATTCGATTGGTCGGAGAATATTCATTTTAACAGGGAATATTCGTACGACGACATAATCATTTGTGGACCCCATAACGGAAGTATTGTCGGAGTTAAGAACGACATAATTGTCTTTTTATAAAAATAACGACGAAAGTTTTACCGTTAAACTGTTAAAAATACCCAGTGGTAAAAGTACAGTAATACGCGTGGTTGCATAGTAGCACACGATATTGATTATTGATACTTACGTGAGAAGTCACTCAATTATACTCAATTATTGCTACAGTAATTACTGCATAATATCTCTCATATTATTGATTCTATTATTGTCATAGTATCATCTGCATAATATGTTATATTTTTAAATCAATAATTGAGACGACAAAGTTATTCATATTATTATTTGTAATATTGACAATGTCTAAAAAATTCTGTCGAGGAAAGAGGTTTAGTCACCTAACTGCGCGCCAATAGGGAGAAATTCTTATCGAAAAAGCCCCCTCTTTCTTGGGAATGATCTGGTTGTTAAATACTGTGAGTTATAATATTAATGATGAATAAGTTCGTGTTGATTAAAGATGAAATTAATATTTCCATTGTATTGGGATTATTAGTGTTAGTGAAAATCGACATTTATTTCGATAATAATTGATTTTTGGAGGTCAAATTGACCAATCGGGTAATTAATTAGATAAATAAGCAATTAATTGCTATTAGTTCACATGCATATAACTATTTGTTCACATGAATGGAACTATTAATTTACATGCATGTACTATTAGGGGAGTTGGTGAAGGTTTGATAATACTTGTAGGACTAAATTAAAAATAGAGGAAAAGATGAAGGTATTATACTGTAATAATTCGAGCCCCAAAACTTACAATTATCGAAACTATATTTTTCTATAAATAGAAGCTCATTCTTCTTTCATTCTCACCAATTCACTAAGACTCACAAGAGTAATTATAGAGAGAGAAGCTATAGAGAGAAAAAAAAAGAGTATTCTGCTACTTCACTATTTCAGTATCCAATCTTCTTCTAAGGTAAGAGATATTATTATTGTTTAATATTTATATGAAATAATATTTATTTTCATACTCTGTAATTTGTGAGTAATATTATTTCGTTTCGTATTCCTAATTCTATACTCATTCTGTTAAAGTATTGCTTCTATACTCCGTGAAATTTGTAGAATATCTTTGAAATTTGCGCTTCATCTAGTATCGTTTCACAAGGATATGTTCTAAACATTCTTGTTAAACTTTAAGCTTTTTATGTCGGAGTACTATTCACGAGGTACTATTCACAAAGTACTATTCACAGGGTACTATTCACAAAGTACTATTCAGTCGAGTACTATTCACTCGGGTACTATTCATGATAAAAATTGATTTCTTTGTTGTCCAAATCATTTTTGATACAATATTATTCTTGAGTTTAACTTCACAAAGCAGTATCATGTTGATAATTTGGATATTATTGAATTCTTGATAAATTAATTTATAAATCTTTAAAAATTTATCATTTGCTTTCTTTTAATTGAATTCTTATATCATTGTCATCATCCTCATGCTTATATTGTTATGAAAGTCATCTTTGGCTTACGTGCATAGATGAACCGTTGGCTTGTATGATTATGACCAGGGATTATTCGGTATAATCATGACCGTAATGTTACGAATTATGTGGTAAATGTCCTCATTGGCCCGTAGTGCATTGATGGACAGTTGTTGGCATGATCATGACCACTAGTGATTACACGAATATCCTTGGCCCGTAGTGCATGGATAATTCGTGGACGTGATACTAATGAATATCCTTGGCCCATAGTGCAGGGATGATTCGATGATGTGGATTATTTATTAAGCTGAGACTCAGCGATAAAATTGATGATAACCTTTTTAAATCATAGAAGATAGTAGATATCATGCTGTACTTGACTCTTCTAATGGATTGCTTGTTCTGTTGCAGTTAAACTTGATGTCTATTGTATTTTATCAGTTTAACATTGTTGAAGGCTAACGAGAATTTATTCTGCATTATCTTAGTTATAATATTTCTTACTGGGCAAGTTGAGCTCACCCTTTTGCTTTCATTGTTCTATTCAGAAAATGAGAATGTAGCCGGGACTAGTCGGGGAATGGAGTGACAGTCCGAGATGGTGGTTGTAGTAGTCCTCACTGTTTTATAAAATAGTGTGATAATAATTATAATGAGGACTCCAATTGAGTTTGAATATTGTCTACTATACAATATTCGTGTAAAAACTCTCAGCTCGTGTTGTATAATTAAGTTTGTATTTTTATTTTGTACAATGTATTTGACGACTCAGAATGAGTGATGTATACCTATTTTGAGGGCGTTACACTTAAGGCATGTCTTAGATTACCTTTTTCATATATATTGCACATAATTATTATATTATATATGAAAAAAATGAAGATTATTCATTCAAATTTGTTAACTTACTCAAAGGTCCAAAACATTTATGTTCTTTAGCACCAACGATTATTGGATAGCTTGATTAACCATCAAACTCAAATAAACAATTCAAGTTTTGAGTATTTGGTACAACCTACAAAAGTATGGTTACTTAGAACTCAAACAAAATTGGTTTTAGAATAATCAATTGACAAGGAGAATCTTTATTTAATTAAATGTAGTAGACTTGGCTCGTCGATTTAAAAATGACTTTTCATTTTGGAAGGGGACAATTTGTTTGGTTAATCATTAATAATATGGAAAATATGACTACCCGAGAAATTGAGTAGCCTTGTAATTAGTTTTTAATTATATATATATATATATATATATATATATATATAAATGAAGTTTTTATGGATATTATTATGTGTAAATGTGATGAGTGAATAAATAAGTGTATTATATATTTATTTGCTTGTATATAAGTTATGGGGTTATTAATCGAGTAAATTTAACCTAATTGTACAAACCTTAGTGGTAAGCTAATTAGCAGAGTCCAAGAGAGGATTTTAGATGCCAAGTACGTGTTGGTTGAGGTTCAACTAAATCGTAATAAACGATGAGCGTAATGAGATCGTATGAGATTAAAGGTCGAATTGATGACTTAGGGTAAGGAATTTAACTGTTGTTGTTGTTTCGTTTAAGAAAATTAAATTTTTCAGAGAAATAACACAAAAATACTATTCACGTCAAAAAATTGTTTTTTGAATTACGTCATAGCGTTTATACGAGGGATAGAGACGTATTCTCCATTCAAATGTCCTAAAAGTCAAAATAAATATTTTGACTAAAGTGATAACTAGGGTTGAGCCAAGAGTTGGTCTAGAGTTGAACCTGGGGTTTAGCCAAGAGTTTGGGTAGCTTATACTTAGAGCCTAAGAATTTGGAAGACTTGGAGCCAAAGAATTGGGGTCTAATGATCAATCTACCCTAACTCTTGCAATTCCTATAACTAAGAAACCTTTTCTTCATTAATCCTACCAATTCCTAAAACTAAGGAAAGAAACTGTAACAAATTTTTTAGAGAGAGAAAGAGGGAACTCGGATTGGAGAAGGAAGAAGGCAGAGGTTAGCAAGCTAGCAATCATCTAGCAAACCAAAGAAGAAAAAAAAACCAAAAAGGTAATCAAGAACCCTAACTTTAAACCATTTCTTTTAAGTTTTAGTATTGCTTATTGATTGTCGTTTTTGTTGTTGTGATGAGGATCATGAATGATTCAAATGGTATAAGGTTGTGGATGGTGGAGTTTATGTGTTTAAATCATCATTAATATGCAAGAAAAGCAAAAAAAAACTAAAACAAAAACCTATATGTAAAGGATGGAATGAACCTCATAGAAGACTATTTCTCGAACTAGCACAAAAGTATCGTGTGTAAGTCATTTTTAAGTTTCGAGAACAGAGTTTTGTGCTAGTATAAGTTACATAGATAACCCAAGTGGAACGGAGTAAAAATATAATAAAACGAAGTTATGGAATTTTTTTTACTAAAGTATGTCAAATGTTGAAAACCTAGGTTGGTGTGACTTTTGGGCCATTTTTTTGGGTAGTTAACGCTTCTGGAAAAATTGAGATTTTCTAAGGGTTTTATGGAGCATAGAATAAGGGAGCCGTAGGCTCAAGAACGAGTTCAATCCGACTTTGGAAAAATTATGAAGTGTTAAAATATGAATGTTAGAATCGTCATATAGAAAAACCTAGGCCATGAAGGATTTTTTAACCATTGTTTTGGCTAAGAAACATATTTGAAAATTATAGTTGTCAAGGGGTTTTGCAGTTTATGTTAGGAGCAAGAGAATGACTTAAGAACGGACTCATTCTAATTTCGGATGAGTGAGTTATGGAGTTTTAAAGTACGTGCATCAAATTTGCCAAAAATCAGAAAGCTGAAAGTTAAGGGCGGCTGGGTGAGTGTTGCAGCACTTGTTACAATCACTTAGGCGCATGTAGGGGTGTAAGCCAAGCCAAGTAGCTCGGTACTCGACTCAAGATAGACTCAAAAATATGATCCAAAGCTGGAATTCAAAATTGATCCGAGTCGAATCCAATCCATACTAGTTTTCTGTTTAATGATACGTACAATAGTCGAATTTGAGCATACCAGTGTTCGATCAGATTAGGGTTCGAATATTTCATTTTTTCTCGAACCATACTTGATACCTGCTCGATAGATTATATTCGAATATTGGTTTGATACATACTAGCAAGCTAAATATGTGATATTTGTATCAATCTTTATAATTTATAAAGTGTTGTATGAAATTGTATAAACTTGTTTTTGAATAAATCAATGAATTGATTGTCAATTTGTATTACATTCTTCGTAATTTCTTTACATAAATAAAATTAAAAAACTTTTATATATAAACATTAATTCAATAATCAATTTAGTATGTAGTGGTTCATTTTTAAGTGAAATAGTTCATATTCAAAACTCGATTTGAAGTCTAATGAGTAACTCATTTTGTAAAAGAGTCGAATACTTAAAAGCCGAGTAATTTCAAGTAATGATCCGAGTCGAATGTGGCGCAAAATTAGAAATTCATTATCGAATTTGAGTTGAATTCAAGCTCAATTTTTTCGAGTCGAGCCGAATCTAAACATTAGGGTGTTCTCTGAGATTTGACTCGCTTACACCCCTAGACGCATGAATGGCAGTATGCTAGCGCTGAGGCACTAGGCAGGGCTGGGCTGGGAGCGGCTATGGCATTCGTGTAGTCACGTCAGGCGTGCGGGAGTGTAAGCGTCATGACATCGTGCCAAGTGTTTATGGCATTGTTTCGTGTTTTGACTCTAATAAAAAGAAACATTATAGGATATGAAATACATTTAATGTAAACCAATAATTGGAGTTATTATATGACTAATTGGTATGTTAATGCTAATGAAATTGTGTAGGCTATTTTAAGAGCAAATTTGCGTTAGTTGTAAAAAGCGTTTAAGGAAAGTTTTCTAAACTTATTCAAATTTTGTAATTGAGCAAATATTTTAACTTTCATTCAATTTATGTATTAAGTTCAAGTATTCCTATGTTATGAAAATATCCTCACTTCATTTGATTTGCATATTGAATGCAAGTTTCCTAATCTTGTGTAATTGATTATTGTGTGCAAGTGTTTTGAGGTTGTGCGAGTTTTCTACTTCCATTTGTTTCACATAATGAATGCAAATATGGTATGTGTTATAAGCTGCATGATAAATCTGATGATGATATATGATAAATGTATATTTGTATCAATAGTTTCTTGTAAAGTCCTTTATATGATCGTAATGTACAAGGACTTAGAGTAGAAAAGATCAAATGTTTTAGGTTGATCTTATAGAGCTAAAATGATGTATAGATGAAAGGATTAAGATGATTGTAGTGTACTGTTAAGAAATCGTAAAGCTACTATGCATGTTCGTAGAATGAATGAGAAAACGCAGAGTAAGTTATCTAGTCATAGAGCAGATCGTAGAGAACACAATCGTAGAGTGCCTCTCTACTCGTAGAGTAATCGATCGTAAAGCAGAACGTAGAGCTCAAGTCGTAGAGCAAAGTCTAGCAAAGACTCTACGTTCCTCATTTGACTCTACGATTTACCTAGTTCGTAGAGTAAGTTAGAACTAACGAAGGACTAACAATAAGGAGCATTGCAGATTGAAGAACCTAATGCAAGTCCAAATATCTTTAGTTAAAATCGAAGATTTGAAGATATTTATTTCTAAACAGCTAGTTCGGCAAAGTGACAACTTACGCATGTGGTTGGTGGAACTGCAGAATGATGTGATAATTCAAAGAAGCCAAAAGCAAGCTGATATAACCACCCTAGAAGTAAACATCAAGGATCCTAGAGTATCAGAGCATTAAATGCTCAACGGCAACTTTGCAATGGGAAAAACTTAACCAAGTCTATAAAAGGCAAGAAGATTTAAATAAACAATACTAATTAAGAATTAAAAAGTTAAAATTATGCCAAAGCAAGAAGACCTTAACTCTACAAAACATAACTACTTATTCACACTGATAAGTACTGAAGAACGCAAGCTTATTGCAAACTTAGCACCATCTTACAATAACAACCTCAACAACAGTGATTCAGTATCTTTGTGACAATATCCCAAGTCTAAGTGACTTGAAGAGATCTTAGTAATATGGAGTAAGTGTCCCCATTTTGAGACTTTGTGACTCGAAGGAACTTGAGTGGCACAGTTGTAAAAGATCTTTGTGATCTACATCCATAGTGGATTTCCTACTCGCAGAGTAGCAAAGTGGACTAGTAGTTATTCAGTCTCCGAACCACTTACATATTTTTGTGTCATTTTCTTTCAGTCTTTATATTCTGTCATATTATTTGTTGTTGCTGAAATCCATAAGAAATTTATTCATAAATGAGATTTCATTAAATCTTTAAGGGCATTTTAAACTAATATTTCGTTGTGCTTAATTAACTATCTGGTAAGACTTTCTTTAATGGAAAACGTTTTAAAGGATTTATTGAACCGCCCTTTCTAGATCTCAATGTGCCTCTGGTAAACAACAAATGGTATCAAAGTAGGTTCTCAGGAACATAAATCTTACACTTTGAATTGATCATGTGATAAAAAAAAACCATTTATGAGTTTGGTGGTGGAAATGAGCCACCTCATTTAAATAGAGAAAAATTTGCTGATTGGAAGGTTTGTATACAGGCATATATGGACGCAATAAATGATAATTTATTTGATACTGTTATTAATGGTCCATACATCCCAACAAATCTAGCACCAAAAAATTAAGATCCAAATAAGATGGCTATTAAGCTAAGAATTGAATGGACTGATAATGAAAAGAAGCAGGTACAACTAGATGAGAAAGTCAAGAACATCCTGTTCATGGCTCTAGAAGATGATATTTTTGAGAATGTGGTCAAGTATACAACTACTCAAGAAGTTTGGGAAGCCCTGTTGGTAACGCATGAGGGAAATGAAGAAGTCAGGGAGAACAAACAATCTCTCTTAACGCAACAGTATGAGATGTTCTCTCATGTACCTGGAGAGAACATCATAACAACATATGAAAGGTTTAATGTGTTTCTCAACTCTCTGAAGTCCTATGGCAAGATCTATCCCAATAAATATCTTAACATAAAGTTCATGAGGGCACTACCAAGCAAATAAGATGTTAAAACCACTACCATTTGTGAGTCGAAGAACTTGTATAAGATGAATGTACAAAAGCTCTACGGTAATCTCCTTACCTATGAGTTTAAGTTAAATCAAAGGGCTAAAACCATCTTAGAGAGAAAAAGGAAAGATAAAGGTTTCGCTCTAAATGCATCTAAATCTGACTCCAAAGCTCTAGCAGAAGTTGTCTCAGATGATGACGATGAAGAAGATGATGATTAAGATATAGCTTTGCTCACCAGGAGGCTATAGAAGTTCATGAGGAAGAGCAGTTGAAGACCAAGAATGAATTTCAACAACAACAAAGGTAGCAGTAGCATAAATCAAGATAAAGATTTATGCTGCAACTATAAGAAGTCTGGCTATTATATCGCATAGTGCACCAAGACCTTGTGAAAAGAGCTAAAGAGGAATAAGAAGTCCCATCCAAAGAAAGAGGTCAAAGGCTACAAGAAGCATCATAAGAAGGAAAAATGCTTTGTAGGTTAGGGGTCATGGAGCAATTCAGAGAAGGCTCCAGCTCAAACTCCAGTGATGATGAAAGACCCAAGTGGCCAATCTCCATCTAATGGCCATAGAAGAAGATGCAAGCAAAATAACTAATCGCCAAGAAATTGACATCAGTGATGTATTTGACTTTAACTCTCCTAATATAGATATTGATGATCTTAGAACTGCACCTCATGATATAACAGTAGACTTACGTCAATTTATGAAATGATTCAATGTTCTATCAAAGAACCATTCTCTTCTTCAAGAGGAGAAAGAGAAGGTGCAAATGGAATTAGAAACAACTCTATGAAACACTGCCTCTCTATCCAAAGTTGATGCTTAGAATGTTAATTTGAGGCAGATAACTGAAGCTAATGCACATAAAGATTATGCTCTAACCTCTAAGATAGAGGAGTTGGAAAAGACAATTTTGATGTGGAATAAATCTACCTCAACTATGGACTCCCTAATCACTAGTAAGAAAGCTACCTCTGATCGATCAAGTCTTGGATTTGGAGATTCATCTTCAACCCCAAGTTTGGAAAATTGTATGGAGATTAAGAACAACAATGCTTTTGCTTCCTAATGAAGCATTATGTTTGTGAAATTCTCAGAGATCCTTGAGTCTATTATTCAAAGTTATACAATCTCTACAAATCATATTGTTGTTTTTAAAAATAACAGATCACATATTGGACTTAGTTTTGTGAAACCGCAGAGTAAGTTTAAGTCTACGATAGTGCCTCGATGGATCTTAGAGCTAGGTAAATCAAACTCTACGAACTAACCAGGCATAAATTATAGGATTGGCGTTTACTCTAAAAAACCACAAAATCATAGAATAATATGGAAGTAAAAGGAGTTTCAGCCAAGAAGAAAGGTTGATTATGCATATCCCCCACACATGTCCCAAGTGAGAAGATATTCACACATACATTCATATATATAATATATCAAGTGTTATAATTTTCATAAGTGTGGACATATAGCTGCATTATGTAATTATGATGATTATTATTTTTCATATTATAGACCCAAAGTTAGGCAGATTTAGGTCCCTAAGGGTACTAACAAAGTAGGACTTAATCAAATCGGGGAACCAAATTGAAGAATGATTTTGTATGCAGGTACCAAGCTCCACTGAATCTATCTGGTATCTCGATAATGGGTGCTCTAGGAATATGACTGAAAACAAGGCTCTCTTATCTAATTACAAAGTAAAAAATGGTCCGGCAGTTGTCTTTGGAGACAACAACTCTGGGAAGACCAGGGGTTATAGTTCAATTGGAAATGGAGCAATATCATTTAGCAAATTTGCCTATGTTGAAGGATTGAAGCACAACCTGCTGAGCAATAGTTGACTATGTGATAAGGGTCATCAAGTGATCTTCCTCAACAACCAGTGTCAAGTTCGAAACCTGAAAACCAACTTATTGAAGCTGACTAGATCAAAAGAAGGCAATGTATATGTGGTCAATCTCACTGAGCTCAGTTCATTTGTAACTGCCTGCTTCTTTGCCAAAGCTTCAGAAGATATCAGTTGGCTGTGGTATAAGAGATTGTCCTATCTAAACTTCAAGAGTATGTCAAAATTTATTTCTCAAGATCTATTCAAAGGCCTACCTAAGCTAATTTTTGTCAAAGAAAGACCATGCAAGGCATGTCAACTGTGAAAGCAGAAAATGAACTCATTAAAAAGCGAAACAGTTAATTCAAATTAAAAGCCCATGCAGCTGTTGCATATATATCTCTTTGGGCCTATTCCAATTGCCAGCCTTGGAGGCTAGATGTATTCACTGGTCGTAATGGATGACTACACCAAATTCACATGGGTATTGTTTCTAAGCTCTAAGGACGAAACTAACACTTAATTGATTAAATTCTTCAAGCTGGTAATAAATAAGAAGGGCGATAAAATCAAGGTAATAAGGAGTTACCGTGGAAAGGAATTTGATTTCTCTGAGTTAAATCAGTTATGTGCGCAGAAAATGGTACTCATCATAACTTCTCAGCTCTAAGAACTCCATAGAAAAATGCAGTAGCTAAGAGGATGAACAAAACATTGACTAAAGTAGGAAGGACACTTTTAGCAGTGGCCAATCTCCCTGAATATTTTTGGGAAGAAGCTGTCAACACTGCTTTCTATACTTAGAACAGATCCCTTATTCACTCTACACTCAAGAAGACGCCCTACGAGTTGTGGAAATGAAGAAAGCCAAACACCAGCTACTTCCATGTGTTTGCTTGTGCGTGTTACACCCTTAACAATGGCAAAATATATCAAACGAAAGAATCTTTCTTGGATAATCTATGGAAAACAAAGCCTATAGAGTGTTCAACAAGAACTTATTAACGATGAAAGTCTCAATCCATGTTACCTTCGATGAGAATAACCAATGTGAACCAATCAAAACTGGTCAACTTGACAAAATCGTAGAGATGGACCCATCGATCTCAAAACAGGAGAATCCTATTATCGCAAAAGTCGTAGAGCCAAACCCAACAATCTTAGTGCTAGAGAAGGAGATCGTAGAGTCCCTACTTCCAAATATGGGAAATCTGTAAATTGATGAAAAAGCAGAACAAGAACCAGATCTTGAAGAACTCAGATAATAAAGCACAAGGACAGATGTTCCATCAGAAAGCATGTGGGCAAGAGATCACACTCAAGACCTGATCATTGGAAAACCAAGTGCTAGTTCAATGAAAAGGTCTACCACTCAAAATGAATGCTTCTACCTAATATTTCTCTCTCAGATGGAGCCTAAACAGATCGAAGAAGCTATGAAAGATTTAATTTAGATTGAAGTTATGCAAGAGGCGAAGCTGAATCATTTTGACAGAAGCAAAGTTTGGAGGCTGGTCCCAAGACCAAAAGTTTATCCAGTCGTTGGCACTAAGTGGGTTTTCAAAAAAAAGATGGATGAAGCTGGTGTGATCATAAGGAATAAGGCAAGGCTGGTAACAAAAGACTATTCTCGAGAAGTAGGGATTGACTGCAACAAGACCTTTGCACCTGCTGCAAGATTGGAAGTCATTAGGATGTTTCTAGCCCACATGAAGTTCAAAGTCTTGCACATGGATGTCAAGAGTTCATTCTTGAATGGAGAACTTCAAGATGAGGTTTATGTCAAAAAACCTCTAGTTTTGTTGATCCATCTCATTTAAATTATTTCTATAGATTAGATAAAACACTTTATGGATTAAAGAAATCACTTAAGGCATGATATGAAACACTTACTACCTTTTTTATTGAAAATGAATTCACTAGAGGTAGGGTAGACACAACATTGTTCCTTAGGAAGCACAAGGATAAAATTCTATTAGTTTAAATTTATGTAGATGATATTATTTTTTTGTTCTACTGATAAGAAATTATGTGAGAGATTTGTCAAGTTAATGTAGGGTCAATTTGAGATAAGTGTGATGGGGCAGGATGAATTGCTTCATTGGACTTCAAGTGAAGCAGAATAATGAGGGAATCTTCATCAACCAAGCCAAGTACATCAAAGATCTACTTAAGAAGTATGACATAGAATCACCCACTCCCACTAAGATTCCAATGCCTACAACTTAATTGCTAGTAGGCCAGATATTATGTTTTTTTACTTACATTTGTCCTAGATTTCAAGCTAATCCTAAAAAGTCTCATTTAATAGTTGTTACAAGAATTTTTAGATATATCAAGGGTACTCTATATTTGGGATTGTGGTATCCCAAGGAGTCTCCCTTCGATCTAATATGTTATTCAGATGCAGATTTTGTAGGATGCAAGATTGACAATAAAAACACTAGTAATACTTGTCAACTGCTAGCCAATAGACTTTTCTCATGGTTCAACAAGAAATAGAACTCAGTATCAACTTCAACTGCAGAAGCTAAGTACATTGTTTCTGGAAGCTGTTGTGCTCAAATTTTACGGATAAAGAATTAGTTGGCTGACTATGGGTTTGATTACAAGTTTATCCCTATATATAGTGAACTAGTGCTATTTTTATAACTAATTATTTTTTCATACATTCTACAACTAAACATAAAGAACCCAAATATCACTTTATTAAAGATCATGTGCAAAATGAAAATTTATCTTTATATTTTATATATACTAAAGATCAGCTTGCTAATGTGTTTACAAAACCATTAGAAGAATCTAGGTTCAATAAGTTAATAAGTGAGTTAGGTATGCTAAATTGCATCCTTAGTACTACGTTTTGGGAGTTACTAATAATGTAGGTATGGTTCGTAAACTGATCAAGTTCATATAACTATCCAAGTTTCGTAAAACAGCTCGAAGAATAGAAAGAGTTTATAGATTGAGTTATAGAGTGAAGGGACTCGTAGAGTGCATCGTTGAGTAGTGGGTAAATGTAGAGCGAAATGTCATTCAGAAGATTACTCTACGTTATCTCTCAAATCACAGAACTCTAAGGTGGTTACTTTTTGAAGCATAGTAATCACCATCAAGAAAAGCTCGTGAATAGGAGAAATTACTGCTTTATAGTAGTAAAGTGCAGAAACAAAGCGACATGCAATCAATTATCTTTCAACACGTGTACCACTCTGTCGAATAAAGAGGGAAGTGATATAAAGTCTTTTCAAATTTTCATCTAACTTTTACTCTTCATTTGCAATCTGAAATCTTTGTTTTCAAACCCTCTCATTGTGACGCCCCCAAAATTAGGTATACATCACCCATCTTGGGTCGTCAGATACATAGTACAGAATACAAATACAACTTAATAATACAACTGTCGTGTACAATACGACAAAACATAAACTGTGAGTTTGAATACAAATATTATCTTCTAGAGAGTATTCATACTCAAAAGGAGTCCTCATTACATTTATTAACACACCATTACATAGAATAGTGAGGACTACTAACTAATACTATCATTCGGACCATCACTCCGTACCCCGACTTGTCCCAGCTACGTTCTCATTTCCTGAAGAGAACAGTGAAAGAAAGGGTGAGCTCAACTAGCCCAGTAAGAAATATTATGACTAAGATAATGCAGAATAAATTATCATTAGCCTTCAACAATGTTAAACTGATAAAATATAATAGACATCAAGTTTAACTGCAGCGGAACAAGCAATCCATTAAAAGAGTCAAGTAGAAAATAAACTCTACTATCTTTTATGATTTAAAAGGTTTTTCAACACTGCGATCGCTGAGACTCAGCTTAATAAAATAATCCACATCATCGAATCACCCCTGCACTACGGCCAAGGATATTCGTGTATTCATTAATGGTCATGATCATGCCAACAACTGTCCATCAATGCACTACGGGCCAATGAGGACTTTTACCACATCATTTGTAACATTACGGTCATGATTATACCGAATAATCCCTGGTCATAATCATACCAAGTCCATCTATGCACTACATGCCACAGATGACTTTCAACATTTTATAAACATGAGGATGATGACAATGATATAAGAATTCAATAAAACAAGTTCAAGAATTAATTTATCCAGGAATTAACAACGTCCAAATTGTCAACATGATACTGTTTTGTGGAGTAAACTTCAAGAATGATCAGGAGAATATTTTCATGAATAGATACTAGATGAAGCACAAATATCAAGGATATTCCACCAATTTCATGGAGTATAGAAGTCAAAGTTTTAATCAACTGAGTATAATAAAAAATGGAATAACAAAAGAAATCACCATGCATGCGATAGACCGCACAGACAGGTTATTCTTAACAGAATAATAATAATGGAACCAGGTCCGGCGTAAACGCACAGACAGGATATTCCGACAGAATAATAAATAATGGAACCAGGTCCGGTGTAAAACACACAGACAGGATGTTCCAACAGAATAATAACAAGACGGAACCAGGTCCGGTGTAAAACACACAGACAGGATGTTCCAACAGAATAATAATAAAAACGGAACCAGGTCCGGTGTAAAACACACAGACAGGATGTTCCAACAGAATAATAGAAGAATGTCACCAAGTATAGGGTAGACCGCGTATACAGGTTATTCCAACAGAATAATAAGAAATGGAATAACAACAGTTCTCTTCATGAATAAGAAAGAATAACACCCCTTACCGTTTTAAAGAAGAGCTGAAGTAAGGAAGTAGTTAAGTAGCAGAATACTCTTCTTCTCTCTCTCTATAGTTTCTCTCTATAGTTTCTCTCTCTAGAGTTCAGTGAATTCGTAAGAAATAATGAAGGAATGAGCTGCTATTTATAGAAAAATAGAATGCATAGTAACTAATCCATGAACGGTCCAGATTGATTACTTTAATCTGACGGTCCATATTTAAAGAAAAATCTTTTAAATAAAATATAATATATTCTATTTATAGAATAACTTTAATAAAGTATTTTATTTTATATAAAAAGATGTTTCTGTTTTATTACGTTAATAATACGAATAAAACAAAACGTCATTATCGCTAAATAATTCATATTATTAACTGACAATAATTGAATCAAACTGAGTGACTTCTCACATAAGCATTAATAATCAATACCGTGTGCTACTATGCAACCACACGTATTACTGTACTTTTACTACCGAGTAGTTCAACAGTAACAATGGTAAAACTTCCGCCGTTATTTTTAATAAAATATTTTTGTCGTTTTCTCAATCCGACAATAATTCTGTTGTGGGGTCCACCAATGATTGTGTCGTTGTACGAATATTCCCTGTTAAAACGAATATTCCCCGACCAATATTATATAACAACTTGCGTACTTTGCAAAATTTATAAATATTACCCACAACTATAACATTATATCAAATTAACTCCATAATATTCAAAAATGATATTTATAGAAAATTCATCTTTATTTATAAAAGTTGGGGTCTTACAACCTCCCCTTCTTATGAAATTTCGCCCTCGAAATTAGGGTACGTACCTGGTATGTCGAAGAGGTAAGGATACCTTGATTTCATTTCTGATTCTAACTCCCAAGTCATTTCCTCAACATCGTGGTTTCTCCACAAAACTTTAACTTGAGATATAACCTTGGAGCGTAGAATATGTTCCTTCTTATCCAAGATTTGAACAGGAACTTCTTCATACGTCAAATCCTCCGCTATTTCGTCCGGTTCTAACTCAATAATGTGGTTCGGGTCTTCCACATATTTGCGTAACATGGATATGTGGAAAACGTTATGAACACGAGACATACTTGGCGGTAAAGCGAGTCTATAAGCCACAGTTCCTACTCGATCGAGGATTAAAAATGGACCGATGAATCGAGGATTTAGCTTTCCTCTCTTTCCAAATCTCGTAACACCTTTCCATGGAGCAACACGTAAGAACACATGATCTCCTACATCAAATTCCACGTCCTTTCGATGAAGATCAGCATAACTCTTTTGTCGATCTTGTGAGGTTTTTATACGTTGTCGGATCGTTTGAATCTTTTCTGTAGTCATACGTACCAACTCCGGTCCCAACAACGTTGCTTCGCCCACCTCATCCCAGCATACTGGAGAACGACATTTTCTTCCATACAATGCTTCGAATGGAGCCATGCCAATACTTGCTTGATAACTGTTGTTGTAGGAAAACTCCACCAATGGTAAGAACTTGTCCCAACTTCCCTTGAAGTCAAAGACACAGAGTCTTAATAGATCTTCAAGAGTTTGAATAGTCCTCTCTGATTGTCCGTCCGTCTGAGGATGATATGCTGAACTAAATCGTAACTCCGTGCCCATAGCTTTTTGTAAACTAACCCAAAATCGTGAAGTGAATCTTGGGTCTCGATCAGAAACTATGGATACTGGCATACCATGCAGTCTTACAATCTCGTTTATGTACATACGAGCAAGACGTTCAAGTGTATAAGTTTCTCGTATCGGTAAGAAATGAGCAGACTTGGTCAATCTATCAACAATGACCCAAATCGCATCAATACCTTGAGAAACCCTAGGAAGACCGGTAACGAAATCCATGGTAATGTGCTCCCACTTCCATTCTGGAATTTCAAGTGGTTGCAATGGACCTTTTGGTACTTGATGCTCCGCTTTGACTCGTTGACAAGTTAGACACCTTGAGATAAACAACGCTATCTCTCTCTTCATATTGCTCCACCAAAATGTATGACGAAGATCATGATACATTTTGGTACTTCCAGGATGGATTGCAAACGGTGTGTTGTGCGCCTCCATCATGATTTCATACTTTAAATCAGGGTTGTTAGGAACACAAAGTCTGGAGTTGACTCGAAGTATTCCTTCTTCATCGATTCTTGCTTCCGGCATAGAACCTTCTTGCACTTTCTTCCTCATACGCATCAGCTCCAGGTCTGTAGCTTGAGCAGCTTTAACTTTATCGATTAAAGTCGGTTCTACTCGTATATTCGCCATCATCACATGGGTCCCTGGAGTCTTCAACTCTATCTCCATCCTTTGCAAGTCACACAAAATGGGCCTTTGCGTTGTTAATATTGCACTTGTACCCGCATATGATCTTCTACTCAATGCGTCAGCTACCACGTTCGCTTTTCCAGGATGGTATTGAATGGTATGATCATAATCTTTCAACAGTTCAAGCCAACGTCGTTGTCGCATGTTGAGTTCCTTTTGAGTGAAGAAATATTTGAGGCTTTTATGATCCGTAAAGATCTCCACTTTCTCCCCATACAAGTAATGCCTCCAAATTTTAAGTGCAAAGACAACAGCTGCCAACTCTAGATCATGAGTAGGATAATTCCTCTCATATTCCTTGAGTTGTCTTGATGCATAGGCTATGACTTTTCCATGTTGCATGAGAACGCATCCCAACCCTTTGCTCGAAGCATCACTGTAGATGACAAATCCCTCCGAGCCAGATGGTATTGTTAGAACAGGTGCTGAAATGAGTCTCCTCTTGAGTTCTTGAAAACTCTGCTCACATTCTTCGCTCCAACCAAACTTTGTATCTTTCCGAGTCAGCTGAGTTAATGGAGTAGCGATTCGAGAAAATCCTTCCACGAATCTCCGATAATAACCAGCTAAACCAAGAAAGCTACGTACCTCGGTCACTGATTTAGGTTGCTCCCAGCTTTGAATAGCTTCAATCTTTGCCGGGTCAACAGATATTCCACGACTTGATACTACGTGCCCAAGGAATGCTACCTCTTCCAGCCAGAACTCGCATTTCTTCAACTTGGCATAAAGTTTGTATTCACGAAGCTTTTGGAGTACCAGCCTCAAGTGTTGCTCATGATCTTCACGGCTTTTGGAATAAACAAGGATGTCATCGATAAAGACGACCACAAAGTGATCCAAATATTCCTTAAATACCCTGTTCATCATATCCATGAAGGCAGCAGGAGCATTAGTCAATCCAAAAGACATAACTAAGAATTCATAATGCCCGTACCGAGTTCTAAAAGCCGTCTTTGGAATATCCTCAGTTCTAACCTTCAGCTGATGATATCCAGAACGAAGATCGATCTTTGAAAAGAATTGTGCTCCTTGCAACTGGTCAAACAGGTCATCAATACGTGGCAATGGGTACCTATTTTTGATGGTGACATGATTCAACTCCCGATAATCAATACAAAGTCGCATACTCCCATCTTTCTTCTTCACGAACAGAACAGGAGCACCCCAAGGAGAAGTACTAGGACGAATAAAACCAATGTCTAACAATTCCTGCAGTTGGGTCTTTAACTCCTGAAGTTCAATAGGAGCCATTCGATATGGGGCTTTGGAAATGGGTTTTGTACCGGGTTCAAGGTCGATACAAAATTCAATTTCACGCTCTGGGGGTAGGCCAGGAAGTTCTTCGGGAAATACGTCAGGAAATTTATTAACAACAGAAATATCATTCAAAGCTGACGTATTTTTGTTTAGATCTGTGACATGAGCTAAGAAAGCTTGACATCCGTTTTTCAATAAACGAATAGCTTTATGGCTTGAGATGACAGCGATTGATTTTAATGGTTTGGTTGCTTGAATTCGCATAATAGGTCGATTAGGAATATGAAAGCTAACAACCTTACGAAAACAATCAATTTTTGCATGATGAGTAGTTAACCAATCAATCCCTAGAATCACGTCAAATGCAAGTATTTTTAATGAAATAAGATCGACAGGTAATGTGTGGGTACCAACTTGAACCAAACAAGACTTATAAACCGTGGATGTAATGAAGGTTTCTCCCAATGGAGTTTCAACTGCTAAGTCAAAGTCTAATTTCTCCGGAATCAAATTTAATCGATGAGCGCAAGTAGGAGAAATAAAAGAATGGGTTGAACCGGTATCAAATAAAGTATAGACTTCGTTAGAGTTTATGATAAGCTTACCCGTGATGACCTCATTCGGGTTCCTTGCTTCTGGGAGGTCACAACAAACGCTCTCCCTTGCACAACCGGTTTTGACTTTTCTGGGACGGCCTTTGGTGCCTCCATCCTAGCTGAATTTGTCTTCGGTAAACGACAAAATCGGGCTAAATGACCTTCTCTTCCACAATTATAACATGCTTTGGACGGCATCGCGCAGTTTGGACTGATGTGCCCCTCCCCTCCGCATTTGAAACATATGATAGGTGGTCGTTCTCCTTCCTTAACGACAGGTGCTGGTGCTGACGTCTTTCCATCATTGTTGAATCTCCTCTTCTTGAAATGTCCATTCTTATTATTTTGGCCCTGATTACCACCGAAGTGGTTACCATTTCTGGCCTGTTGATTCCCTCCACGCTTGTTGTCACCGCTTCGATGACTGCTCTCACTGGTATTATCATTTTGCCGGCTGCTCTCTTTTGGTTGCGTTATCTCGTTATCGCGCTCCACCAACTGAGCCCTATTTACAACATCTGAATACAAACACAGTTTATGAGAAACAAGATGTTGACGTATCTCCGGCTTCAAACCTCTTAAAAACATCCGCGTCATTCTTTCTTCATTATCCACCAGGTGGGACGCAAACCGGGATAACTCCGCAAATTTTGCCTCGTACTGCGACACGGTCATATTATTCTGCTCCAATTTGATGAACTCCACCTCCTTCATGTGACGAATACTCTCGGGAAAGTATTTGTCGTTAAACAGATCTTGGAACTTCTCCCAAGACATCTTCAGTGCGGCAGGTTGAGTACGCTTTATCGATTCCCACCAGTAATCTGCCTCTCCTCGCAACATAAAGGCGGCAAAGGGAACCTTTTGCTCCTCGGAGCAACCCAAGACATCAAATATCTTGGTGATCTGCTTTATCCATGTTTCAGCTACAAGTGGTTTGGGTTCTCCCTTAAACTCCGGTGGTCCCAGCTCCTTAAACTGTTTAGCGGTGACCGCCAGAGAGTTTCCAGTATTTCCACCTACGTTGTGGACAGGAGCCGCTTTCACCTGTTGTTGCATGAATTGCATAAAGCCTCTGAACATTTGATCATTCATCATTTGGTCAGTGTTGTTGTTTGCATGAGGATTGACACCTTCCTGATGCACATTATCCTGATTATTGATATGTGGTGAATCAACAGTCGTCTGTGCTCCATTGCTATTCTCAACATTCTCAGATGCCATTTTCAGATACTGCCACAAAATAAAAATTAATTGATATGTCATATATTATCCTTATATTATGACCGACCAATTAAATACCATGCAAATAAACTTAGGTATGTCATACTAGCGAAGGAATTCCCCGTCTCTCCCCTCCTAGTTCTATTCTCACATCTTAGCCAGGGATCATATCCCTAAGCTCTGATACCAACTGTGACGCCCCCAAAATTAGGTATACATCACCCATCTTGGGTCGTCAGATACATAGTACAGAATACAAATACAACTTAATAATACAACTGTCGTGTACAATACGACAAAACATAAACTGTGAGTTTGAATACAAATATTATCTTCTAGAGAGTATTCATACTCAAAAGGAGTCCTCATTACATTTATTAACACACCATTACATAGAATAGTGAGGACTACTAACTAATACTATCATTCGGACCATCACTCCGTACCCCGACTTGTCCCAGCTACGTTCTCATTTCCTGAAGAGAACAGTGAAAGAAAGGGTGAGCTCAACTAGCCCAGTAAGAAATATTATGACTAAGATAATGCAGAATAAATTATCATTAGCCTTCAACAATGTTAAACTGATAAAATATAATAGACATCAAGTTTAACTGCAGCGGAACAAGCAATCCATTAAAAGAGTCAAGTAGAAAATAAACTCTACTATCTTTTATGATTTAAAAGGTTTTTCAACACTGCGATCGCTGAGACTCAGCTTAATAAAATAATCCACATCATCGAATCACCCCTGCACTACGGCCAAGGATATTCGTGTATTCATTAATGGTCATGATCATGCCAACAACTGTCCATCAATGCACTACGGGCCAATGAGGACTTTTACCACATCATTTGTAACATTACGGTCATGATTATACCGAATAATCCCTGGTCATAATCATACCAAGTCCATCTATGCACTACATGCCACAGATGACTTTCAACATTTTATAAACATGAGGATGATGACAATGATATAAGAATTCAATAAAACAAGTTCAAGAATTAATTTATCCAGGAATTAATAACGTCCAAATTGTCAACATGATACTGTTTTGTGGAGTAAAATTCAAGAATGATCAGGAGAATATTTTCATGAATAGATACTAGATGAAGCACAAATATCAAGGATATTCCACCAATTTCATGGAGTATAGAAGTCAAAGTTTTAATCAACTGAGTATAATAAAAAAATGGAATAACAAAAGAAATCACCATGCATGCGATAGACCGCACAGTCAGGTTATTCTTAACAGAATAATAATAATGGAACCAGGTCTGGCGTAAACGCACAGACAGGATATTCCGACAGAATAATAAATAATGGAACCAGGTCCGGTGTAAAACACACAGACAGGATGTTCCAACAGAATAATAACAAGACGGAACCAGGTCCGGTGTAAAACACACAGACAGGATGTTCCAACAGAATAATAATAAAAACGGAACCAGGTCCGGTGTAAAACACACAGACAGGATGTTCCAACAGAATAATAGAAGAATGTCACCAAGTATAGGGTAGATCCGCGTATACAGGTTATTCCAACAGAATAATAAGAAATGGAATAACAACAGTTCTCTTCATGAATAAGAAAGAATAACACCCCTTACCGTTTTAAAGAAGAGCTGAAGTAAGGAAGTAGTTAAGTAGCAGAATACTCTTCTTCTCTCTCTCTATAGTTTCTCTCTATAGTTTCTCTCTCTAGAGTTCAGTGAATTCGTAAGAAATAATGAAGGAATGAGCTGCTATTTATAGAAAAATAGAATGCATAGTAACTAATCCATGAACGGTCCAGATTGATTACTTTAATCTGACGGTCCATATTTAAAGAAAAATCTTTTAAATAAAATATAATATATTCTATTTATAGAATAACTTTAATAAAGTATTTTGTTTTATATAAAAAGATGTTTCTGTTTTATTACGTTAATAATACGAATAAAACAAAACGTCATTATCGCTAAATAATTCATATTATTAACTGACAATAATGGAATCAAACTGAGTGACTTCTCACATAAGCATTAATAATCAATACCGAGTGCTACTATGCAACCACACGTATTACTGTACTTTTACTACCGAGTAGTTCAACAGTAACAATGGTAAAACTTCCGCCGTTATTTTTAATAAACTATCTTTGTCGTTTTCTCAATCCGACAATAATTCTGTTGTGGGGTCCACCAATGATTGTGTCGTTGTACGAATATTCCCTGTTAAAACGAATATTCCCCGACCAATATTATATAACAACTTGCGTACTTTGCAAAATTTATAAATATTACCCACAACTATAACATTATATCAAATTAACTCCATAATATTCAAAAATGATATTTATAGAAAATTCATCTTTATTTATAAAAATTGGGGTCTTACACTCATTCTCTCGATCTCAAGCTTTCAAAAGTTTTAGAAAATTTAACACCTTTGTTTCTTTCAAATCAAATCTCAAAAAGAAAATGGCAAGCTACCAAGTGATCTCTGGAAACCAACTTTGCCTCAATAAGTTTCAAAAAGATTCTTGTATTGATTCAGAAAATTGGCTTCTAAGAGATCATTGACTCGAACACTAGGGTTTACACCAAACTAGTTAAAGAGTTTTATCTCGAAGCTGTCCATGGCAATGGAGTTCTCATGACCAAGGTTAAGGGATTTCTACTAAACATTGAATCTGTGAAGCAAAGTCATTTACTTTATTTTGTTAACCAAGGAATCACCTCTTTCGACGAGGTTGATGTGAAAGAGGGACTGAAGCTGATGGGCTACAAGAAGAACCCTCAGCTAAAAAGGGGTATAAAGAAGAAGGAGTTTCCTGTTGAGTTTGAGTTCCTTATTGATATTGTTGGAAAATGCATCTTATTCAAGGACTCTTCTCAAGATTGAGTCAATGAGCTTTAACTAAAGATCATGACTTCAATCGTCATGAAGACCCAAATCAATTTTGGTCTAATCTTCATGAGATGGCTAAATAAATAGATTGGTGATGCTGCCAAGAGGAAGCTGAAAGGCAAGTCAGTCCCTAAGATGTATTTCGAACGATTCATCAGCATCGTCTTGAAGAAAACTTTAAATAAGATTATTGGGGGATCAAGAGGGGGACCCTCTTAATGTTAACAAGAAAATAACCCCCAAACTCTTTGATAATTGGAAAAAGAATCCAGTTGAAATTCTTAGGTCAAGGCAATTAGTAGGCGATAGTGAGCGCACTATAAGTGAGGTTCAGAAGTCGACTAAAGCCAAGGCCAAAAGAAAGGTGGTAGCAATATAAGAAGAAGCTTCATAGGGGTCTGCAACATCTCATGATCATGAAGCCCTTTCTTCAACTCCAGAGTTGCCTTTGCAAAAGAAGAAGAAGAAAACAGAAGAAATTTCCAGGGAAAAGGAATCAGATACTCCTATTTTCTCATCTGAGAATAAAAAGGAATGGAATAAGGGGAAAACGTCTGGAGAAGACGTCTGTAAATCCCCTTCACCTGCATTTTGAAGAACAAGTTGAAGAGATAATAGTAGAAACTCCCTTTACGACCGTAGAAGAAGTTGAAGTGATGGTTGAGACAATCGAAATGCTTGAGCCCATTGAAACTGATAAGATGACTATGGTGACTAATATGTTGGAGTCACGATAAGGTGAAGAAGAATTGGCTATGAAGGTTCCAAGTCCTGAGCCAAGATTGAAGAAGAAGAAGAATTTGATAAAAACGGTGGAGAAGACGAAGAAAAAGAAGAAGTTTGCAAAAATCAGAAGTAAAAGGAGGGAAGATGTGACGCCCCCAAAATAGGTATACACAACCCATTTTGAGTCGCCAAATACATGGTACATAATTTAAATACAAACTTATTTTATACAACTGTCGTGCAAAATACGACAACACAATAGCTGAGTTTCAAAACAAATATTGTCTCGTAGACAATATCCAAACTCAAATGAAGTCCTCATTACAATTATTATCACACTATTTTATAGAATAGTGAGGACTACTGTAACCACCATCTTGGACCATCACTCCATTTCCTGACTAGTCCCAGCTATATTCTCATTTCTTGAAAAAAATAATGAAAGAAAAGGGTGAGCTCAATTAGCCCAATAAAGAATATTATGACTAAGATAATATAGGATAAATTATCATTAGTCCTCAACAGTGTAAAAACGGATAGAATACAATAGACAATAAGTTTAGAACAACATCTGCAGCGGAATAAATAATCCATTAGAAGAGTCAAGTAGAGCATGATGTCTACTATTTTTTATGATTTAAAAGTTCATCATCAATATTTTATCTCTGTAACACAACTCAATAAATAATCCATATCACCGAATTATCCATGCACTACAGACCAATCATATTCATTATTATCACATCCACGAATTATCCATGCAATAAGGGCCAAGGATATTCGTTATTATCACCCAGTGGTCATGATCATGCCAAATAATTATCCATCTATGCACTACGGGCCAAAGAAGACTTTCACCACATCATTTGTTTGTAATATTATAGGTCATGATTATACTAAAACATAATTTCTAGTCATAATCATACCAATCAGCAGTCCATCTATGCACTACGGGCTAAAGATGACTTTCATCACAATTTAAGCATGAGGATGATGACAATGATATAAAAAATCAATCAAGTGAGATTAAGGATAAATATTAAAAATTTATAATTCAATTTATCCAAAGTTTAAGAATGTCCAAATTGTCAACATGATAATTAATTTGTGGAGTCAAATTCAAGAATGATATTCATGAATCAAAAATAATTTGGACAGAAAAGAAATCAATTTTTATCATGAATAGTACCACGTGAATACTTCATGTGAATAGTACTGTATGTATGAACAGTGTCTATGAATAGTACTCCGGCATAAAAAGAGTAAAATTTTACAAGAAAGTTCAAAAAAATATTTCCATGAAACGATACTAGATGAAACGTAAAATTCAAGGATATTCTACTAATTTCAAAGAGTATAGAACCAATACTTATCAAAATAAGTGTAGATTTAGGAATATGAAACGAAATATTATTACTAACATACTATAGAGTATGGAAGAAAATAATATTTCTTACAAATATTGAACGAAAATAATATCTCTTTCCTTAAAAGGAGAGTAATTCTGACTGGTATAGCGGGGATATTCTTGAACAAAACTTGTACTATTTGCTACACTCAAAGTTTTCTTAAACTCAAAAGAAATACGCTCAATATTATAGAAGAAGAATTCTCTGATTCTGGTGTATTTTTTATTTCTAAACTAAGCATCCTATTTATAGGAGAATGGTATGATACTATTTAAGAAAATAATCACGGACTGCACAGGAAAAACAATCACGGGCGCAGTCAGCGAATTCGCACGATTTTTCTAATTTTTACTATTCATTACTGTGCAATAAAATATTCTAACAAAACAAAAACTTTATATAAAATATAATATATTCTATTTATAATCTAATAAAATAAATAACTTTGTATATAATATAAAAAGTATTCTGTTTTATATAAAAAGTTTTTTATTTTATTACTATTATAATAATAATAAAACAAAACTGAGATAACTTTTTACCGATAATTTTGAAAAATGAGTAAGTGGGGGTCCATGTAATAAGTCAAATTTATAATAAATACTTCATGATAAACACATTTATTTATATCAAAAATTGAATAAATATTTATCATAAATCACTTATCTTCAATAAACATATTTTTAATCTTTCAATAATTATTCATCATTAATATTATAACTCACAATATTAACAACCAGATCATTCCCAGGAAAGAAGGGGCTTTCCGATAAGGACTTCTCCTTATTGGCGCACAATTAAATGACCTAACCCCTTTACTCGACAGAACTTTCTTGACATTGTCAATAATGCAAATAATAATATGAATAACTATGTCGTCTCAATTATTGATTTAATAATATAAAATATTGTGCAGATGATACTGTGACAATAATTGAATCAATAATATGTGATACTATGCAGCAACTACTGTGATAATAATTGAATAAAATTGAGTGACTTCTTAAGTAAGCATCAATAATCAGAGATACTGTATAATATTGTGTGCTACTGTGCAACCACGCATATTACTATACTTTTATCACCAGATATTTCAACAGTTAACGGTAAAAGTTTTGTCGTTATTTTTATAAAAAGTTCATTTTTGTCGCTTTCTAAAATCGACAGTAATTCCGTTGTGGGGTCCACCAATGATTGTGTCGTCGTACGAATATTCCCTTATAAAACGAATATTCCCCGACCAAACGAATATTTTATGACAACTTGCTTACTTTGCAAAAATTATAAATATTACCCACAACTATAACATTATATCAAATCTACACCTTATTATTCAAAATAATATTTAGACAAAATTAAATCTTTATTCATAAAAAGTTGGGGTATCATATAAGAGGTTATTCAATGTATATCTAGCTCTACTGATGATTCCCTTCAGCTCACAAAAGTCATTGAAAATGTGATAAGGGAGATTATCATAGAGTTCGACTCTAAAATTATAAAGCCTAAAGATCCTACTTCTAAGGAGGAACAATCAGAGCTTTCTCAGCAATTTTTTCAAAATCTGTAAAATTTGAGTCGGGGCTAAGGTGAGTGGTGTTTACTGATATAGACATTCAAGAATTCTCTCATCATCTCCCAAATGAGTTTATTGGAACAGGGGAGGGTCGCATGAGAGTTATTTACTTAAAAGATGCTCTCTACGAACTCTACTAGAATTTATAGATAGAAAGACAGACCGCCATCATTGATCTAGAAGGTGACCAGTTGTTCTAATTCATATTGTTGATGTTTTTGGTTAGAGCAGTAGTTCATGGATATCACAACTTTATAAGATGGAATTTCTCTCGTTATCCAAATTTAAAGTTGGTAGCACAGAACTTCCTCAGGGTTATTCATTACGCCACAATAACTATCTGTAACGAACCCTCATCTTTTTCATATTCTTACAATAAGGTAACTTACATTCCATATTCTTTATTTGATATTCATTCTTATTCTCATTCATTATTCCCTTGTGAGGAAGAAATCGTAGAGTCTCCCTCTATGCTCTATTAACAACTTTTTACTCCTAATTTTTTCATTCATTCTCTATTTGTAGAGTCCCAACAATCTACGGACCCTGTAAATAAACCAAACTCTCTGATCTTAGAGTTTTAACATCTACGATTGATGTACATAATATAAATTCTCCCAAACACATTCATATTCCAATATATTATAACTCTCCATCACCTATAAATATTTTCAACATTCTTTCAACTCCTATAAATTCTCCTGTACATCCTTCATCCCCAATACAAAATTTACAACATGTATCTCCCATAAAAATAATAAACCTAGAAGTAAATCCAATTTATCGTATAGATATACCCTCCTCCTCTCGAAATGAGTATTTTGATCTCACCATTGCTCTATTAAATCTTAATCGGAGTGATAAGGTTGGCTTTGAAGATCTACTAGAAATTTTTTTGGTCCGTGTCCCTATGTTTCCTTCCAACAATAAAATGGTTGGTCTTCTGGCTCTTGTCACTAAAGATATCGCTCAAGAGGTTGAAGAAAATTCAATTGACCTCCAATAGAAAATGAAAAAATCACAGAAGCTGCAAGTCAACTCCATGGAGAGATGGGCAGAGAGTTTAACAAACATATGAAGAATATGTTCAAGGATATGTCTAATATAATAAATCAAAGGGATCAAGTCTTCCTGAAAAGGATTGACGATCATAAAAAGGATATCCTGGCTCTCCAACAATAGAATGACACCTCAATAATCTCCTTTTCTGCAAGGTCTTCAAGCTTAGTTCCTCCATCTCCAACGCACTGATAATGTCATGGCTCTGGTTCATCAAAAGTAAGATCAAGAAAATGCAAGGCAACGAGAAATTTGAGATTACATTGTCATGTCAACTACTCAGCTACAAGAGCTTGTTGAAGTTGTCTAGAAGCTTTCTGATGATTTTAATGATGACAAAAAGGGGAAGAGACCACCAAAGCAGAGTGAGAGAAAAGGGGAGAGAAAACAAAAAAGCACCACAAACTACCATCCAACATCTTCCACGAACATATCTAGCTCAACCTATTGATCATGACCATTCTTCCTTATCATAACATGGCTCAAGTGAAGTGACTCCCACTTTAAAGGGACTCACATATGGGAGAAAAAAGATCTAACATACCTAATCTTTGTCTAAGAGATTCAATAGAAGAAATTTGTTGTAAAGAAGTTGAAGATAGAGATAAATATGACAGGAAAGAGAAATAAAAAAAAATGGCCAACAAAGGAGAAGAGAGGAAGAAGATAGAGATATGTAAGGTATAGATGTATACTTTGTTATATTTTTTTCTGTTGTAAGTTTTCATACTTTGTGCAAAATATTTATACATCAATAAATTCGTCTTTTTACTCTAGCAATACAGTTGGTTACTGTGTTTAAAGTCATGTTTAATTTCAAGCAATTGCATTATAAAATTGATGATTGTTCTGAAACTATTGGTTTTGTCATCATCAAATAGTGGGAAATTGTTAGAGTCTGCATGATAAATCTAATGATGATGTATGATAAATGTATATTTGTATCAATAGTTTCTTGTAAAGCCCTTTTTAAGAACGTAATGTATAAGGACTTAGAGTAGAAAAGATCAAATGTATTAGGTTAATCTTATAGAGCTAAAATGATGTATAAATGATATGATCAAGATGATCGTAGTGCACTGTTAATCGATCGTAAAACTACTCTGCCTCTTTATAGAATGAATGAATAAGCGTAGAGTAAGCTATCTAATTGTAGAGAAATTTGTAGAGTGCCTCTCTAGTCGTAGAGTTATCAATCGTAGAGCAAAGTCAAGTAGAGACTCTACATTCCTCATCCGACTTTACAATTTACTAAGTTCGTAGAGCAAGTCATAACTGACAGAGGACTGGCAATAAGGAGCGTTGCAGATTGAAGAACCCAATGGAGGTCCAAATATCCTTAGTTGAAATAAAAAATCAGAAGATGTTTGTTTCTAAATAGTGAGTTTGGAGAAGTGAAAATTTACACGTGGTCGGTGGAACTACAAAATGATGTGACAGGGCAAAGAAGCCGAAAGCAAGCTGTCACAACCACCCTAGAAGTTAACATCAAGGATCCTCGAGTATTAGAGCATTAAATGCTCAACAGGGACTTTGCAACAGGAAGAAATCAACCAAATATATAAAAGGCAAGAAGATTTAAATAAACAGTATGAATCACAAATTAACAAGCTAAAATTCTGCCAAAGCAAAAAGACCTCAACTCTACGAAACTGAACTACTTGTTCAAGTTGTTAATTACTGAAGAAGTCAAGCTTATTGCAAACATAGCAGCATCTTACAACAACCTCAAAAATAATGATTCATTGTCTTTGTGACAATATCTCAAGTCTAAGAGACTTGAAGAGATCTTAGTGATCTAGACTAAGTTTACCCATTCCGAGACTTTGTGAATCAAAGGAATCAAAGTGGTTCAGTTGTAAAAAATTTTTGTTATCTATATCCTTAGTGGATTTCCAACTCGTAGAGTATAAGAGTAAAGTAAAAGTTATTCAATCTCTAAACCACTTAAATCTTTCTGTGTCATTTTCTTTCAGTCTTTATATTCTGTAATATTATTTGATGTTGCTAAAATCCATAAGAACTAAATTTATAACTAAGATTTCATTAAATCTTTAGGGGGATTTAAACTAATATTTTGTTGTACTTAATTAACTCTGATTAATTAACTATCTTGTAATACTTTCTTAAAGTGAAAAAGTTTTAAAGGATCTATTCAACTCCCCTTTGTAGATCTCTTTGTGCCTCTGAAAATAACGGTATGACCTTGTACATATTACTATTCGTATTTTGTTATGATTCCACCCCTTAAAATGAAGTGTTTGTTAACTGTTATGTACAATGACGTGTAGGACAATATCTTCACTTATGTGAAACCTATGAAGAAAAGTTCTAAAAATGGGGCTATTCAAAATTTTATGTTTTGTTTATTAGCCAATTGTGTTAAGGAAATAGGAAGATGCGTTCTAATATTGAACTCATTCTATTATTGTAGTTTCATGACTCATACTAGTATCGTATGTTCTTGAACCCGCAGTCGTTTGGTATGTTCCTGATTAACTTTTTGAACTTATATTACTGTGGTGAGTTTCTTAACTCATATTATTGTGAAAAGTTCCTGAACTCGTAAGGTATGGTAGAGTTCCATGACCGAATTATATAATTCATTTATGTTAACTAGAGCTAGTCTAAACAAAATAGTTTTGATACGAATTCTAATGTAATTCTTAAGTGAACAACCCTAATATTGGGGGAATTTTAGTCAAAAATTCTGACAAGGCTCTGAGGCACCTAAATAAACGCATATAATCGTTTAGAATGTAGTATTGTGCACAATACAAGTGCGATAGATTGATAACCTAGCGTTCTCATAAGCAAGACAATTTATAGCTGAATTGTTGTTTAACCTTTATGAAAAGAAAATGTTCTTGGTTTATATGACCACTCAACATGACATTAAAGTGAGATTTTGTAGAGCAAAAAAAGACTAAAGGTCCTAATGACTTATCTGTAGTTATAAAAAGATAGATGGTCCTATTGACCTTTAAGTATCAAAAAGAATGTTTCCAATCTTGTGATTATTAGTATAATGTGAAAAATGTTAATGAGAAGAATCTATTTTGTTTCTTATTTATTCGTGCAGCTTCACAATTAGTGTTCAATTGTTGAAGTTTTTAGAAGAATATTATTTTATTCTTGAGATTGTTGTTTATTAAACTATTTATTATTTGCTGAGCATTTGAATGCTCACTTTTGCTTAAACTATACAATTGCAGCTAAGTTAAATCGGACCTAAGAATCCAGTAGTGTCGAAGAGAAGGAAAAATGTTAGAGTAAAATACAGTGACACCCCCTCTAGATAACCATAATAAATGTGACGTCCCCAAATTCAGACACTTATATCTTGAATATGGTGCTTCACGATCCAACTCTAATAACACACTAATAACTCATACAGCGGAATAATAGAATAATTTTGCATTGAATTAATATAAATATTCTTTTCCCAAGGTCTCGCAACCGTTACTAACTTAATACATAAATTAAACTATCACTTAACTTAATTCATAATACCGAATAAGTTTTGTTACAACATAATAATATGCTTCTAGCATAGAGAACTAAAGTTAATCCATAGCCTTGACCTTTCCCTTGTCCTTGCCTGAGGTACTGCCTTGCTCTGCCTTAATTGAAAGGTTTTAGGGAAGCAAGAGTGAACAAAATAATTGCCCAACAAGTAATATAGCAACAAGCAAATAAAGTTCATAAATCTCAAGGGTATAATGGTAAATTATAGTTTAAAAATTAAAAGAATAATGTTGGAAACAGAATTATCCATTGTTCTAAATGTGACCTTTGAATCGAAATAAAAGTCACAATGGACTAAAGGGTATTCAACAGAATTCAAAGGCTTCGATAATTTAAGGTTTAAAGAAGATTAAACACTGAGCAGACACTATGGACTAAGAACTTCTGCTATAATTAACAGTATTTAACTGATAATTCAATATAAACAAGTACAACATGTGATTAGCCTATAGTACCCTATGTTATGCATAACATTTAAACATGTTGTTTGTGCACACATCGGTTCCCCGATAATATATAATTTCCCCATCAATAAGGGTTGTTCATCTTAGTAGATTTATAAGATTCTGCACCAAAGTAGTTGGTTTGGATAGCTTTCTAATTCATAGATATTTGTCTAACCGAATCAATGGTTTAGACTCATTTCTTAATACATTTAAGAGCAACACTTTCGAATTCGCAACATGATTTCAAGATATATAGTTTAAGTTGAATTTCAGAATATGAATGACTATTCATAATATAGATATGGTTGATAATAACAATTCGAAACTTTCGCAATAAGAGATAAGGTTTAGATACTTGCATTCAATATGAGAATGAAGTTAGGGAACTTTTCTTTTGCATAATTTAACAATCTATAGCTTATCAACACTTCGAATTCCTATTATATCATAGTTAAGTATATATATGTATTCGTTAGTTATTCAAACTCTATAAATAAGCCAACAATCTCATACATGTTCGATCTCATAAGTTAAAGACATATATCGAGTTTTATCTTAGTTCCACAATCAGACCACATAGTAGCATCTCATCAAACCACATCGTCACCTTTGACTTTGTTTTCGAAAACTAGTTTAGAACTCATTTATAACTTCGGAGTTTTGTGATCCTATATAACCATCACACAATAAACTTACTGTAAGACCCCAAGTTTTATAAATAAAGATGAATTTTCTATAAATATCAGTTTTGAATATTATGGAGTTAAGTTGATATAATGTTATAGTTGTGGGTAATATTTATAAATTTTACAAAGTACGCAAGTTGTTATATAATATTCGATTGGTCGGGGAATATTCGTTTTAACAGGGAATATTCTTACAACGGCACAATCATTGGTGGACCCCACAACGAAATTATTGTCGGATTAAGAAAACGACAAAAATATTTTATTAAAAATAACGGCGGAAGTTTTACCATTGATACTGTTGAACTACTCGGTAGTAAAAGTACAGTAATACGTGTGGTTGCATAGTAGCACACGGTATTGATTATTAATGCTTATGTGAGAAGTCACTCAGTTTGATTCAATTATTGTCAGTTAATAATATGAATTATTTAGCGATAATGACGTTTTGTTTTATTCGTATTATTAACGTAATAAAACAGAAACATCATTTTATATAAAACAGAATACTTTATTAAAGTTATTATATAAATAGAATATATTATATTTTATTTAAAAAAAATTTCTTTAAACATGGACCGTCAGATTAAAGTAATCAATCTGGACCGTTCATGGATTAGTTACTATGCATTCTATTTTTCTATAAATAGCAGCTCATTCATTCATTATTTCTTACGAATTCACTGAACTCTAGAGAGAGAAACTATAGAGAGAGAAGAAGAATATTCTGCTACTTAACTACTTCCTTATTTCAGCTCTTCTTTAAAACGGTAAGGGGTGTTATTATTTCTTATTCATGAAGAGAACTGTTGTTATTCCACTTCTTATTATTCTGTTGGAATAACCTGTATACGCGGTCTACCCTATACTTGGTGACATTCTTCTATTATTCTGTTGGAACATCATGTCTGTGTGTTTTACACCGGACCTGGTTCCGTTTTTATTATTATTCTGTTAGAACATCCTGTCTGTGTGTTTTACACCGGACCTGGTTCCGTCTTTATTATTATTCTGTTGGAACATCTTGTCTGTGTGTTTTACACCGGACCTGGTTCCGTCTTTATTATTATTCGGTTGGAATATCCTGTCTGTGCGTTTTACGCCGGACCTGGTTCCATTATTTATTATTCTGTTGGAATAACCTGTCTGTGCGGTCTATCGCATGCATGGTGATTTCTTTTGTTATTCCATTCTTTAATATACTCAGTTGGTTAAGTTTTAACTTTTATACTCCATGAAATTTGTGGAATATCCTTGATAATTGCGTTTCATTCAATATCTTTTCATAAAAATATTCTTCTAAGTATTCTTGAATTTTACTCCACAAAGCAGTATCATGTTGACAATTTGGACGTTGTTAATTCTTGGATAAATTAATTCTTGAACTTGTTTTATTGAATTCTTATATCATTGTCATCATCCTCATGTTTATAAAATGTTGAAAGTCATCTGTGGCCTGTAGTGCATAGATGGACTTGGTATGATTATGATCAGGGATTATTCGGTATAATCATGACCGTAATGTTACAAATGATGTGGTAAAAGTCCTCATTAGCCCGTAGTGCATTGATGGACAGTTGTTGGCATGATCATGACCATTATTGAATTCACGATTATTTTCTTCTTAAATGATATTATTTTCTTCAATATCATTATGCTGAAATATTGATATGAGTTTTTATCAAATTTGGAACTTTTTGTGTCGGGGGTTACTATTCACGTATACGGCACTATTCACGTATACGGCACTATTCACGAATACGGCACTATTCACCGAAAAATAAAATTTTTCCTTTTTGTCCAAGATGTCTATTATGGTTACTATCTTTGATTGTATCCATGTTTTGATCTTTATTTTTGAATTCTGCTTCACAATTGATTATTATGAAGTATTATTGATCTTGGATAAACTGTTATACGAATCCCTACTATTTGTCCTTCTGTCTCATTGGATTCGTTCTCTTTAAGATATTTTTCATCATCCTCAGTCCTAAATGATGATATTACTGAATATCTTTGGCCTGTAGTGCAAAGATGTATAATTACTTGATGAATATCTTTGGCCTGTAGTGCAAAGATGAACAGGTGTTGAGATGAACATGACCGACTGATGATACAAATGAATATCTTTGGCCTGTAGTGCAAAGATGAATATTTGGTTAAAGATGATTATTAATTGATGTTACAGGGATAAAATATTGATGATGGACTTTTAAATCTTAGAAGATAGTAGAATTCTTTCTCTACTTGACTCTTCTAATGGTTTGTTGTTTCCGCTGCAGTTGTTGATCTAAAACTTGTTGTCGATTATATTTTATCAGATTTTTCCCTGTTGAAGACTAACGATAATTTGTTGTATATTATCTTAGTCATAATATTCTTTACTGGGCTAGTTGAGCTCACCCTTTTCCTTTTTGTTCCATTTTTCTTCTCAGGAGGTGAGAACATAGCAGGATCTAGTCGGGGTATGGAGTAATGGTTCTAGAAAGATGTATTAGCAGTCCTCACTATTTCTGTAAAATAGTGTTTGAATAATTGTAATGAGGATTTATTTGAGTGTGGATATTGTCTAGAAGACAATATTTGTATTTAAACTCACAGTATGTGTTGTCGTATTTTGCACGACAATTGTATTATTGAAGTTGTAGTTTGCTTTCTGTACCATGTATTTGGCGACTCAGAATGGGTGTTGTATACCTATTCTGGGGGCGTCACAGTTGGTATCAGAGCTTAGGGATATGATCCCTGGCTGAGATGTGAGACAAGAACTAGGAGGGGAGAGACGGGGAATTCCTTCGCTAGTATGACCTGACTAAGTTTATTTGGTGTTTATTTGGTCGGTCAGAGTATAGGGATAATATATGACATGACTATTAACCCTTGTTTTATGGCAGTATTTAAGAATGGCAGCTGAGAACGTTAATAATGGAGTAAATCAGACCGTGGAGACACCTTTGATCACTACCCAGGGGAACGTGCAACAGGAAGGCAATATTCCTCCTGTAAACAACGTTACCGAGCAAACGATGAATGATGGAATGTTTAGGAGCTTTTTGCAGTTCATGCAAAATCAGACGAGGGAGACTCGTGTGCAGAATACGGGTGGAAATGATAACAACGCGCGGTTTGTCACAGCTAAGCAGTTCAAAGAATTGGGACCACCAGAATTTAAGGGAAAGCCGGATCCGATCATGGCGGAAACGTGGGTCAAGCAAATTACCAAGATATTTGATGTCTTGGGATGCACGGAGGAACAGAAGGTTCCATTCGCCACATTTATGTTCCGCGGTGAGGCAGACTACTGGTGGGAGTCTGTGAAGCGTACCCAGCCTGACGCACTCAACATGTCCTGGGAAACATTTCAAAAACTGTTCAATGACAAGTACTTTCCTGAAAGTATTCGTCATATGAAGGAGGTTGAGTTTATTAGACTGGAACAAAACAACATGACGGTGTCCCAGTACGAGGCGAAGTTTGCAGAGTTATCCAGGTTTGCACCTCATTTGGTCGAAAATGAGGAACGAATGACGCGGATGTTTCTGAGAGGTTTAAAACCTGAGATTCGTCAATACCTTATCTCTCATAAATTTTCTCTGTATTCAGACGTTGTCAACAGGCCCAATTATTAGAGAGAGATAATGAGTATACTCAACCGAGGGACCACAACCAGGGTCATACCGGTGACAGCAATCATCAGAGCGATGATAACCAACGAGGAGGGAAAAATACGAACAAAGGCGGTAACCACTCGGGTGGTCATCGTGGCCATGATAATAGGAGAGGTGAGTCAAGTGGAAATTTCAGAAAGAGGAGATTCAACAATGACGGGAAGACATCAGCACCAGCACCAGCACCAACAACAAATTTTAGGGGAGGAGAACGACCGCCAGTTAGATGTTACAAATGCGGGAAAGAGGGACATATCAGCCCAAACTGTCCACAACAATCCAAGGTGTGTTACAACTGTGGGAAGGAAGGCCACATCGCTCGAGATTGTACTATAGCGAAACCAAGTTCAGCGGGAGTGGTGATTCCAAGGGCTGTCCCGGATAAGGCGAAATCAGCGGTTCCTGGAAGAGCGTTTGTCGTAACTGGCCAAAACGTGAGAAACCCGAACGAGGTGATCACGGGTAAGCTAATCTTGAATTCTTGCGAAGTTTATACTTTACTAGATACCGGTTCTACCCATTCTTTTATCTCTCCTGCTTGTGCTCAACGTTTAAACTTGACTCCGGAGAAATTGGACTTTAACTTATCTGTTGAAACTCCGTTGGGTGAAACCTTCGTTACATCTACAGTTTATAAATCTTGCATGATCCAAGTTGGCACTATCACATTACCTGTTGATCTTATCTCTTTAAAGATACTTGCTTTTGATGTGATTTTAGGAATTGATTGGTTAACCACTCATCATGCTAAAATTGATTGTTTTCGTAAGGTTGTTAGTTTTCATATTCCTAACCAACCTGTCATACGAATTCAAACTACTAAACCACTAAAATCAGTCACTGTCATATCAAGCCACAAAGCTATTCGTTTATTGAAAAACGGATGTCAAGCTTTCTTAGCCCATGTTATGGATTTGAACAAAGACAAGTCAGATTTGAATAATATTTCTATTGTTAGAGAATTTTCCGATGTATTTCCTGAAGAACTTCCCGGTCTACCCCCGGAACGAGAAATTGAATTCTTTATTGACCTTGAACCCGGTACAAAGCCCATTTCTAAAACCCCATATCGAATGGCTCCTATTGAACTTCAGGAGTTAAAAGTCCAACTACAGGAGTTGTTGGACATCGGTTTTATTCGTCCTAGTACGTCTCCTTGGGGTGCTCCTGTTTTATTCGTAAAGAAGAAAGACGGGAGTATGCGACTTTGTATTGACTATCGAGAATTGAACCATGTCACCATCAAGAATAGGTATCCGCTACCTCGCATTGATGACCTGTTTGACCAGTTGCAAGGAGCACAATTCTTTTCAAAGATCGATCTTCGTTCTGGATATCATCAGCTGAAGATTAAAACTGAGGATATTCCAAAGACTGCCTTCAGAACTCGGTACGGGCATTATGAATTCTTAGTAATGTCTTTTGGATTGACTAATGCTCCTGCTGCCTTCATGGATATGATGAACCGTGTATTCAAAGAATATTTGGATCAGTTCGTTGTTGTCTTTATTGATGACATCCTCATCTATTCCAAAAGCCGTGAAGATCATGAGCGCCATTTGAAGCTGGTACTGCAAAGGCTTCGTGAAAACAAGCTATATGCCAAACTGAAGAAATGCGAGTTCTGGCTTGAGGAAGTAGCATTCCTTGGGCACGTGGTGTCAAAACATGGAGTATCTGTCGACCCGGCGAAGATTGAAGCCATACAAAGTTGGGAGCAACCGAAGTCGGTAACCGAAGTACGTAGCTTTCTGGGCTTAGCTGGTTATTATCGGAGATTTGTGGAAGGATTTTCTCGAATCGCTACTCCGTTAACTCAGCTGACTCGGAAAGATACAAAATTCGTATGGAGTGAGGAATGCGAGAAGAGTTTCCAAGAACTCAAGAGGAGACTCATTTCGGCACCTGTTTTGACAATACCATCTGGTTCGGATGGATTTGTTATCTACAGCGATGCTTCAGGCAAAGGGTTAGGATGTGTTCTCATGCAACATGGGAAAGTCATAGCCTATGCCTCACGACAACTCAAAGAATATGAGAGGAATTATCCTACTCATGATTTGGAGTTGGCAGCAGTCGTTTTTGCGTTGAAGATCTGGAGACACTACCTTTATGGGGAGAAAGTGGAGATCTATACAGATCATAAAAGCCTCAAATATTTCTTCACCCAAAAGGAACTCAACATGCGGCAACGACGTTGGCTTGAGCTGTTGAAAGATTACGATCATACCATCCAATACCATCCTGGAAAAGCAAACGTAGTAGCTGACGCATTGAGTAGAAGATCATATGCGGGTACGAGTGCAATGTTTTTAACACAAAGGCCCATTTTGTATGACTTGCAAAGGATGGAGATAGAGATGAAGGCTCCAAGTACCCACATGATGATATCAAATATACGAGTAGAACCGACTTTAATCGATAAAGTTAAAGCTGCTCAAGCTACGGATATAGAGCTGATGCGTATGAAGAAGAAAGTGCAAGAAGGTGCTATTCCAGAAGCAAGAATCGATGAAGAAGGAATACTTCGAGTCAACTCCAGACTTTGTGTTCCTAACGATTTTGACTTGAAGCATAGAATAATGATGGAGGCACACAACACACCGTTTGCAATCCATCCTGGGAGTACCAAAATGTATCACGATCTTCGACATACATTTTGGTGGAGCAATATGAAAAGAGAGATCGCGGAGTTTATCTCGAGATGTTTAACTTGTCAACGTGTAAAAGCGGAGCATCAAGTACCAAAGGGTCCATTGCAACCACTTGAGATTCCGAAATGGAAGTGGGAACACATTACTATGGATTTTGTTACAGGTCTTCCCAAGGTTTCTCAAGGCATAGATGCGATTTGGGTTATTGTTGATAGATTAACCAAGTCCGCTCATTTCTTGCCGATACGTGAGACTTATTCCCTTGAACGTCTTGCTAGTATGTACGTGAACGAGATTGTGAGATTGCATGGCATGCCAGTATCCATAGTTTCGGATCGTGACCCAAGATTCACTTCACGATTTTGGGTTAGCTTGCAGAAAGCTATGGGCACGGATTTACGATTCAGTTCAGCATACCATCCTCAAACGGACGGACAATCAGAGAGGACTATTCAAACTCTTGAAGATCTATTAAGACTTTGTGTCTTAGATCTCAAAGGGAGTTGGGATAAGTACCTACCATTGGTGGAATTCTCCTACAACAACAGTTATCAGGCGAGCATAGGTATGGCTCCATTTGAGGCGTTGTATGGAAGAAAATGTCGTTCTCCAGTATGCTGGGACGAGGTGGGTGAAGCAACATTGTTGGGACCAGAATTGGTACGCATTACTACAGAGAAGATCCAAACGATTCGACAACGTATACAAACGGCACAGGATCGACAAAAGAGTTATGCGGATCTTCATCGGAAGGACGTGGAATTTAATATTGGGGATCATGTATTGTTACGTGTTGCACCATGGAAGGGAGTTACAAGATTTGGGAAGAGAGGAAAGCTCAATCCAAGATTTGTTGGTCCATTTGAGATTCTTGAGCGAATAGGAAATGTGGCATATAGACTCGCATTACCTCCAAGCATGTCTCGTGTTCATAATGTTTTTCACATATCTATGCTTCGTAAATATGTTAAAGACCCGAACCACATTATTGAGTTAGAACCAGACGAGATAGCTGAAGATTTAACGTACGAGGAGGTACCTGTTAAGATCTTGGATAGGAAAGAGCATGTCCTACGCACGAAGGTTATACCACAAGTTAAGGTTTTGTGGAGAAACCATGCTATTGAAGAAATGACCTGGGAGTTGGAATCAGAAATGAAAGCGAGGTATCCTCACCTTTTTGAAACATCAGGTACGTACGTCAATTTCGAGGACGAAATTTCATAAGGAGGGGAGGTTGTAAGACCCCAACTTATTAATGAATAAAATCAAATTTTCTCTAAATATTATTGTGAATAATAAGGGGTTAATTTGATATAATACTTTGGTTATGGGTGAAATGTGCAAATTTTGCAAAATAAGCAAGTGGTTATAAAATATTTATTTTTGGTCGGTGAATATTCGGTTGGTCGTGGAATATTCTTGCTGTCGGGGAATATTCGTACGACGACGCAGCCTTGTGTGGGCCCCATAACGGAAAGCGATTGGATGAAGAAAACGACAAGTATAAGTTGTTTATAAATAACGGCGTAGTTGTTACCGTTAATACTGTTAGAATACCCGGTGGTTAAAATACAGTAGCACACGGTATTGCACCAATTATTGATTCTTACGTAAGAAGGCACTACTCAATAATTGTTACAGTAGTTATTATTCAATATTTTATTTTATTGATTCAATAATTGCTGCGTTGATATTTTATATTATTGTTGTTTCAATAATTGTTGCTGCACAGTATTTTCATTTATCAGATCAATAATTCATATTATTTGAATAATATTATTAGATAACATTATTGGCAATGTCTAGAAAGTTCTGTCTAAGGAGAGGTTTGGTCATCTAATTGCGCGCCAGTAAGGAGAAATCCTTATTGGAAAGCCCCCTCTTTCCTGGGAACGGCCTGGTTGTCATAAATGTGATTCTGTAATATTATTTGTGAATAATTAATTATTGATTCATATGATAAGGAAATATTTATTTTATGTGGATATAAATGAGGGATATATTTTTGTGGTTAAAAATGAAGGAGTTAATGTTGAGGGTTTTTATCAGTATTTTTATCGGAATGGAGGTATTAAAAAATCAAATCAGGGTTTTTGAGAAATATTGCGGGTGTTATAATTTTTAATCCGACCGTTGGATCGTGGTAATTTTTGGATATGTTATACATATATAAGTTGAGTATATGTCCACAAATTTTGAACCGTTAAAAATGAACGTATGATTTATTATGAATTTTACAAGATGACTGGTTCAGAAATTGTTGAATTTTCGGAGTTTATCATTTTGGTGGAAAATTCTAGAATTGGTGGGCCCCACTTGTGGTTGGTGAAGAAATGTGCTGAATTATATTTCAAATGTGGTAGGTGGGAATAGTAGCAGGTAAAGCCATCAGGTTGCAGGTCAAACCTACCAAAATTTTCCTATAAATAGAGGGCTAAGTTAGAATTGAAAATTACACCAGAAACAAGTTTTCTCTCTTTCTCTCTCTAGATTATTGAGTGTATTTTGTGAGTATTTAGATACTTTGAGAGTTTCTATTCATCAGAGCAAGTTTCTTTCAGCCTTATACCGGTATTCCGACCAGAAGTACTGATATTTTGAGGTAAGGGATATTATTTTCTTCTTAAATGATATTATTTTCTTCAATATCATTATGCTGAAATATTGATATGAGTTTTTATCAAATTTGGAACTTTTTGTGTCGGGGGTTACTATTCACGTATACGGCACTATTCACGTATACGGCACTATTCACGAATACGGCACTATTCACCGAAAAATAAAATTTTTCCTTTTTGTCCAAGATGTCTATTATGGTTACTATCTTTGATTGTATCCATGTTTTGATCTTTATTTTTGAATTCTGCTTCACAATTGATTATTATGAAGTATTATTGATCTTGGATAAACTGTTATACGAATCCCTACTATTTGTCCTTCTGTCTCATTGGATTCGTTCTCTTTAAGATATTTTTCATCATCCTCAGTCCTAAATGATGATATTACTGAATATCTTTGGCCTGTAGTGCAAAGATGTATAATTACTTGATGAATATCTTTGGCCTGTAGTGCAAAGATGAACAGGTGTTGAGATGAACATGACCGACTGATGATACAAATGAATATCTTTGGCCTGTAGTGCAAAGATGAATATTTGGTTAAAGATGATTATTAATTGATGTTACAGGGATAAAATATTGATGATGGACTTTTAAATCTTAGAAGATAGTAGAATTCTTTCTCTACTTGACTCTTCTAATGGTTTGTTGTTTCCGCTGCAGTTGTTGATCTAAAACTTGTTGTCGATTATATTTTATCAGATTTTTCCCTGTTGAAGACTAACGATAATTTGTTGTATATTATCTTGGTCATAATATTCTTTACTGGGCTAGTTGAGCTCACCCTTTTCCTTTTTGTTCCATTTTTCTTCTCAGGAGGTGAGAACATAGCAGGATCTAGTCGGGGTATGGAGTAATGGTTCTAGAAAGATGTATTAGCAGTCCTCACTATTTCTGTAAAATAGTGTTTGAATAATTGTAATGAGAATTTATTTGAGTGTGGATATTGTCTAGAAGACAATATTTGTATTTAAACTCACAGTAGGTGTTGTCGTATTTTGCACGATAATTGTATTATTGAAGTTGTAGTTTGCTTTCTGTACCATGTATTTGGCGACTCAGAATGGGTGTTGTATACCTATTCTGGGGGCGTCACAAGCGACTTCTCACGTAAGCACCAATAATCTATACCGTGTGGTACTATGCAACCACGCGTATTACTGTATTTTTACCATCGGGTATTTCAATAGTTAACGATAAAACTTTCGCCGTTATTTTTATAAAAGTTATTTATGTCATTTTCTCATTCCGACAGTAATTCCGTTGTGGGGTCCACTAATGATTGTGTCGTCGTACGAATATTCTCTGATAAAACGAATATTCCCCGACCAATCGAATATTTTATGACAACTTGCTTACTTTGTAAAATTCATAAATATTACCTACAACTATAACATTATATCAAATTTACATCTTAATATTCAAAAATAATATTTAGAGAAAAATTCATCTTTATTCACAAAAGTTGGGGCCTTACAACCTCCTCTTCTTATGAAATTTCGTCCTCAAAATTGGTGTACGTACCTAGTATGTCAAAAAGGTGAGGATACCTTGATTTTATTTTAGATTCTAACTCCTAGGTCATTTCCTCAACATCGTGGTTTCTCCACAAAACTTTGACTTGAGGTATAACCTTGGAGCGTAGAATATGTTCCTTCTTATCCAAGATTTTAATAGGTACCTCATCATACGTTAAATCTTTCGCTGTCTCTTCTGGTTCTAATTCAATAATGTGGTTCAGGTCTTCCACATATTTACGTAACATAGATATATGAAAAAACTTTATGAACACGAGACATACTTGGCGGTAAGGCAAGTCTATAGGCCACAGTTCCTACTCGATCGAGGACTTCAAATGGGCCAATGAATCAAGGATTGAGCTTTTCTCTCTTTTCAAATCTTGTAACTCCTTTCCATGGAGCAACACGTAACAACACATGATCTCCAACATTGAATCCCACATCCTTTCGATGAAGATGAACATAACTCTTTTGTCAATCTTGTGAGGTCTTTATACGTTGCCGAATCATTTGAATCTTTTTCGTTGTCAGGCGTACCAATTCTGGTCCCAACAACATTGCTTCACCCACCTCGTCCCAGCATACTGGAGAACGACAATTGTGTCCATACAACGCCTCGAATGGAGCAATGCCGAAACTTGCTTGATAACTGTTTTTATAGGAGAATTCCACCAGTGACAAGAACTTGTCTCAACTTCCTTTGAAGTCTAGGATACAGAGTCTTAATAGATCTTCAAGTGTTTGAAAAGTCCTCTCCGACTGCCCGTCCGTTTGAGGATGATATGCCGAATTGAATCGTAAATCCGTGCCCATAGCTTTTTGCAAGCAAACCAAAAATTGTGAAGTGAATCTTGGGTCTCGATTAGAGACTATGGATACTGGCATGTCATGCAGTCTTACAATCTCATTTATATATATACGAGCAAGACTTTTA
Organism: Panax notoginseng; assembly: GCA_016801055.1. Classification (NCBI taxonomy): domain Eukaryota; kingdom Viridiplantae; phylum Streptophyta; class Magnoliopsida; order Apiales; family Araliaceae; genus Panax; species Panax notoginseng. Next base: position 18,460,791 of record CM029021.1, read on the forward strand.
AGTGAATAAGTTTCTCGTATAGGTAAGAAATGAGCAGACTTGGTTAACCTATTAACAATGACCCAAATTGCATCTATGCCTTGAGAAACATTGGGAAGACCAGTAACGAAATTCATGGTAATGTGCTCCCACTTCCATTCTGGAATTTCAATTGGTTGCAATGGACCTTTTGGCACTTAATGCTCCGCCTTACCACCATGAGATAAACTCCACGATCTCTCTCTTCATATTGCTCCACCAAAATTTATGTCGAAGATCACGATACATTTTGGTACTCCCAGGATGGATAGCAAACGGTGTGTTGTGTGCCTCCATCAAGATCTTATACTTTAAATCAGGGTCGTTAGGAATACAAAGTCTGGAGTTGACTCGAAGTATTCCTTCTTCATCGATTCTTACTTCTGGAACATCACCTTCTTGTACTTTCTTCTTCATACATATCAGCTCCAGGTCCGTACGTTGAGCAACTTTAACTTTATCGATTAAAGTCGGTTCTACTCAGTATATTCAATTATTGCTACAGTAGTTGTTGCATAATATCTCTCGTATTATTGATTCAATTATTGTCACAGTATCATCTGCATAATATTTTATAATATTAAATCAATAATTAAGACGACAAAGTTATTCATATTATTATTTGTAATATTGACGATGCCTAGAACGTTCTGTCGAGGAGAAGTTTGGTCACCTAATTGCGTGCCAATAGGGAGAAATCCTTATTGGAAAGCCCCCACTTTCCTGGGAATGATCTGGTTGTTAAATATTGTGAGTTGTAATATTAATGATGAATAATTATTAATATATTAAAAATGTGTTTATTGAAGATAAGTGAACTACAAAAGTTAGAGGAGAATAATATAAACTTGGAAAACTTTAGGGTACCAAAGTGTAATAAGTAAATTAATCTAGACCATTGATGGTGGTTTTAATAGTAAATCAATCTGGACCGTCGATGGTAGTTTTAATAGTATATCAATCTGGACCGTCGGTGGTGATTTTAATAGTAAATCAATCTAGACCGTCGTTTGTGGTTTTAATAGTAAATCAATCTGGACCGCAGGTGGTGGGTTTAATAAATCAATCGGGACAGTCGGTTGTGGTTTTAATAATAAATCAATATGGACCGTCGGTTGTGGTTTTAATAGTAATCAATATGGTCCGTCCGTTTTAATAGTAAATCAATCTGGACCGTCCGTGAATTAGTTACTATTTAGTCCATTTTCCTATAAATAGAAGCTTAATTTTTCTGTCATTCTCACTAATTCACTAAGACTCACAAGAGAAGCTATAGAGAGAGAAACAATAAAGAGAAAGAATAAGAGTATTCTGCTACTTCACTATTGTAGTATCCAGTCTTCTACTAAGGTAAGAGATATTATTTGTTGTATTCGTAAGGGGTATTATTTCTTTTGTATTCATAAGGAATATTATTTTTCGTATTCATCCTTTAATATGTCGGAATAATCTATCCACGCGGATTACGTACCGCATGACAGGTGAAAATTCATTTGCAGTTTCGTATATTATTTCTTTTCATATTCTTAAATCTAAACTTACTATGGTAAGTATTGCTTTTATAAACCCTGAAATTTGTGGAATATCCTTGAGTTTTGCGTTTCATCCAGTATCTTTTTATTAGAATATTGATCTGAACTTTTTTATTAATATCAATATTGTCACTCGGGCTACTATTCACGAGTTACTATTCACCCAGTTACTATTCACTGAAATATTATTTACTCAGGTATTAGGGGTACTTTTCATGCCGGGGTACTATTCATGAATTACTATTCACGGGTTACTATTTTTCCAGTTACTATTCACTCAAATATTATTCACTCAGGTATTTGGGGCACTTTTCATGTCGGGTTACTATTCACGGGGTACTATTCCCGAAGTACTATTTATAGGGTATTATTCACGGGGTACTATTCACCCGAAAAATATATTTCTTTTCTGTCCAAATTATTTTTGATACATGGATATTATTCGTGAATTTTACTCCACAAAGCAGTATCATGTTGACAATTTGGATATTTTAAACTCTGGATAAAGTTAAAGTCTTTAATATTTATCCTTAATTTTGTTCGATTAATGCTTATATCATTGTCATCATCCTCATGCTTATATTGTGATGAAAGTCATCTTTGGCTTACGTGCATAAATGGACTGTTGATTGGTATGATTATGCCCAGGGATCATTCGGTATAATCATGACCCATAATGTTATAAATGATTTGGTAAAAGTACTCATTGGCCCGTAGTGCATTGATGGACAGTTGTTGGTACGATTATGACTATGCAATTATTCGGTATAATCATGACCATTGGTGAAAACACGAATATCATTTAGCCGTAGTGCATGGATAATTTGTGGTCGTGATACTAATGAACATCATTGGCCCGTAGTGCATGGATAATTCAGTGATGTGGATTAATTATTGAGCCGAGTCTCAGCGATAAAATATTAATTCATGGATGTGATACTAATGAATATCCTTAGCTCGTATTGCATGGATAATTCAGTGATGTGGATTAATTATTGAGCGGAGTCTCAGCGATGAAATATTAATTCATAGATGTGATAATAATGAATATCATTGGCCCGTGGTGCATGAATAATTCATGGATGTGATACTAATGAATATCTTTGGCCGTAATGCAAAGATGAATTTATTAGTATGATTATAAACAAGAACTGTGATTTGGTATAACCATGATCTTTGATGTTTCAGGTAAAGACAGGTGATGAAAATTGTCTTCGTCCTGGATGAGAAGAGGAATTTAGAACTACAATTATGATTATGATTTATTCACATGATTGTGGACAGGAACTGTTGATTGATGTTATAGGGTTAAAACATTGTTGGTGGACTTTTAACATGGAGAAGATAATAGACTTTATGGTCTATTTGACTCGTCTAATGGATTGCTCGTTCCGCTCCAACTATGGTTCAAAAGTTTTATCATCTACCATATATTCTAAATCTCTGATTCATTACTGATGAAGGCTATTGATAATTTAATAATCTTTAGTCGTGATATTCTTTACTGGGCTAGTTGTGTTCACCCTTTTACTTTACAATTTCATTCAGGTAATAAGAGTGTAGCTGGGTCGAGCGAGGGTAACAGGGGAATAGAACGATGGTCTATAACTGTTGAGGTTTTCCCTAAAACAGTATGAAAATAATTTTATTGGGAATTTTAGATAAGTGTGTCGTATTTTATACGTCATTTTAACCGTTGATTTTGGTGAACCGAATAGTTTGTAGTCGGGGAACGGAGTGATGGTCCGAGATGGTTGCTATAGTAGTCCTCACTATTCTATGAAATAGTGTGATAATAAATGTAATGAGGACACCATTTGAGTTTGAATACTGTCTAGAAGACAATATTCGTGTAAAAACTCTCAGCTCAGCTATTATCGTATTGTATAAAAGAAGTTTATATTTAATTTTGTACCGTGTATCTGGCGACTCAGAATGGGTCGTGAAAACCTATTTTGGGGGCGTCACAAGAAATATTTGAGGCTTTTATGATCTATATAGATCTCCACATTCTCCCCATACAGGTAATGCCTCCAGATCTTTAACGCAAAAACGACTGCTGCCAACTCTAGATCATGAGTAGGATAATTCTTCTCATATTCTTTGAGTTATCGTGAGGCATAGGATATGATTTTCCTATGTTGCATGAGAAAATATCCTAACCCTCTACCTGAAGCATCATTGTAGATGACAAATTCCTCCGAACCAGATGGTATTGTCAGAACAGGTGCTGAAATGAGTCTCCTCTTGAGCTCTTGGAAACTCTTCTCACATTCCTTGCTCTAACCGAATTTTGTATCTTTTCAAGTCAACTGAGTTAATAGAGTAGATATTCGAGAAAATCCTTCCACGAATCTTCGATAATAACCAGCTAAGCCCAAGAAAGCTACATACTTCAGTTACTGACTTAGGTTGCTCCCAGATTTGTATTGCTTCAATCTTCGCTGGGTCAACAGATATTCCGTGATTTGATATTACGTGCCCAAGGAATGCAACTTCCTCAAGCCAAAACTCGCATTTCTTCAACTCGGCATATAGCTTGTTTTCACGAAACTTTTAGAGTATCAGCCTCAAGTGTTGCTCATGATCTTCCCGACTTTTGGAGTATATGAGGATGTCATCAATAAACACGACCACAAAATGATCCAAATATTCCTTGAATACTCGGTTCATCGTATCCATGAAGGCAGTAGGAGCATTAGTCAATCCAAAAGATATGACTAGGAATTCGTAATGTCCGTACCGAGTTCTGAAAGAAGTCTTTAGAATGTCATCAATTTTAATCTTTAACTGATGTTATCCAGAACGAAGATCAATTTTTGAAAAGAATTTAGCGCCTTGTAACTGGACAAACAGGTCATCAATGCGAGTTAACGGGTACCTATTTTTGATGGTAACATGATTCAACTTCCGATAATCAATACAAAGTCGCATACTTCCATCTTTCTTCTTTACTAATAGAATAGGAGCACCCCAAGGAGACATACTAGGACGAATGAAACCGATGTCTAACAATTCCTGCAGTTGAGTTTTTAAATCCTGAAGTTCAATAGGAGCCATTCAATATGGGGCTTTGAAAATGAATTTTGTACCAGGTTCAAGGTCGATACAAAATTTGAATTCACGCTCTGGGGGTAGGCCAAGAAGTTCTTCAGGGAATATGTCAGGAAATTTATTAACAATAGAAATATCCTTCAGATCTTATGTATTTTTGTTTAAATCTGTGATATGAGCTAAGAAAGCTTGACATCCGTTTTTCAATAAATGAATAGCTTTATGGCTTGATATAACAGTGATTGACTTTAGTGGTTTGGTTGCTTGAATTCGCATAATAGGTTGGTTAGGAACATGAAAGCTAACAACCTTACAAAAATAATCAATTTTAGCATGATGAGTAGTTAACCAATTAATCCCTAAAGTCACATCAAATGCAAGTATTTTCAAAGAGATAAAATTGACAGGTAACGTGAGGTAGCCGATTTAAATCAAACAAGATTTATAAACAGTGGATGTAATGAAGGTTTCTCCCAACAGAGTTTCAACAGATATGTCAAAGTCTAATTTCTCCGTAGTTAAATTTAAACATTGAGCGCAAGGAGGAGAAATAAAAGAATGGGTAGAAATGGTATCAAATAAGGTATAGACTTCGTAAGAGTTTATGATTAGCTTACCCGTGATAACCTCGTTCGGGTTCCTTGCTTTTTGGGAGATCACAACAAATGCTCTCCCTTGAACTACCGGCTTTAACTTGTCTGTTACGGCCTTTGGTGTCTCTATCCCAGCTGGACTTGACTTCACTGCACGACAAAATCGGGCTAGGTGACCTTCTCTTCCGCAATTATAACATGCTTTAGACTGTATCGTGCAGTTTGGAATGATGTATCCCTCCCCGCCGCATTTGAAGTATACTATCGGTGGTCGTTCTCCTTCCTTGAAAATGGGTGCTGGTGCTGCTGTCTTTCCATCATTGTTGAACCTTCTCTTCTTGAAATTTTCACTTCTATTTTCTTAGTCATGATTACCACCGAAGTGGTTACCATTTCTGGCATGTTGATTCCACGTTTATTATCACCGCTTCGATGACTGCTACCACTGGTATTATCAATTTGTCGGCTGCTCTCTCTTGGTTGGGTTGACTCATTATCATGCTCCAATAACTGAGCTCTATTCACAACATCTGAATACAAGAAAGTTTATGATAAATGAGGTATTGACGTATTTCGGGTTTCAAATCTCGTAGAAATATCCGCGTTATACGCTCCTCATTATCTACCAAATGGGATGCAAGCTGGGATAATTACGTAAATTTAGCATCGTACTGCGATACGGTCATATTATTTTACTCCAGCTTGATGAACTCCACCTCCTTCATATGACGAATACTTTCGAGAAAATACTTGTCATTGAACAGTTCTTGGAACTGCTCCCAAGACATCTTTAGTGCGGCAGATTGAGTACGCTTTACAGATTCCCACCAGTAATCTGCCTCTCCTCTCAACACGAAGGTGACAAAGGGAACCTTTTGCTCCTCAGAGCATCCCAAGACATCAAATATCTTGGTGATCTGAATTATCCACCTTTCTGCCTTAAGTGGTTTTGGCTTTTCCAAAAACTCTGGTGGTCCCAGCTCCTTGAACTGCTTAGCGGTGACCATACGTGAGTTGCCAGTGTTTCCACCTGCACTTTGAACAGGAGTCTCTCTCGCCTGATGTTACATGAATTGTAGAAAGCCTCTAAACATCCCATCGTTCATCATTTGGTCGGTGTTGTTGTTTACCTGAGGATTATTGCCTTCCTGATGCACATTATCCTGGTTATTGATCGTCGGTGACTCAACGGTCTCATGTGCTCCATTTCTTATCTCAACATTCTCGAATGTCATTTTCAAACACTGCAACAAAATAAGGGTTAATTGACATGCCACATATTATCCCTATATTCTCACTGACTAATTAAATAACAATTAAACTTAGGTAGATCATACTGGCGAAGGATTTACCTGTCTCTCCCCTCTTAGTTCTAGTCTCGCATCTCAGTGAGAGATCATATCCCTAAGATTTGATACCAACTGTGACGCCCCCAAAATAGGTGTACATCACCCATTCTGAGTCGCTATATATATGGTACATAATTTAAATACAACTTAATTTGTACAACTATTAAGTGTCGTGCAGAATACGGCAAAGCATAAGTTGTGAGTTTTAATACAAATATTATCTCCTAGAAAATATCCAAACTCAAAATAAGTCCTCATTACAATTATTTTCACACTATTCTTATAGAATAATGAGGACTACTCTAGCCACCATCTCGGACCATCACTCCATTTTCCGACTAGTTCCTGCTATATTCTCATTTCCTGAAGAGAACAATGAAAGTAAAGGATGAGCTTAACTAGCCTAGTAAGAAATATTATGACTAAGATATTACAGAATAAATTATTGTTAGCCTTCAACAGCGTTAAACTGATAGAATACAATAAACAACAAGTTTAACTGTAGCGAAACAAGTAATCCATTAGAAGAGTCAAGTAAGGCATGATATCTACTATCTTCTATGATTTAAAAAGTTATTGTGACAACCCCAAAATAGGTCCATTCCATCCAACCCATTTTGAGTCGCCAAATACATGGTACAGATAACAACTACAACTTTATTACAACAATTGTCGTGCAAAATACAACAACACATATGATGTGAGTTTGGATACAAATATATACCAACTGTGACTCATGTCCCAACCTTGGATAGAACGTCACAATGACACCTTACATAAAGGTATATTCAAAAACTGTTTTAGAAACTAGAATCTTTGGGAAGTGCTCAAGGAAACCCTCGTACATGGGAGGCCATGCTTCTAGGTTATGATAGATATCATATGGCCACAGAATTATCCTTGGTTGACCCAATAGACCCCAAAGAAAAACGAGAAGATTACTATCATATTCTTCCCAATGGTGAGTCTTCTCTTGACTTATCATTATCTCCACTGTCTCTAATTGAGAATTATACTTCAAACAAACACCAAGATTATATAGGTAGTGCTCGTAGATATACTCAGCAAGTGGATGAGCACAACCCTGTCTTATGATGACACGAGGTTGTATGTCATTAGACATCTTGTATGATAGTGACAAAATACCCTTTCAACGTTGGGTTCGCCTTACCCTATTGGATTCACCAAATAAAACTACTAAATGAACTTTTCTATACTGCTTCGGGAGAACCTCCATAGCTAGAGACCACCGTTCTATTTTCCCGTTACCCTCGCTCGACCCAGCTACACTCTTATTACCTGAAAGGAATTGTGAAGCAAAAGGGTGAGCACAACTAGCTCAGTAAAGAATATCATGACTAAAGATAAATAAATTATCAATAGTCTTCATCAGTAATAAATCAGAGATTTAGAACATATGGTAGATGATAAAAATTTCAACCATAGTTGCAGCGGAACGAGCAATCCATTAGAAGAGTCAAATAGACTATACAGTCTATTATCTTCTCCATGTTAAAAATCCACCAACAATGTTTTATCCCTGTAACATCAATCAACAATTTTGGTCCACAATCATATGAATAACTCATAATCATAATTGTAGTTCTAAATTCCTCTTCTCATCCAGGACGAAGATAATTTTCATCACCTATCTTTACCTGAAACATCAAAGATCATGGTTATACCAAATCACAGTTCCTGTTCATAGTCATACTAATAACTTCATCTTTGCACTACGGCCAAAGATATTCATTTGTATCACCAGTTGGTCATGTTCATCTCAACATCTGTTCATATTTGCACTACTGGCCAAAGATATTCAACAACATGTCATCTTTGTACTACGGGCCAAAGATATTCATCAACAATTCATCTTTGCACTACAGGCCAAAGATATTCATCAATAATTCAATGATGAATATCATCTTTGCACTACAGGCCAAAGATATTCCTCAACAATTCATATTTGCACTAACGGCCAAATATATTCATCAACAGTTCATATTTGCACTACAGGCCAAATATATTAATATCTCAAAGAAATATATAATCATTTCAGAATTTATATAAACAATAATTATAACCATGTTGATCAATTCACCTTTGCACTTAAGCTAAAGATATTCACTTATAAATTCAATGGTCATGATCATACCAGTCAACAATTCAACTTTACACTACTGGCCAAAGAGAACCCATAGTCATGATTATACCAAAAATCTACCCATCTTTACACTCAAGTCAAAGAGAAATATCATCATTAGGGTTATAAAAATATTATATATGATAATAAAATCAATATAATCAATATATAGATTTAATCTCAAGAGTAATATTCATAAACCAACTATAATTTGGTTAGAAAAAGAAAACAATTTTGTCGTGAATAGTAACTCGTGAATAGTAACTCATGAATAGTAACTCGTGAATAGTAACTCGACACAAAAAGGTAAAAATTTCCCAATAAAATATATACCAATATTTCAGTATAATGATATTAAAAGAATAATATTTATTAAGCTTATAAACAATTTATTTTAATTGTTTACACTTTACTAAATAATACATTTAATCATCCTAAAATACCAAACTCATAAGATTTCATCACCAATAACCAAAAACCCTCATCAAAAATCTGTATATACCTCATATAGGATTCTCAAGCCATAAAATCCTATTTTCTAATTTTCTTACTTCACAAAACATATTTAATTCATTTACTCATAACTAGACCATTTTTATGAAAAATACCAAATCAGTTCCAAAAATATTTTTTTTCTAGAATTTAGCATAATATAGTCCCATAGTAAACATATATTTTTCTCAGAATTTTTAAAAGTCATTTACTATTTTTTATATGGCCAAAACAGCCGAATATTTAGACATTTATCAAAAATTATACTTTTATCTAAAAATTCTGAAATTCACAGAGTATACTCCTATCATATACATGTACTCCCAATAAATATTTTATCAATTTTGGAGTTAACCACAAGGAGTTATAAGCGGTTACTTTTAAAATAGTCTTTTCTCATAAAATTCATAACTCTCAATCTATACATCCAAAAATCACCATTTTTGGACACTATCAAGAAAACTCATCAAAATATCATTTCAAATTTTTTCAAAATTTTTGAAGGTCAGAAAAATTACGAAACTGGAAAATATAACAACCCTTAAAATCCCTTACTATCCCTTACTATCCCTTACCTCAAAAGTGCAGTATTTCTGACTGGAATGCAAAGCCGAAGGAAACTTGCACTGAATAACAACTCTCAAAGTATCTAAATACTCACAATATATGCTTCATAATATAGAGAGAGAAAGAGAGAAAGCTTATGTTTCTGTTGTGATTTTCAATTCTAACTTAACCCTCTATTTATAGGAAAATGTTAGCACGCCGAAGCAGACTTAACCTGCAACCTGATGGCTTTACCTGCTACTATTCCCACCCACCACATTTGAATAAAATTCTCAGCACATTTCTTCACCAACCAAGAGTGGGGCCCACCAATTCTAGAATTTTTTACCAAAATGATTAACTCCAAAAATTCAACAATTTCTGAACCAGTCATCTCGTAAAATTCATAATAAATCATACGTTCATTTTTAACGGTTCAAAATTTGTGGACATATACTCAACTTATATATGTATAACATATCCAAAAATTACCACGATCCAACGGTCGGATTAAAAATTATAACCCCCGCAAAATATCTCAAAAACCCTAATTTGATTTTTAATACCTCCGTACCGATAAAAATACAGATAAAACACCTCAACATTAACTCCTTCATTTTTAACCACAAAAATATATCCCTCATTTATATCCACATCAAATAAATATTTCATTATCATATAGATTAATAATTAATTATTCACAAATAATATTACAGAATCACAATAATGATAACCAGGCAGTTCTCAGGAAAGAGGGGACTTTTCAATAAGAATTTCTCCTTACTGGCGCGCAATTAGGTGACCAAACCTCTCCTTAGACAGAACTTTCTAGACATTGTCAATAATGTTATCTAATAATATTATTCAAATAATATGAATTATTGATCTGATAATGGAAGATACTGTGCAGTGACAATTATTGAGCAACAATAATATAAAATTTCAACGAAGCAATTATTGAATCAATAAAATAAAATATTGAACAGTAATTACTGTAACAATTATTGAGTAGTGCCTTCTTACGTAAGAATCAATAATTTCAAAAATAATGTGCAATACTGTGTGCTACTGTGCAATAACGCGTATTACTGTATTTTAACTACCGGGTATTCCAACAGTGTTAACAGTAAAAACTACGCCGTTATTTACACAAACTCAATTTTATCGTTTTCTTCATCCGACAGTTATTCTGTTATGGGGTCCACAAATGGTTGCGCCGTCGTACGAATATTCTCCGACAGGAAGAATATTCCACGACCAAGCGAATATTTCCCGACAACAACGAATATTTTATAATCACCCTTAACTTTAACATTTATTAATTTAACCATTTACTGAATAGTAATTATAAGAAAAATTGAATACTTTTATTTCATAAAATTCGGGGTCTTACAGTTATCATCAGTTTTATCGCTGAGACTCAGCTCAATAAATAATTCACATCACTGAATTATATATGCACTACGGACTAGGGGCCAATGATGTTCGTGTTATCACCAATGGTCATGATCATGCCTGTAAGACCCCAACTTTTATAAATAAAGATAAATTTTCTATAAATATTATTTTTGAATATTATGGAGTTAATTTGATATAATGTTATAGTTGTGGGTAATATTAATAAATTTTACAAAGTACGCAAGTTGTTATATAATATTCGATTGGTCGGGGAATATTCGTTTTAACAGGGAATATTCGTACAACGGCACAATCATTGGTGGACTCGATAGTAAAAGTACAGTAATACGTGTGGTTGCATAGTAGCACACGGTATTGATTATTAATGCTTATGTGAGAAGTCACTCAGTTTGATTCAATTATTGTCAGTTAATAATATGAATTATTTAGCGATAATGACGTTTTGTTTTATTCGTATTTTTAACGTAATAAAACAGAAACATCTTTTTATATAAAACAGAATACTTTATTAAAATTATTCTATAAATAGAATATCTTATATTTTATTTAAAATATTTTTCTTTAAATATGGACCGTCAGATTAAAGTAATCAATCTGGACCGTTCATGGATTAGTTACTATGTATTCTATTTTTCTATAAATAGCAGCTCATTCTTTCATTATTTCTTACGAATTCACTGAACTCTAGAGAGAGAAACTATAGAGAGAAACTATAGAGAGAGAGAGAAGAAGAAGAGTATTCTGCTACTTAACTACTTCCTTATTTCAGTTCTTCTTTAAAACGGTAAGGGGTGTTATTCTTTCTTATTCATGAAGAGAACTGTTGTTATTTCATTATTTATTATTCTGTTGGAATAACCTGTATACGCGGTCTACCCTATACTTGATGACATTCTTCTGTTATTCTGTTGGAACATCCTGTCTGTGTGTTTTACACCGGACCTGGTTCCGTTTTTATTATTATTATGTTGGAACATCCTGTCTGTGTGTTTTACACCGGACTTGGTTCCGTCTTGTTATTATTCTGTTGTAACATCCTGTCTGTGTGTTTTACACCGGACCTGGTTCCATTATTTATTATTCTATCGGAATATTCTGTCTGTGCGTTTATGCCGGACCTGGTTCCATTATTTATTATTCTGTTGGAATAACCTGTCTGTGCGGTCTATCGCATGTCGGGTGATTTCTTTTGTTATTTCATTCTTTACTATACTCAGTTGGTTAAGTTTTAACTTCTATACTCCATGAAATTAGTGGAATATCCTTGATAATTGCGGTTCATCCAGTATCTTTTCATGAAAATATTCTTCTAAGCATTCTTAAATTTTACTTCACAAAGCAGTATCATGTTGACAATTTGGACATTGTTAATTCTTGAATAAATTAATTCTTGAACTTGTTTTATTGAATTCTTATATCATTATCATCATCCTCATGTTTATAAAATGTTAAAAGTCATCTATGGCCTGTAGTGCATAGATGGACTTGGTATGATTATGACCAGGGATTATTCGGTATAATCATGACCGTAATGTTACAAATGATGTGGTAAAAGTCCTCATTGGCCCGTAGTGTGTTGATGGACAGTTGTTGGCATGATCATGACCATTAATGAATACACGAATATCTTTTACCGTAGTCCAGGGGTGATTCGATGATGTGGATTATTTTATTAAGCTGAGTCCCAGCGATCACAGTGTTGAAAAACCTTTCAAATCATAAAAGATAGTAGAGTTTATTTTCTACTTGACTCTTTTAATGGATTGCTTGTTCCGCTGCAGTTAAACTTGATGTCTATTATATTTTATCAGTTTAACATTGTTGAAGGCTAATGATAATTAATTCTGCATTATCTTAGTCATGATATTTCTTACTGGGCTAGTTGAGTTCACCCTTTTTTTCACTGTTCTCTTCAGGAAATGAGAACATAGCTGGGGCAAGTCGGGAAACGGAGTGATGGTCCGAATGATAGTATTAGTTAGTAGTCCTCACTATTCTATGTAATAGTGTGTTAATAAATATAATGAGGACTCCTTTTGAGTATGAATACTCTCTAGGAGATAATATTTGTATTCAAACTCACAGTTTATGTTTTGTCGTATGGTACACGACAGTTGTATTAGTAAGTTGTATTTGTATTCTGTACTATATATCTGACGACCCAAGATGGGTGATGTTTACCTAATTTTGGGGGCGTCACAATGCCAACAACTGTCCATCAATGCACTACGAATCAATGAGAACTTTTACCACATCATTTGTAACATTATAGGTCATGATTATACCGAATAATCTCTGGTCATAATCATACCAACAATTGTCCATCAATGCACTACGGGCCAGTGAGGACTTTCATCACAAGATAAACATGAGGATGATGACAATGATATACGAATTCGATTAAATGAGAGCAAGGATAAATTTTACAGATTTATAAATCAATTTATCCAAAATTCAATAATGTCCAAATTGTCAACATGATACTGCTTTGTGGAGTAAAATTCAAGAATAATATTGTATCAAAAATGATTTGGACTGAAAAGAAATTAATTTATATCATGAATAGTACCCCGGGTGAATAGTACCCCAGTGAATACTATTCCGTGAATACTACCCCGTGAATATTACTTCGGGAATAGTATCCCGTGAATAGTACCCCAACATGAAAATATTAAAAATTATCAAGAATGTTTAGAATCATATTTTCGTGAAAAGATACTAGATGAAGCACAAATTTCACGGATATTCTACTAATTTCACAGAGTATAGAAGCAAAACTTATCAACATGAGTGTAGAATTATTAATACGAAACGAAATAATATTACTTACAAACTATAGAGTATGGAAGAAAATATTATTTCATACGAATAATGAACAAAAATAATATTCCCTACCTTAAAAAGAGAGTATTTCTGACTGGTAGGGCGGGGATATTCTTAAAAAAAACTTATACTGTTTTTTACGCTCAAAGCTTCCTTAAACTCAAAAGAAATACGCTCAATATTATAGAAGAAGAATTCTATGATTCTGGTGTGATTTTCATTTCTAAACTAAGCATCCTATTTATAGGAGAATGGAAGGATATTATTTGAATTAGAAAATCACGGACTGCACAAGGAATCATTCACAGGCGTTCAACCGATGAAGAAATTTTTTTTAATTTTACTATGCAGACACTATGCAAACACTATACATAATAAAATATAATATATTCTATTTTTTATAAAAAACAAAACTTATTATTATAATATATATATATATATATATATATATATATATATATAATATTACACTCCCTTCTGCCCAGGGCTTCCCCCCGCCCCCCAATTTCAATTCAATATATATATATATATATATATATATATATATATATATATAATATATATATATATAAAACAAAACTAAGATAACTTTCTCTCGACTATTTTGAAAAATGGGTAAGTAGAGGGTCCAAATAATAAGCCAAATTTAGAACAAATACTTCATAAAAAATCTTCTCAATATTTTTAAAAACATTTATTCATCAATAATATAACTTGTAATATTGACAACCAGATCATTCCCAAGAAAGAGGGGGCTTTCTGATAAGGATTTCTCCCTATTGGCGCGCAATTAGGTGACCAAACCCCTTTTCTCGACAGAACTTTATAGACATTGTCAATAATACAAATAATAATATGAATAACTTGTCATCTCGATTATTGATTTAATAATATAAAATATTGTGATAATAATTGAATCAATAACGTGAGATACTATGCAGCAATTACTGTGGTAATAATTAAAATAAACTAAGTGACTTCTCACGGAAGCATCAATAATCAATACCGCGTGCTACTATGCAACCACACGTATTACTGTACTTTTACCACCAGATATTTTAACAGTTAACGGTAAAAGTTTTGCCGTTATTTTTATAAAAGTTATTTCTGTCATTTTCTCATTCTGACAATAATTTTGTTGTGGGTCCACCAATGATTATGTCGTCGTACGAATATTCCTTGATAAAATGAATATTCCCCGACCAATCAAATACTTTATGACAACTTGCTTACTTTACAAAATTTATAAATATTACCCACAACTATAACTGTGACACCCCTAAAATAGGTATACATCACCCATCTTGGGTCGCCAAATGTGAAACTCCAAATTTTATGAATAAAGATTTAATTTTCTCAAAATATTTTTTAATATTATGGTGTGAATTTGAGATAGTGTTATAGTTGTGGGTAGTATTTATAAATTTTGCAAAGTATGAAAGTTGTTATATAATATCCGTTTGGTCGGAAAATATTCTTTTTGTCAGGGAATATTCGTACGACGGCACAATCATTGGTGGACCCCACAATGGAAGTATTGTCGTAGTAAGAAAATGACAGAATTATCTTTTCATAAAATAACGGCAGAAGTGTTACCGTTAAAACTGTTGAACTTTCCGGTAGTAAAAGTACAGTAATACACGTGATTGTATAGTAGCCCGCGGTATTGATTATTGATGCTTACGTAAGAAGTTACTCAGTTATACTCAATTATTGCTATAGTAATTGCTGCAACAAATCTCTCATATTATTGATTCGATTATTGTCACAGTATCATCTGCATAATATGTTATATTGTTAAATCAATAATTGAGACGACAAAGTTATTCATATTATTAAATTATAATATTTACAATGTCTAGAAGTTCTGTCAAGGAGAGGTTTGGTCACCTAATTGCGCGCCAATAGGGAGAAATCCTTATTAGAAAGCCCCCTCTTTCCTGGGAACGACCTGGTTGTTAAATATTATGAGTTATAATATTAATGATGAAGTTCGTGTTGATTAAAGATGAAATTGATAATTTCATTGTGTTGGGATTATTAGTGTTAGTGGAAAATGATATTTATTTCGATAATAATTGATGACTAGAGGTTATATTGACCAATCGGGTACTCGGGGCACTTTTCGTGTTGGAGTACTATTCACGGGTTACTATTCACCCGATTAGTATTCACTCTAGTATTGTTCACACGGGTATTTGGGACACTTTTCGTGTCAGAGTACTATTCACCCGATTATTATTCACTCTAGTATTGTTCACTCGGGTATTTGGAATACTTTTCGTGTCGGAGTACTATTCACATGTTACTATTTATCCGATTACTATTCACTCTAGTATTGTTCACTCGGGTATTTGGGATATTTTTTGTGTCGGGGTACTATTCACGGGGTACTATTCCCGAAGTACTATTCACGGGATACTATTCACCCGAAAAATATATTTCTTTTTGGTCCAAATCATTTTTGGGTTCTATATTATTCAATGAGGAGATGTGATAATTTTTCAGACCGTTGGTTGAAGTTATAATAGTAAATCAATATGGATCGTTGGTTAAAGATATAACAGTAAATCAATATGGACCGCTGGTGGAAAGTTATAATAGTAAATTAATATGGATCGCTGGTTTAAAATTTTAATAGTAAATCAGTATGTACCGTTGCTTTAAGTTTTAATAATAAATCAATATGGACCGTTCATGAATTAGTTACTATTGAGTCCATTCTCCTATAAATAGAAGCTCATTCCTTCAGTATTTCTTACGAATTCACTGAAACTCTAGAGAGAGAAACAATAGACAGAAAGAAGAAAAGTATTATGCTACTTCACTTTTCCAATATCCAGTTTCTTCTAAGGTAAGGGGTATTATTTCTTTCGTATTCATGAAGAGAACTTTTGTTATTCCATTCTTTATTATTATGTTGGAATAACCTGTATATGCGAAGTACCGCATACATGGTGAAATTCTTCTGTTATTACATTCTTATTATTCTGTTAGAATAACCTGTTTATGCGAAGTACCGCATACATGGTGAAATTCTTCTAATATTCTGTTCTTTATTATTCTGTCAGAATATTCTGTCTATGCGTTTATGTCGGACTTGGTTCTATTATTTATTATTCTGTCAGAATATCCTGTCTGTGCGTTTACGCCGGACCTGGTTCCATTATTTATCATTTTGTCAGAATATCCTGTCTATGCGTTTACGCCAGACCTGGTTCCATTATTTATTATTCTGTTGGGAATAACCTGTCTATGCAGTCTATTGCACGCATGGTGAATCCTTCTATTATTCCATTCTTTATTATTCTATTGGAATAACCTGTCTATGTGGATTACCACATCTGTGACGCCCCCAAAATAGGTCCATTCCACCCAACCTATCCTGAGTCGCCAAATACATGGTACAGAAATAACTACAACTTTATTATTACAATTATCGTGCAAAATACGACAATACATATACTGTGAGTTTAAATATAAATATTGTCATCTAGACAGTATTCATACTCAAATAAGTCCTCATTATACTTATTGATACACTATCTTACAAAATAGTGAGGACTACTAAAATAACTATCTTGAACCTTCATTCCATATCCCGACTAGTACTCGCTACATTCTCGTCTCCTGAGAAGAAAAATGGAACAAAAAGGAAAAGGATGAGCTCAACTAGTCCAGTAAAGAATATTATGACTAAGATAATATAGAACAAATTATCGTTAGTCCTCAACAGGAAAAAAAAAATCTAATAGAATACAATAGACAACAAGTTTTAGATCAACAACTGCAGCAGAAACAACAATTCATTAGAAGAGTTAAGTAGAGAATGAAATCTACTATCATCTATGAATTTAAAAGTCCATCATCGATATTTTATCCCTGTAACATCAATCAATAAACATCTTGAATCAAATATTCATCTTTGCACTATAGGCCAAAGATATTCATCAGTTGGTCATGTTCATCTCAACACCTGTTCATCTTTGCACTACGGGCCAAAAATATTCATCATAAAATTATTAATCTTTGCACTACAGGCCAAAGATATTCAGTTATATCATCATTTAGGACTGAGGATGATGAAAAATCTTTTAAAGAAAACGAATCCAGTGAAACAAAAGAATAAATATTAAAGATTCGTATTTCAGCTATTCCATGTCCAAAAATACCTCATAAGTAATCATAGTGGAGCAAAATTCAATAATGATCAAAACATGGATACAATCAAAGCTAGTATCCAGAATAGATATTTTGGACGAAAAACAAAATTTTAATATTTCTGTGAATAGTGTCGTATTCGTGAATAGTGCCGTATACGTGAATAGTGCCGTATACGTGAATAGTGACTCCGACACTAAAAGATAGAAATTTCACAAAAAACATCATCATGCTTCGTGAATAGTACTTGTGAATAGTAACTCGTGAATAGTAATTCGTGAATAGTAACTCGTGAATAGTAACCCCGACATGAAAAAGTTCTAAATTTGATAAAAATTTCCAACCAATATTTCGGCATAATGATATTGAAGAAATAATACCATTTTCGAATAAAATAACATCCCTTACCTCGAAAAGACAGTACTTCTAATTGGAATACTGGATATAGTGCTGAAAGGAACTTGCACCGTATAACAACACTCAAAGTATCAAAATACTCACAAGAATACACTCAATATATTGAGAGAGAAGAAGAGAGAAGATTTCAGTTTCTAGTGTGATTTTTAATTCTAACCTAAGCACTCTATTTATAAAAAATTGCTTAGAACACCAAAGTAGAAAATTGAATATAATAATATTATATATAAAATAAATTCCTACGCCCACTTTGAAATCTGATTTCAGCCATCTAGCACATGTTAAAGATGTCCCCAATCATTTAAAAAACATTTTTCTTTTAAAACATAAATAAAACTTCCAAAAATCAATTATTTCGGAACTTCGGAACTTCAATAATTCATAATAAATAGCCTTTTATCAGAAAATTCAAATCTCGTGATATTTTATAGGAAATTCAATTCTCTACAATTTTGCAGAAAAAAGTTTTTCTAAATTCCAAACAGAAATTGACCGAAATTCACAAACGGGTGATTTTACAGGCTATAATCAAATTTCAGTCAAGAAACGGGGTCCACCGACATGAAAAACATGTGTTAATCATTTAATGCAATAAAAATACTCTTCCTCCTCATATACTCATATATACCACATTCATTGTAAAAATATCACCATTATTATATTATTAAAATATAATAATAAATTATTTTATCATAAAAGATAAAATATCAATTTTCAACAATTGTCACTTTAAAAATTTTCTCCATCTATATCCACATAAAATGAATATTTTCCTTATCATATAAATTAATAATTAATTTTTCACAAATAATATTACAGAATCACAATACTGACAACCAGGCAGTTCCCATGAAAGAGGGGGCTTTTCAATAAGGATTTCTCCTTACTGGCGCGTAATTAGGTGACCAAACCTCTCCTTAGACAAAACTTTCTAGACATTGCCAATAATGCTATCTAATAATATTATTCAAATAATATGAATTATTGATCTGATAATGGAAAATACTGTGTAGTGATAATTATTGAAACAACAATAATATAAAATATCAACGTAGCAATTATTGAATCAATAAAATAAAATATTGAACAGTAATTAATGTAACAATTATTGAGTAGTGCCTTCTTACGTAAGAATCAATAATTGGTGCAATACCGTGTGCTAATGTACAACAACGTGTATTACTGTGTTTTAACCACCGGGTATTTCAATAGTATTAACGGTAACAACTACGTCGTTATTTATAAACAACCTATACTTGTCGTTTTCGTTATCCAATCGCTTTCCGTTATGGGGCCCACACAAGGCTGCGCCGTCGTACAAATATTCTCCGACAGTAAGAATATTCCACGACCAAACGAATATTCCCCGACAACAATGAATATTTTATAACCGCTTGCTTATTTAAAATATTTGCATATTTTACCCATAACTTACCACATTAATCAAATCAACCCTTACTATTTCAAAATAATAAATAGAGGAAATTTGATTTCATTTATAAAAAGTTGGGGTCTTACAACATCCATGGTGAATGATCCTTTGTATTCATTCTTTATTGAATTGTGGAAATGATCTGTACACGTGGATTATCGCATGTCGGGTGAAAATCTATTTGCAGTTTCATACATTATATTATACTCAGTTGGTTAAAGTTTTGGCTTCTATATTCCTTGAAATTAGTGGAATATCCTGGATATTTGCGCTTCATGCAGTATCTTTTTGTGAAAATATTCTTTTGAGCATTCTTGAATTTTACTCCACAAAGCAGTATCATGTTGACAATTTGGACGTTATTGAGTTCAGGATAAATTAACATATTAATCTTTAAAATTACATATTAATCTTTAAAATTTATTCTTAAACTTGTTTTATTGAATTATTATATCATTGTCATCTTTGGCTTACGTGCATAGATGGACTTAGTATGATTATGACCAAGGATCATTCGGTATAATCATGACCTGTAATGTTATAAATAATGTGGTAAAAGTCCTCAGTGGTCTGTAATGCATTGATGGATAGTTTTTGGTATGATTATGACCAGGGATTATTCGGTATAGTCATGACCGTTGATGATTTAATGAATATCCATGGCCCGTAATACAGGGATGATTAGATGATGTGGTTTATTTATTAAGCTGAGTCTCAGCGATAAAAATTGATGAAAACATTTTAAATCATAGAAGATAGAAGATATCATTCTCTACATGACTCATCTAATGGATTGCTTATTCCGTTGTAGTTAAACTTGATGTCTATTATATTTTATCAGTTTAACATTGTTGAAGACTATTGATAATTTATTCTGCATTATCTTAGTCATAATATTTCTTACTGAGCTAGTTGAGCTCACCCTTTCTTTTACTATTCTCTTCAGAAAATGAGAATATAACTGGGACGAGTCGGGAAAAAGAGTGACAGTCCAGATGATAGCATTAGTAGTCCTCACTATTCTATGAAATAGTGTGATAATAAATGTATTGAGTACTTATTTTGAGTTTGAATAATGTCTAGAAGACAATATTTGTATTAAAACTCACAGCTCATGTTGTATATTTAAGATTGTATTTATATTCTGTACCATGTATCTGGCGACTCAGAATAGGTGATGTATACCTGTTTTGGGGCGTCATACCAAATACATGGTAAAGAATTTAAATACAAACTTAATTAATACAACTGTCGTGTAAAATACGACAAAACATAGTTGAGAGTTTAAATAAGAATATTTTCTTCTAGATAATATCCACACTCAATGGAGTTATTATAATTATTATCACATTATTTTATAAAAATAGTGAGGATTACTATAGCCACCATATCAGACCATCACTCTATTCCATGACTAGTCCTAACTATATATTCTCATTTACTGAAGAGAACAGTAAAAGAAAAGGGTGAGCTCAACTAGCCCAGTAAAAAATATTATGACTAAGATAATGCAGAATAAATTATCGTTAGCCTTCAACAGTATAACAACTGATAGGATACAATAGACAACAAGTTTTAGATCAACAACGGCAGCGGAACAAACAATCCATTAGAAGAGTCAAATAGAGCATGATATCTACTATCTTCTATGATTTAAAAAGTTTATCATTAATTTTATCGCTAAGACTCTGCTTAATAAATAATCCACATCATCGAATCATCCTTGCACTACGGCTAAAGATATTCATTAGTATCACGACCACGAATTATTCATGCACTATGGGCCAAGGATATTCATGTTTTCACCAATGATCATGATTATACCGAATAATTCCTAATCATAATCATACCAACAACTATTCATCAATGCACTACGGGCCAATGAAGACTTTTACCACATCATTTGTAACATTACGGGTCATAATTATACCGAATGATCCCTGGTCATAATCATAACAATCAACAGTTCATCTTTGCACCCTTGGCCGAAGATGACTTTTATCACAATATAAGCATGAGGATGATGACAATGATATAAGAATTCAATTAAATGAAAGCAAATGATAAATTTTAAAGATTTATAATTTAATTTATCCAGAATTCAATAATGTCTAAATTGTCAACATGATACTGCTTTGTGGAGTAAAATTCATGACTAATATCTATGTATTATAAATAATTTGGATAGAAAAGAAATAAATTTTTCAGGTGAATAGTATCCCGTAAATAGTACTTCGTGAATAGTACCCCGACATGAAAATTACCTTAAATTCTCGAGTGAATAATACCCGAGTGAATAGTAACTGAGTGAATAGTAACTCGTGAATAGTAAACTCGGGTAAAAATATTGATATTTAATAAGAAAGTTCATATCAATATTCTAATAAAACGATACTGGATGAAGCGCAAAACTCAAGATTATTTCACTAATTTCAGGGATTATAAAAGCAATATTTATCATAGTAAGTTTAGATGAAAAAAAATAACATATGAAACTACAAATAGATTTTCACCTGTCATGTGGTACATAATCCGCGTAGACAGGTTATTCTGACATATTAAAAGATGAATACGAAAAATAATATTCCTTATGAATACGAAAGAAATAATATCCCTTACCATACGAAAATAACATTCCTTACGAATACACCAAACAATATCCCTTACGAATACAACAAATAATATCCCTTACCTTAGTAGAAAACTGGATACTATAATAGTGAAGCAACAGAATACTCTTCTTCTTCCTCTCTATAGTTTCTCTCTCTATACTTTCTCTTGTGAGCTTCAGGGAATTGGTGAGAATGAAAGAAGAATTAAGCTTCTATTTATAGAATAATGGACTAAATAGTAACTGATTCACGAATGGTCCAGATTGATTTACTATTAAAACGGACGATTCATATTGATTACTATTAAAATCACAACCGACGGTCCAGATTGATTTACTTTTAAAACCACCACCGACGGTCTAGATTGATTTACTTTTAAAACCACCACCGACAGTCCATATTGATTTACTTTTAAAACCACAACCGACGGTCCAAATTGATTTACTATTAAAACCATCACCAACGGTCCAGATTGATTTACTATTAAAAAGACCATCGACGGTCCAGATTGATTTACTATTAAAACCACCACCGACGGCCCATAAAATTAGTAAATCTTCCCATGGAATACTAAGTCAAACTTACAACAAACGCCTCATAACAAATCCCTATATTTATATCAAAAATTGAATAAATATTTACCACAAAACATTTATCTTTAATAAACACATTTTTAATATTTTAATAATTATTCATCATTAATATTATAACTCACAATATTTAACAACCAGATTATTCCCAGGAAAGAGGTGGCTTTTCGATAAGGATTTCTCCCTATTGGTGCGCAATTAGGTGACCAAACCTCTCCTCGACAAAACTTTCTAGACATCGTCAATATTGTAAATAATAATATGAATAACTTTGTCGTCTCAATTATTGATTTAATAATAATAAATATTATGCAGATGATACTGTGACAATAATTAATCAATAATATGATAGATATTATACAGCAACTACTGTAGCAATAATTGAATAAACTGAGTGACTTCTTACGTAAGCACCAATAATCAATACCATGTGTTACTATGCAACCACGCGTATTACTGTACTTTTATCACCTGGTATTTCAACAGTTTAACGGTAAAACTTTCGTCGTTATTTTATAAAAAGATATTTTTGTCGTTTTCTAACTCTGGCAGTTATTCCGTTGTGGGGTTCACCAATGATGGTGTCGTCGTATGGATATTCCATGATAAAAAGAATATTTCCCGACCAAATGAATATTCTCCGACACAACGAATATTTATATCAACTTGCTTACTTTGCAAAATTTTCAAATATCACTCTTAACTTTAACCCTTTATTAATTTAGTCATTTATTAAATAGAATAATAATTATAAGAAAATTGAATACTTTCATTTCATAAAATTCGGGGTCTTACAATCTCCCTTCCTTATAAAATTTTGCCCTCGAAATTTATGTACGTACCTGGTATGTCGGAGAGGTGAGGATACCTTATTTTCATTTCAAATTCTAACTCACCTTTGAGCGTAGAATATATTCTTTCTTATCCAAGATTTTAACAGGTATCTCCTCTTACGTTAAATCTTTTGCTATTTCGTCTAGTTCTAATTCAATAATGTGGTTCAGGTCGTCCACATATTTACGTAATATCGATACGTGAAAAACGTTATGAACACGCGACGTACTTGGCGGTAAAGCGAGTCTATAGGCCACAGTTCCTACTCGATTGAGGATTTCAAATAGACCAATAAAATCGAGGGTTGAGATTTCCTCTCTTCGTCGACTCTTGCTTCTAGAATAACGCCTTCTTGAACCTTCTTCTTCATATTCATCATCTCGGAGTCTGTAGCTTGAGCGGCTTTAATTTATCAATTAAAGTCGATTCTAATCGTATACTCGCTATCTTCACGTAGGTTCTTGGAGTCTTTAACTCTATCTCTATCTTTTGTAAGCCGTACAAAATGGGTCTTTGTGTTAACAATATCGCACTCGTAAACGCATACAATCTTCCACTCAACGCGTCAGCTACCACATTCACTTTTCTTGAATGGTATTGAATGGTATTATCGTAATCTTCAACAGTTCGAGCCAACGTCTTTGGCACATGATAAGTTCGTTTTAGGTGAAAAAATATTTGAGGGTTTTAGAAATGGGTTTAAGGTCAATACAAAATATAATTTCACGCTCTCGGGGTAGGCTAGGAAGTTCTTCGGGGAATACGTCATGAAATTTATTAACAATAGAAATATCATTCAAAAGTGACGTATTTATGTTTAAAATCTGTGGCATGAGATAAGAATGCTTGACATTCGTTTTTCAATAAACGAATGAATTTATGGCTAGAGATGACAATGATTGACTTTAGTGGTTTGGTTGCTTGAATTCGGTTAATAGGTTGGTTAGGAATATGAAAGCTAACAACCTTACGAAAATAAATAATTTTTGCATGATGAGTAGTTAACCAATCAATTCCTAAAATCACATCAAATGAAAGTATTTTCAAAGAGATAAGATTGACAGGTAATGTGCTGCTGCCGATTTGAATCAAACAAGACTTATAAACAGTGGATGTAACGAAGGTTTCTCCTAACGAAGTTTCAACAGATAAGTTAAAGTCTAAATTCTCCGGATTTAAATTTAAACGTTGAGCGCAAGTAGGAGAAATAAAAGAATGGGTAGAACCTGTATCGAATAAGGTATAGACTTTGTAAGAGTTTATGATTAGCTTACCCGTGATAACTTCATTTGGGTTCCTCGTCACGAAAATGCTCTCTCTTAAACTACCGAGTTTGACTTGTCTGGGACATACTTTGGCGTCACCATCTCAGCTAGACTTGACTTCACTATACGACAAAATTGAGCTAGGTGACCTTCTTTTTCGTAATTGTAACACGCTTTGGACAGCATCGTGCAGTTTGAACTGATGTGTCCCTCCCTTCCGTATTTGAAGCATACGATCGGTGGTCGTTCTCCTTCCTTGAAAACGGGTGCTGGTGCTGGTGCTGCTATCTTTTCATCTTTGTTGAACATTCTCTTCTTAAGGTGGTTACCACTTAGTTCACCTTTCCTATTATCTTGTCCATGATTACCACTGAAGTAGTTACCATTTCTACCATGATAATTTCCTCTACGATGGTTATCGTTGTTCCGATGGTCGTTGCCACCTGTACGATTATTATCGTGTTGTTGGTCGTTACCTTTTGGTTGGGTTGACTCATTATCACGCTCCAATAACTGAGCCATATTCACAACATCGGAAGATAAACAAAGTTTGTGAGAAATGAGGTATTGACGTATTTTGGGTTTCAAACCTCTTAGAAACCTTCGCATCATTCGCTCCTTATTATCAACCAAATGGGATGCAAACCGGGACAACTCGGCAAACTTAGCCTCGTATTGCGATACGGTCATATTGTTTTGCTCCAGCTTGATGAATTTCACTTCCTTCATGTGATGAATACTTTCGGGAAAGTGCTTGTCGTTGAACAATTCTTGGAACTTCTCCCAAGACATCTTCAGTATGGAAGGTTGAGTACGTTTTATAGATTTCCACCAGTAATCTGCTTCTTCACGCAACATAAAGGTAGCGAAGGGAAGCTTTTGCTTCTCTGAGCATTCCAAGACACCAAATATCTTGGTGATCTGCTTTATCCATGTCTCCGCCTTAATTGGTTCTGGCTTTCCCAAAAACTCCGGTGGTCCCAGCTCCTTGAACTGCTTAGCGGTGACCAGCCGTGAGTTGCCAGTGTTTCCACCTGCATTATGAACAGGAGTCTCTCTCGTTTGTATGAATTCTAATAAACTCCTAAACGTACCATCGTTCATCATTTGGTCGGTGTTGTTGTTTACACGAGGATTATCGCTTTCCTGATACAAATTATCCTGGTTATTGATTAGCGGTGACTCAACGGTCTCATGTGCTCCATTGCTTACCTCAACATTTTTAGATGTCATTTTCAAACACCGCCACAAGACAAGGGTTAATTCACATGCCACATATTATCCCCATACTCTGACCGACCAATTAAATAACAAATAAGCTTAAGTAGATCATACTAGCGATGGAATTACCCGTATCTCCTCTCCTAGTTCTAATCTCACATCTCAGCCAGGGATCATATCCCTAAGCTTTGATACCAACTGTGACGCCCCCAAAATAGGTATACATCACCCATCTTGGCTCGCCAAATACATGGTACAGAATTTAAATACAAACTTAATTAATACAACTGTCGTGTAAAATACGACAAAACATAACTGAGAGTTTAAACAAGAATATTGTCTTCTAGACAATATCCACACTCAATGGAGTCCTCATTATAATTATTATCACAATATTTATAAAAATAGTGAGGACTACTATAGCCACCATCTCGGACCATCACTCCGAATTTATCAATTTATATATCACCCTTAACTTTAACATTTATCAATTTAACCATTTACTGAATAGTAATTATAAGAAAACTTGAATACTTTTATTTCATAAAATTCGGGGTCTTACAATCTCCCTTCCTTATGAAATTTTGTCCTCGAAATTTACGTACTTGTTATTTTAAAAAGTTGAGAATACCTTGCTTTCATTTCAGATTCTATCTCCCAGGTCATCATGATTTCTCCATTGCTCATCTCCTGTGGTAACTTCATTTGAGTTCTTCACTTATTGGGAAGTCATGACAACCGCCATCCCTCGAACTACTCAGCTTTGACTTGTCTGGGGTATTTGGCGTCATCACTACCGTTGGAATATACTTTTCTATAGGACATATTCCACCCTTAACTGCTTCGTTGTACTCCTGATTCATGATCTGAATCATCAATCTTCGATCCATATCGAATTCAGGTTGACCGTTATGTACAGGGTAATTCAAAACTCGATGTTGGGTTCTCCCAATTACTGTCCAAAAAGAGAAATTCATATCATCTATTTTAGCCTTCTTAGATCGGACATCTCTTTCCACAATATCCACGTATCGTGCGGCTTTTGTCCATGCATCACTTATTCTCACTCGTTCAGTTTTTTCTTCTTTCAGCTCAGATTCCATCTTTATCATCTTATACTCTGCCAAAGAATGCTTATGTTCAAGCATCACATATCGGGTAACACAAGCTTGAATTGTTGCATCCTTTTGCTCCACGACCGCCTGTCGTTCTTCAGCCTGCTCTTCTAACTCTTGAATACGATTTTAAAATTTTACATTTTGATCATATAATACCTCTAATAAACTCTCCTCAGGTACCTCTTCTTCCTCTTCTTCCTCACTCTCAGCTGTTACCTCTGCGACTATCTCGGGTGCAACTATCAATTCTTCACTCACCACATGGATATCTCTAATTCCTTCTTCGTCTGACATCACATTATCATGGTTAATTATTAGAGGTATCCCCACAGTCTCATTCACTCCATTGTTAGCATTCTCAGCTGTCATTCTCAAATACTGCCATAAAACAAGGGTTAATTAAGCAAATAAACGTATCACATAATATCCGTATATTATGACCGACCAACAATTAAGCTTAGGTAGGACACACTAGCGAAGGATTTACTCAACTCTCCCCTCCTAGTTCTATTCCCCGATCTCCACCAGAGACCATATCCCTAAGCTCTGATACCAACTGTGACAACCCCAAAATAGGTCCATTTCACCCAACCTATTCTGAGTCGCCAAATACATAGTACAGAAAACAACTACAACTTTATTACAACAATTGTCGTGCAAAATACAACAACACATATGCTGTGAGTTTGGATACAAATATATACCAAATGTGACTTATGTCTCAACTGTGGACAACACCTCACAATGACATCTTACATAAAGGTATAGTCAACAACTGTTTTAGAAATTAGAATCTTCGGGAAGTGCTCAAGGAAACCTTCGTACATGAGAGGCCATGCTTCTAGGTTATGATAGATATCATATGGCCACAGAATTATTCTTGGTTGATCCAATAGACCCCAAAGAAAAACGAGAAGATTACTATCATATTCTTCCCAATGGTGAGTCTTCTCTTGACTTATCATTATCTCCACTGTCTCTAATTAAGAATTATACTTCAAACAAACACCAAGATTATATAGGTAGTGCTCATAAATATACTCAGCAAGTGGATGAGCACAATCCTATCTTATGATGACACGAGGTTATATGTCATTAGACATCTTGTATGATAGTGACAAAACACCCTTCTAACGTTGGGTTCGCCTCACCCTAGTTGATTCACCAAATATAACTACTAAATGATGACCACCGTTCTATTTCCCTGTTACCCCCGCTCGACCCAGCTACGCTCTTATTACCTGAAAGGAATTGTGAAACAGAAGGGTGAGCACAACTAGCCCAGTAAATAATATCATGACTAAAGATAATTAAATTATCAATAGCCTTCATCAATAATAAATAAGAGATTTAGAACATATGGTAGATGATAAAAATTTCAACCATAGTTGCAGCGGAACGAGCAATCCATTAGAAGAGTCAAATAGACTACAAAGTCTATTATCTTCTCCATGTTAAAAATCTACCAATAATATTTTATCCATGTAACATCAATCAACAATTCTGGTCCACAATCATATGAATAACTCATAATCATAATTGTAGTTCTAAATTCCTCTTCTCATCCAGGACGAAGATAATTTTTATCACCTATCTTTACCTGAAATATCAAAGATCATGGTTACACCAAATCACATTTCTTGTTCATAATTATACTAATAACTTCATCTTTGCACTACGACCAAAGATATTCATTTGTATCACCAGTTGGTCATGTTCATCTCAACACCTGTTCATCTTTGCACTACTGACCAAAGATATTCAACAACATGTCATCTTTGCACTACGGGCCAAAGACATTCATCAACAATTCATCTTTGCACTACTGGCCAAAGATATTCAACCACAGGTCATCTTTACACTATGGGCCAAAGATATTCATCACCAGTTCATCTTTGCACTACAGGCCAAAGATATTCAACAACAGTTCATATTTGCACTACAGGCCAAATATATTCATCAACAGTTCATATTTGCACTACAGGCCAAATATATTAATATCTCAAAATAAATATATAATCATTTCAGAATTTATATAAACAATAATTATAACCATGTTGATCAATTCACCTTTGCACTTAAGCTAAATATATTCAATTATAAATTCAATGATCATGATCATATCAGTCAACAATTCAACTTTGCACTACTGGCCAAAGGGAACCCATAGTCATGATCATACCAAAAATCTACCCATCTTTACACTCAAGTCAAAAAGAAATATCATCATTAGGGTTATAACAATGTTATATATGATAATAAAATCAATATAATCAACATATAGATTTAATCTCAAGAGTAATATTAATAAATCAACTATAATTTGGTCAGAAAAAGAAACTAAATTTGTCGTGAATAGTAACTCGTGAATAGTAACTTATGAATAGTAACTCGTGAATAGTAACTTATAAATAGTAACTCGACATAAAAAAAGATAGAAATTCTACAATAAAATCTATATCAATATTTCGGTATAATGATATTGAAAGAATAATATTTCTTAAGCTTATAAACAATTTATTTTAATTGTTTATACTTTACTAAATAATGCATTTAATCATCCTAAAATGCCAAACTCATAAGATTTTATCACCA
This sequence comes from Panax notoginseng, assembly GCA_016801055.1. Taxonomy (NCBI): domain Eukaryota; kingdom Viridiplantae; phylum Streptophyta; class Magnoliopsida; order Apiales; family Araliaceae; genus Panax; species Panax notoginseng. The sequence goes on from CM029021.1 coordinate 18,491,005, forward strand.
ATAACCAAAAACTCTCATCAAAAATCTGTATATACCTCATATAGGATTCTCAAGTCATAAAATTCTATTTTCCAATTTTCTTACTTCACATAACATATTTAATTCATTTTCTCATAACTAGTCTATTTTCATAAAAAATACCAAATCAGTTCCAAAAATATTTCTTTTCTGGAATTTAGCAGAATATAGTCTCATATTGAACATATATTTTTCTCAGAATTTTTAAAACTCATTTACTATTTTTCATATGGCCAAAACCGCCGAATATTTAGACATTTATCATAAATTGTACTTTTATCCAAAAATTTTGAAATTCACAGAGTACACTGATATTATATAGATATACTTCCAATAAAAATTTCATCAATTTTGGAGTTAACCACAAGGAATTATAAGCGGTTACTTTTAAAATAGTCTTTCCCCGTAAAATTCATAACTCTTAATCTATACATCCAAAAATCACCATTTCTAGACACAATCAATAAAACTCATCAAAATATCATTTCAAATTTTTCCAGAATTTTCTGAAGGTCAGAAGAAGTACGAACTGAAAAACATAATAACCCTTAAAATTCCTTACCTCAAGAGAGCAGTACTTCTGACTTGAATATCGGATATAAAGCCGAAGTAAATTTTCACTCTAAATACTCACAAAATACGCTCGATAATATAGAGAGAGAAAGAGAGAAAACTTATAAATTCTGGTGTGTTTTTTAATTCTAACTAAGCACCCTATTTATAGGAAAATACTTAGAACGCCAAAGTAGACTAAATAATAAATATTATTATTTTCAAAACTAATCTACGCCACCCACCATTTTGAGTCAAGCATGCCTTCCTAGACAAAAATTAGCAGCCCATGTGTTTAATCAACACCAACCAAAGTGGGTCTCACCCATAAATTAATAAAAATTATTTTATTTTCTGAAACTTCAATAATTCATAGAAAATAGCACTTTTATCAGAAAATTCGAATCTCGCGATTTTTATAGAAAATTCAATTCTCTATAACTTTGCAGAATAATGTTTTTCTAAATTCCAAACAGAAATTGACCGAAATTCATAAACGGGCGATTTTACAGGTCAAATTTCAGTCAAGAAATGGGGTCCACCGACACACAAAATATGTGTTAATCATTTAATGTAACAAAAATACTCTTCATCCTCATATACTTATATATCTCACATTCATTGTAAAACTATCACCATTATTATATTATTAAATATAATAATAAATTATTTTATCAGAAAAGATAAAATATCATTTTTTAACAATTGTCACTTTAAAAATTTTCTCCATCTATATCCACATGAAATTAATATTTTCCTCATCATATAAATTAATAATTAATTATTCACAAATAATATTACAGAATCATAGTATTGGCAACCAGGCCGTTTTCAGGAAAGAGGGGGCTTTCCAATAAGGATTTCTCCTTACTGGCGCGCAATTAGGTGACCAAACCTCTCCTTAGACAGAACTTTCTAGACATTACCAATAATGTTATCTAGTAATATTATTCAGATAATATGAATTATTACTCCGATAATGAAAAATACTGTGTAGTGACAATCATTAAAACAACAGTAATATAAAATATCAACGCAACAATTATTGAATCAATAAAATAAAATACTGAACAGTAATTACTGTAACAATTATTGAGTAGTGTCTTCTTACGCAAGAATCAATAATTGGTGCAATACCGTGTGCTACTGTGCAACAACGCGTATTACTGTGTTTTAACCACCAGGTATTCCAACAGTGTTAACGGTAACAACTACGCCGTTATTTATAAAAACTCAAATTTGTCGTTTTCTTCATCCGACAGTTATTCTGTTATGGGGCCCACAAATGGTTGCGCCGTCGTACGAATATTCTCCGACAGAAAGAATATTCCACGACCAAACGAATATTCTCCGACAACAATGAATATTTTATAACCACTTGTGTATTTTAAAAAAAAAATCATATATCACCCTTAACTTTAACATTTATCATTTTAACCATTTACTGAATAGTAATTATAAGAAAAATTGAATACTTTTATTTCATAAAATTCGGGGTCTTACAGATTTACTATTAAAACCACCACCCACGGTCCAGATTGATTTACTATTAAAACTACCATCGACGGTCCAGATTGATTTACAATTAAAACCACCACCGACAATCCATAAAATTGGTAAATCTTCCCACATGGAATACTAAGTTAAACTTACAACAAACGCCTCATAAGAAATCCCTATATTTATATCAAAAATTGAATAAATATTTACCACAAATCATTTATGTTTAATAAACACATTTTTAATATTTCAACAATTATTCATCGTTAATATTATAACTCACAATATTTAACAACCAAATCATTCCTAAGAAAGAGGGGGCTTTCTGTGACGCCCCCAAAATAGGTATGCAGCACCCATCTTGGGTCACCAAATACATGGTACTGAATACAAATACAAACTTAATTACACAACATGAGTGGAGAGTTTTTACACGAATATAATCTCATTGACAATATCTAAACTCAAATTCAATCCTCATTACATTTATTATCACACTAAATAGTGAGGATTTCTAAAACAACCATCTCGGACCATCACTCCGTTCCCTGACTAGTTCCGGCTACGTTCTCATTTCCTGAAGAGAACAATGAAAGCAAAAGGGTGAGCTCAACTAGCCTAGTAAGAAATATTATGACTAAGATAATGCAGAATAAATTATCGTTAGCCTTCAACAATGTTAAACTGATAAAATACAATAAACATCAAGTTTAACTACATTGGAACAAGCAATCTATTAGAAGAGTCAAGTAGAGCATGATATCTACTATCTTCTATGATTTAAAAAGTTTATCATCAATTTTATCGTTGGGACTCATCTTAATAAATAAACCACATCATCGAATCATCCCTGCACTACGGGCCAAGAATATTTATTAGTATCACGTCCACGAATTATCCATGCACTATGGGCCAAGGATATTCGTGTAAGCATCAATGGTCATGATTATACCGAATAATCCCTAGTCACAATCATACCAACAACTGTCCATCAATGCACTACAGGCCAATGAGGACTTTTACCACATTATTTGTAACATTACGGGCCATGATTATACCGAATGATCCCTAGTCATAATCATACCAATCAGTATTTCTTCTATGCACGTAAGCCAAAGATGACTTTTATCACAATATAAGCATGAGGATGATGACAATGATATAAGTATTAATCAAACGAAATCAATGATAAATATTAAAGAATTTAAATTTATCCAGAGTTTAAAAATATCCAAATTGTCAACATGATACTACTTTATGAAGTAAAATTCAAGAATAATATTCATAATCCAAAAATAATTTTAGACAGAAAAGAAATCAATTTTTATCGTGAATAGTACTCCGGGTGAATAGTACTCGAGTGAATAGTATCCCAGCATGAAAAGTGCCCCGAATACCCGAGTGAATAATATTCGAGTGAATAGTAATCGGGTGAATAATAACCCATGAATAGTAACTCGTGAATAGTATCCCGACATGAAAAGTATCCCGAATACCCGATTGAATAATATTCTAGTGAATAGTAATCGGGTAAATAATAACCCGTAAATAGTACTCCGGATGAAAATATTGATATTTAATAAGAAAGTTCAGATCAATATTCCAATAAAATGATACTGGATGAAGCGAAAAACTTCAAGGATATCCCACTAATTACAGGGATTATAGAAGCAATACTTACCATAGTAAGTTTAGATTTCAGAATATGAAAAGAAATAATATACGAAACTGCAAATAGATTTTCACTTGTCATGCGGTACGTAATCCGCATAGACAGGTTATTCCGATATATTAAAGGATGAATATGAAAAATAGTATTCCTTATGAATGCGAAATAAATAATACCCCTTACCTTAGTAGAAGACTGGATACTACAATAGTGAAGTAGAAGAATACTCTTCTTCTTGCTCTCTATAGTTTCTCTCTCTCTAGTTTCTCTTGTGAGTCTCAGTGAATTGGTGAGAAAGAAAGAAGAATTAAGCTTCTATTTATAGGAGAATGGACTAAATAGTAACTGATTCACGAATGGTCCAGATTGATTTACTATTAAAACGGACGGTCCATATTGATTACTATTAAAACCACAACTGACGGTCCAGATTGATTTACTTTTAAAACCACCACCGACGATCCAGATTGATTTACTTTTAAAACCACCACCAACGGTCCAGATTGATTTACTATTAAAACCACCATCGAGGGTCCAGATTGATTTACTATTAAAACCACCACCGACGGCCCAGATTGATTTACTATAAAACCACCACCGACGGTCTAGATTGATTTACTATTAAAAATCACCATCAATGGTCCAGATTAATTTACTATTAAAACCACCATTAATGGTCCAATTTGATATTGATTTACAATTAAAACCACCATTGATGGTCCAGATTGATTTAAAACCACCACCGACGGTCCATAAAATTAGTAAATCTTCCCATGGAATACTAAGTCAAACTTACAACAAACGTCTCATAACAAATTCTTATATTTATATCAAAAAATTGAATAAATATTTACCACAAATCCTTTATCTTTAATAAACACATTTCTAATCTATTAACAATTATTCATCATTAATATTATAACTCATAATATTTAACAACCAGATCATTTTCAGGAAAGAGGGGGCTTTTCGATAAGAATTTCTCCCTATTGGCGCGCAATTAGGTGACCAAACCTCTCCTTGACATAACTTTCTAGACATCATTAATATTACAAATAATAATATGAATAACTTTATCATCTCAATTATTGATTTAATAATATAAAATATTATGCAGATGATAATATAACAATAATTGAATCAAATAACGTGAGATACTATACAGCAATTACTGTAGCAATAATTGAGTATAACTTAGTGGCTTCTTACGTAAGCATCAATAATCAATACCGTGTGCTACTATGCAACCACGCGTATGACTATATTTTTACCACCGGGTATCTCAACAGTTTAACGGTAAAACTTTCGCCGTTATTTTTATAAAAAAATTTATGTCATTTTCTAACTACGAAAATACTTCAGTTGTGGGGTCCACCAATGATTATGCCGTCGTACGAATATTCTCTGTTAAAACGAATATTTCCCGACCAATCGAATATTCCCCGACACAACGAATATCAACTTGCTTACTTTGTAAATTTTCAAATATCACCCTTAACTTTAACCTTTTATCAATTTAACCATTCATTAAATAGAATAATAATTATAAAAAAATTGGATACTTTCATTTCATATAATTTGGGGTCTTACAACCTTCCCTCCTTATGAAATTTCGTCCTCGAAATTAGGATACATACTTGGTATGTCGAAGAGGTGAGGATACCTTGACTTCATTTCGGATTCTAACTCCCACATCATTTCTTCAACATCGTGGTTTCTCCACAAAATCTTGACATGAGGTATAACCTTAGAGCGTAGAATATGATCCTTCTTGTCTAAGATTTTAACAGGTACCTCTTCATATGTTAAATCTTATGTTATCTCGTCCGGTTCTAATTCAATAATGTGGTTCGGATTTTCCACATATTTACGTAACATAGATATGTGAAAAACGTTATGAACACGAGACATACTTGGCGGTAAGGCGAGTCTATAGGCCACAGTTCCTACTCGGTCAAGGATTTCAAATGGGCCAATGAATCGAGAATTGAGCTTTCCTCTCTTTCCAAATCTTGTAACTCTTTTCCATGGAGCAACACGTAACAACACATGATCTCCAACATTGAATTCCACGTCCTTTCGATGAAGATTAGCATAACTCTTTTGTCGATCTTGTGAGGTTTTTATACGTTATCGGATCATTTGAATCTTTTTCGTAGTTATACGTACCAATTCCGGTCCTAACAACGTTGCTTCACCCACCTCGTCCCAGCATACTGGAGAATGACACTTTCTTCCATACAACACCTCAAATGGAGTCATGCCAATACTTGCTTGATAACTGTTGTTATATGAGAATTCTACTAATGGGAAGAATTTATCCCAACTTCCTTTGAAGTCAAGGACACGGAGTCTTAATAAATCCTCAAGAGTTTGAATAGTCCTCTCCGACTGCCCGTCTGTTTGAGGATGATATGCCAAACTAAATTGTAAATCCGTGCCCATAGCTTTTTACAAACTAACCCAAAATCGTGAAGTGAATCTTGGGTCTCGATCAAAAACTATGGATATTGGCATGCCATGCAGTCTTACAATCTCATTTATGTACATACGATCAAGACGTTCAAATGAATAAGTTTCTCGTATATGTAAGAAATGAGCAGACTTGGTCAATCTATCAACAATGACCCAAATCGCATCTATGACTTGAGAAACCTTGGGAAGACCAGTAACGAAATCCACGGTAATGTGCTCCCACTTCCATTCTGGAATTTCAAGTGGTTGCAATGGACCTTTTGACACTTGATGCTCTGCCTTGACTCGTTAACAAGTTAAACACCTTAAGATAAACTCCGCTACCTCTCTCTTCATATTGCTCCACCAAAATGTATGTCGAAGATCACGATTATTTTGGTACTCCCAGGATGGATAGCAAACGGTGTGTTGTGTGCCTCCATCAAGATCTTATACTTTAAATCAGGGTCGTTAGGAACACAAAGTCTGGAGTTGACTCGAAGTATTCCTTCTTCATCGATTCTTACTTCTGGAACATCACCTTCTTTTACTTTCTTCTTCATACATATCAGCTCCAGGTCCGTACGTTGAGCAACTTTAACTTTATCAATTAAAGTCTATTTTACTCATATATTTGCCATCATCACGTGGGTCCTTGGAGTCTTTATCTTTATCTTCATCCTTTGTAAGTTATACAAAATGGGCCTTTGCGTTGACAATATCGCACTCGTACCCGCATATGATCTTCTAACTAATGCGTTAGCTACCACGTTCGTTTTTTCAAGATGGTATTGAATTGTATGATCGTAAGCTTTCAACAACTCAAGCCAACGTCGGTGCCGCATGTTGAGTTCCTTTTGGGTGAAGAAATATTTGAGGCTTTTATGATCCGTATAGATCTCCACTTTCTCTCCATACAGGTAATGCCTCCTGTGACGCCCCCAAAACAGGTATACAACACTCATTCTGAGTCGTCAATAACATGGTACAGAAAAAACTATATCTTTACTATTACAACATAAGAACTGTGAGTTTAAATACAAATATTGTCATCTAGACAATATCCACACTCAAATAAGTCCTCATTACAATTATTGATACATTATTTCACAAAAATGGTGAGGACTACTAAAATAACTTCTAGAACCATCATTCCATACCCCGACTAGTACTCGCTATATTCTCGCCTCCTGAGAAAAATAGAACAAAAAGGAAAAGGGTGAGCTCAACTAGCCCAGTAAAGAACATTATGACTAAGATAACATAGAACAAATTATCGTTAGTCTTCAACAGGGAAAAATATAATAGAATACAATAGACAACAAGTTTTAAATCAATATTCGCAGCGGAAAATAATAATTCATAGAAGAGTTACGTAGAGAATGAAATCTACTATTATCTATGAATTTAAAAGTCCATCATCAGCATTTCATCCCTGTAACATCAATCAATATTCATCTTCATACTACAGGCTAAAGATATTCACCAGTTGGTCATGTTCATCTAAACACCTGTTCATCTTTGCACTACGGGCCAAAGATATTCATCAGAAATTATTAATCTTTGCACTACAGGCCAAAGATATTCAATTATATCATCATTTAGGACTGAGGATGATGAAAAATATTTTAAAAGAAACGAATCCAGTGAAACAAAATAATAAATATTAAGGATTCGTATTCCAGCTATTCCATGTCCAAAAATACCTCATAAACAATCATAGTGGAGTAAAATTCAAGAATGATCAAAACATGGATACATCAAAGCTAGTATCCATAATAGATATTTTGGACAAAAAGAAGAAAATTTATTTTTTCGGTGAATAGTAACTCGTGAATAGTAACTCGTGAATAGTAACTCATGAATAGTAACCCCGACATGAAAAGTTCCAAATTTGATAAAAAGTTCAGATCAATACTTCGGCATAATGATATTGAAGAAAATAATATCATTTAAGAAGAAATAACATCCCTTACCTCGGAAAGACGGTACTTCTGACTGGAATACTAGATATAGTGCTGAAGAAAACTTACACCGTATAGCAACACTCAAAGTATCAAATACTCACAAGAATACGCTCGATATAGAGAGAGAAATGGAGAGAAACTTGTGTTTCTGGTGTGATTTTCAATTCTAACCTAAGCACCCTATTTATAGGAAAATGCTTAGAACACCAAAGCGGAAATTTAATATAATATTAATATATTTATCAAATTTTCCTTAGCCCACCTCTAGACATCTGATCTCAGCCCATTTATATCACATGTTAGCCCACTTAAATGCCAAAAAAATGTTTTTCTTCAAAATAATAAATAAAACTTCTAAAAATCAATTATTTCGGAACTTCAGAACTTCAATAATTCATAATAAATAGCCCTTTTATCAGAAAATTCGAATCTCATGAGTTTTTATAGGAAATTCAATTCTCTACAACTTTACAGAAGAAAGTTTTTCCAAATTTCAAACAGAAATTGACCGAAATCCACAAACGGACGATTTTACAGTCAATAATAAATTTTCGGTCAAGAATTGTATCCACCAACACACAACATGTGTTAATCATTTAATGTCACAAAAATACTCTTCCTCTTCATATACTCATATATCCCACATTTATTGTAAAAATATCACCATCAATATATTATTAAAATAATATATTTAAATGAATTATTTTATCAAAAAAAGATAAAATATTAATTTTCAACAATTGTCACATTAAAAATTTTCTCCATCTATATCCACATAAAATCAATATTTTTCTCATCATATAAATCAATAATTAATTATACACAAATAATATTACAGAATCACAGTACTGGCAACCAGGCCGTTCCCAGGAAAGAGGGGGCTTTCCAATAAGGATTTTTCCTTTCTGGCGCGCAATTAGATGACCAAACCTCTCCTTAGACAGAACTTTCTAGACATTACCAATAATGTTATCTAATAATATTATTCAGATAATATGAATTATTGCTCCGATAATATGGAAAATACTGTGTAGTGACAATTATAAAATATCAACGTAGCAATTATTTAATCAATAAAATATTACACAATAATTACTGTAACCATTATTGAGTAGTGCCTTTTTACGTAAGAATCAATAATTGGTGCAATACCGTGTGCTACTGTGCAACAACGCGTATTACCGTGCTTTAACCACCGGGTATTCCAACAGTATTAACGGTAACAACTACGCCGTTATTTATAAACAACTTATTTTTGTCTTTTTCTTCATCCAATCGCTTTCCGTTATGGGGCCCACAAAAGACTGCACCGTCGTACGAATATTCTCCGACGGTAAGAATATTCCACGACCAAGCGAATATTTTCCGACAACAATGAATATTTTATAACCACTTGCTTATTTAAAATATTTGCGCATTTTACCCATAACTAACCACATTAATCAAATCAACCCTTACTATTTCAGAATAATAAATAGAGAAAATTAAATTTCATTTATTAATAATTTGGGGTCTTACAACCTCCCCTCCTTATGAAATTTCGTCCTCGAAATTGACATACGTACCTGGTGTTTCGAAAAGATGAGGATACCTCGCTTTCATTTCCGTTTCCAACTCCTAGGTCATTTCCTCAATAGCATGGTTTCTCCACAAAACTTTAACTTGTGGTATAACCTTCGTGCGTAGGACATGCTCCTTCCTATCCAAGATCTTGACAGGTACCTCCTCGTACGTTAAGTCTTCGGCTATCTCGTCCGGTTCTAACTCAATAACGTGGTTCGGGTCTTTCACATATTTACGAAGCACAGATATATGAAAAATATTATGAACTCGAGACATACTTGGAGGTAACGCGAGTCTATAGGCCACATTTCATACTCGGTCAAGAATCTGAAATGGACCAATAAATTGTGGATTGAGCTTTCTCTCTTCCTAAATCTTGTAACTCCTTTCCATGGAGCTACACGTAATAATACATGATCCCCAATGTCAAATTCCACGTCCTTTCGATGAAGATCCACATAACTCTTTTGTCGATCCTGTGCCGTTTGTATACGTTGTCGAATCGTTTGGATCTTCTCTGTAGTCATTCGTACCAACTCTGGTCCCAACAACGTTGCTTCTCCACCTCATCCCAACATACTGGAGAGCGACACTTTCGTCCATACAATGTTTCAAAGGGAGCCACACCTATACTTGCCTGATAACTGTTGTTGTAGGAGAATTCCACCAATGGTAGGTACTTATCCTAACTTCCTTTGAAATCTAGGACATAAAGTCTTAATAGATCTTCAAGAGTTTGAATAGTCCTCTCTGATTGCCCGTCCGTTTGAGGATGGTATGCCGAACTGAACCGTAAATCCGTGCCCATAGCTTTTTGCAAGCTAACCCAAAATCTTGAAGTGAATCTTGGGTCACGATCCGAAACTATGGATACTGGCATTCCATGCAACCTTACAATCTCATTCACGTACATATTAGCAAGACGTATGTGAATAAGTCTCCCGTATCGACAAGAAATGAGCAGACTTGGTTAAACTATCAACTATAACCCAAATAGCATTTATGCCTTGAGAAACCGTGGAAAGACCCGTAACGAAATCCATGGTAATGTGTTCCCACTTCCATTTCGGAATATCAAGTGGTTGCAATGGACCCTTTGGTACTTAATGCTCCACCTTTACACGTTGACAAGTTAAACACCTCGAGATAAACTTTGCAATCTCTCTCTCTTCATATTGTTCCACCAAAATGTATGTCGAAGATCACGATACATTTTAGTACTTCCAGGATGGATTGCAAATGGTGTATTGTGTGCCTCCATCATGATCTTGTACTTCAAATCAGAATCGTTAGGAACACAAAGTCTGGAGTGGACTCGAAGTATTCCTTCTTCATCGATTCTTGCTTCTGGAATAGCACCTTCTTGCACTTTCTTCTTCATACGCATCAGCTCCGGGTCTGTAGCTTGAGCAACTTTTACTTTATCGATTAAAGTTGGTTCTACGCGTATACTTGACATCATCGCACTCGTTCTGCATATGATCTCTACTCAACGCGTCAGCTACCACGTTTGCTTTTCCAGGATGGTATTGAATAGTGTGGTCGTAATCTTTCAACAGCTCGAGCCAACGTCGTTTGCCGCATGTTGAGTTCTTTTTTAGTGAAGAAATATTTGAGGCTTTTTATGGTCTGAATATATCTCTACTTTCTCCCCATATAGATAGTGCCTCCAAATCTTTAGCTCGAAAACGACTGCTGCCAACTCTAGATCACGAGTAGGATAAATCCTCTCATATTCTTTAAGTTGTCGCGAGGCATAGGCTATGACTTTCCACGTTGCATGAGAACACATCCTAACCCTTTGCCTGAAGTATCGCTGTAGATAACAAATCCATCCGAACCAGATGGCATTGTCAGAACAGGTGCCGAAATGAGTCTCCTCTTAAGCTCTTGGAAACTCTTCTCGCATTCTTCGCTCCATACGAATTTGATATCCTTCCGAGTCAGCTGAGTTAACGGGGGTAGCGATTCGATAAAACCTTCTACGAATCTCCGATAATAACCAGCTAAGCCCAGAAAGCTACGTACATCGGTCACCGTCTTCGGTTGCTCCCAGCTTTGTATTACTTCAATCTTCGCCGGGTCCACAGATACTCCATGTTTTGACACCACGTGCCCTAGGAATGCTACTTCCTCAAGCCAGAACTCGCATTTCTTTAACTTAGCATATAACTTGTTATCACGCAGCCTTTGGAGTACCAGCTTCAAATGGTGCCCATGATCTTCACGGCTTTTGGAATATATGAGGATGTCATCAATAAAGACAACAACGAACTGATCCAAATAATCCTTGAATACTCGGTTCATCATATCCATGAAAGTCGCAGGAGCATTAGTCAATCCAAAAGACATGACTAAGAATTCATAATGCCCGTACCGAGTTCTAAAGGCAGTCTTCAGAATATTCTCAGTTTTAACCTTCAGCTGATGATGATATCCAGAACGAAGATCGATTTTTGAAAAGAATTGTGCTCCTTGTAACTGGTCAAACAGGTCATCAATACGAGGTAGCGGATACATATTCTTGATAGTGACATGGTTTAATTCCCGGTAATAGATACAAAGTCGCATACTCCCATCTTTCTTCTTTACAAATAAAACAGGAGCACCCAAGGAGATGTACTAGGACGAATGAAACCGATGTCCAATAACTCTTGTAGTTGGACCTTCAACTCCTGAAGTTCAATAGGAGCCATTCGATATGGGGTTTTAGAAATAGACTTTGTACCAGGTTCAAGATCAATAAAGAATTCAACTTCACGTTTCGGAGGTAGACCGAAAAGTTCTTCAGGAAATACGTCAGGAAAGTTACTAACAACAGGTATATTATTTAAATTTGACGTGTCTTTATTCAAATCCATAACATGGGCTAAGAAAGCTTGACATTCGTTTTTAATAACGAATGGCTTTATGGCTTGATATAACAAGTGATTGATTTTAATGGCTTAGTTGCTTGAATTCGCACAACAGGTTGATTAGGAATATGAAAACTAACCACCTTACGAAAACAATCAATTTTGGCATGATGAGTAGTTAACCAATCAATTCCTAAAATCACGTCAAATGCAAGTATCTTTAAAGAGATAAGGTCAACAGGTAAGGTGATGGTGCCAACTTGGATCAAACAAGATTTATAAATAGTGGATGTGATGAAAGTTTCCCCTAACGGAGTCTCCATAAATAAATCAAAGCCTAATTTCTCCGGAGTCAAGTTTAAACGTTGAGCACAAGCAGGAGAATAAATGAATGGATAGCACGGTATCTAGTAAGGTATAAACTTCACATGAATTTATGATTAACTTACCCGTGATCACCTCGTTTGGGTTCCTCGCATGTTGACCAGTCACGACAAAACGCTCTTCCAGGAACCGTTGACTTTGACTTTTCTGGGGCAGCCTTTTGAGTCACCGTCCCCGCTGAACTTGGTTTCGCTACCGTACAATCTCGAGCGATATGTCCTTCCTTTCTAAAATTATAGCATACCTTGAACTGTTGTGGACAGTTTGGCTGATATGTCCCTCTTTTCCACATTTATAGCATATGACGGTGGTCGTTCTCCTCCCTTGGAACCAGTTGCTGCTGGTGCTGACGTCTTTGTATTGTCATTATTGAATCTCCTCTTTTTAAAATCTCCTCCCGACTCGCTTTTTCTATTTTCATAGCCACGATTACCACCAGAGTGGTTGCCGTTCTTGTCTGTTTTTTTCTTTCTCCGCTGGTTATCATTGTTCTGATGACTGTTGTCACCGATATGATCCTGGTTGTGGTCCCTCGGTTGACGTATCGTTATCTCGCTCTAATAAATTGAGCCATTGTTGACAACATCTGAATAGAGAGAAAATTTTTGAGAA